>CAMQGK010000474.1:3860000-4307500 GCA_947000775.1 Pterois miles | reverse complement strand
TTCTGATGTGAACAGCCAGGCTTCGGCTTGCGCTGTGATTAACATAGTGCAGTGCGACACTTTGCGTCCTATGTGAACCTGGGGCTAGTTTATTTGTGTTATTGTGTGACTTCAGTGAATCTGAACTAACCCTTTAAAACACCAAAGTCTCACAATAACACAAACTCACTAACCGATCAAGGCAGTGGTAGACCAGCAACTCCTGTGTCCTACAAGGTAAAATTACAGTTTTTGTCACAGGAGTCTGGTGGCTTTGAAGAGAACATCGATAACAGCTTCAGTTCCCATGTTGGAAAGGGCTGTCTGACGGCATGGTAAAGCGGTGGTTATCTAAATATGTGTCTTGCGCTATCAAAATGAGTCATGACATGTTTTTACATGAAAAAAAGGTTTTTGGGCTTTTTTGTTTTTTTATGCATTTCTGAATAAATAAATCTCAGCTTTATAATGTAAGAATCAAATTGTAAAATTCAAATGATAAATATGGTTTTGAAGCTCTTAAATTGTTGTAAACTTTTTCCTGGAAGACTGTTGTTTATTGACTCAGGTCAATTGAAGTGAATTTCTCCACTGTGAGACTAATAAAGGAATATCTTATCTCTTAATTATATTTATTGACAGGTTGTGGTTGACAGGGGAGGATAGCTAGCTTGACAAGATGAATTCACATGTAGAAAACATTGTTCGACTTTCAGATTAAATTGCCATTAGAGGTGTTACATGTGCCGACAACGGGACCAACTTCATCTGGAATTATTTCACCACACCGGGTGATAAGGAGACAGACAGCCGGTGCAGCGTCAGGTTTGGACGGCCCGGCTAACACTAGGCTAGCGCTCAATCACCAATCATGACAGAGAAACTGATTTGGAGGAAGATAATCCACTCAAAGCTGACCCGATGATGGCAAACAGTGTCTCTGATTCTAGTTATTTGAATGGTGACAATGTTAAAGAGAGAGAGAGAGAGATTGCCTGGAATGAAGCTGTAAACTGTACAACAGCACCACTCTCACCAGCTCTTTACACCAGAAGAGATGGAGAGATGATGCTACCAAATGAAAGAAATGACTAATGGTAAGTTCTGATAGTTGAAACTGAACCAAACTGAACAAACTGGTGAGGAGGGCTGGGTCTGTGGTTGGATGTGAGCTGGACAGTCTGGAGGTGGTGGCAGAGGGGAGGACCAGGAGGAAGCTGGAGTCTATTCTGAAGAACCCCTCCCACCCCCTCTATGACCAACTGGTCCAGATGAGGAGTACATTCAGCCAGAGACTGATCCCCCCTCGGCACACTACAAACCGTCTGGGTCCTCTGAGTCCTTCCTTTTGGTGGCCATCAGGCTCCATAACCAAGGTCTGACCCCCATGTGACTCTGATCATCTGCTCCGTATTTATTCCAAATGTATATAATTACATATAATTATATCATTACATATACATATGCTGTGCATATACAATACGCACCACCTGCTGCACTTTACATATTACCGTTACTGTTATTTATTTTATTGTCAATTTTCTTCATTGCACCTTATTTCATTCACTGCACCTTCTCATTTTACTTTTTACTGTACTGTATTTATCTGTACTGTTGTTGATGCTGCTAAGACACCCGAATTTCCCTCCGGGGATTAATAAAGGTTCATCTTATCTTATCTTATCTTATCTTGAGCTACATGATCCTTGTTTTCAGAGCAGGCTAAGAAGCATTAATATTAACTAATAATGTGTGTGCCTGTGTGTAGGGTCTAGCTAGAGGTGTCTGTCTCAGGTGTGTCTAAGGTTTGTCTCTCAGGTGTCTGTCTCCTAGAAATTATCAGTATTAAAGAGGAACTGTTGTGTTGTGTTTCATTCACTCAAAGAATCATTGTATGTGAACAGTGTGACAGTTGTTACCTCTTCACCCCACCAGCTATTATGAAAACAATATACACATGTCATTTCTTGGATACAGGTGTGAGAGACACAAGTTTAGGAGATCATTTTAAATAACAGAAGAAAAAAAAGAATGTAGTAAAATTATAGTTATTAATTCATCTGATATCACGTGGTGAATAGGCAATGTTTCTGAATATATGGCTGTATTAATATGGAAAGGATCATGCCTCATTCAACGACTCAACATAATGGTCAGGCCTCATTTAACAATGATTCAACATGATTTAGCCTAAAGTCTTTGAGATGACTTGAGTGTTCACTTCATGACTTATGTCATTTTGTAGATGAAAAACATCTGGTTCTCCTTGTGAAGATCACGTCCCATATGACTCTTTCAGAGGACACAGTGAGCTCCAAGAGAATCAGCAGAAAAAGCACAAGCACCACATTTCATTTAGTTTTCTATTATATATATTAATATTATATATTATTTTATCCACTCCTCAACAAAATCTGAAGACTGGGGGAGAAATTCCAAGAATTTGCATTTCGCACTGGTGGGTCGTAACCAGGTTTTAAGTACAGCCTCAAAATGCAAAAAGGATACACAGGAGCAAGAGACAAAATAAGTACGCAATTTATTACCTCCGCCAAGGAGGTTATGTTTTTGCCAGCGTTTATCTGTCTGTTTGTCTGTGTTCAAGATAACTCAAAAACTTATGGACGGATTTTGATGAAATTTTCAGGGTGTGTAAAAAATGTGAAAAAGAAGATCTGATTTATATCTATTTTTTTGGGGGTGATCCGGAAGAAATCCTGGATTCTGGATCACTTTGAAATTTACATTAACATTGGGGTAAATGGGACCCAAAAAATTGTTTCTCAATATCTCTGGTAATTGTTGCCCAAAGCTCATGAAATTTGACTCAGGGATTTACAATGTGTACTTCTATCAAATCCCACGCTTACTTCAGCAATAATCAACATCCCCAGATATGTGCTGAAGACTGTTATTTTTCTGACCATGACAGTTTGTATCACTTTATAAAATGTTAATGTACATATGTTGGTTTTAGAAATAATGTATTGTGAGTTTTATGTTGTGTCTTGTATATATGTTCTATGTTTGCCACTGATATAAAATTCTTTTTAAAAAATGTAGGATTTTTATTTTGGAGTGAATTACAATATGGGGGTAAACTATGGTGCTTGGCGGAGGTCTGCACTCTCCAAATGCTTTTCTAGTTGAAAACTGCATTTAAACTCAAACAGGCTGTTCATTAGCTGATAAAAAGTTTAGCCCATAGCCCTAAAAAGTCAAAATCTGTGAAAAAATCTGGCTTTCATGTCATTTTCATTCAAGTATTCACACTTTCAAGACCTCCCGATGGCAAAAGCAAAAAGGCTTTCTTTCTTTGAATGTGGCAGGATTGTTGAGCTGCATAGGGAAGACCCCTCACAATGCTCCATTGCTGCAGAGGTTGGAAGCAGTAAGACGATCACTTTAAATTTCTTAAAAGATCCTGAGGGTTATGGGACAAAAACGAGTGGTAGACCCAAAAAAAAGTTCAACTGCGGTGAGCCGGAGGATCCAACGAGCTGTCCATGAAGAAACAGGCCGATCCTTGACCCAAATTAAGGTCATTACTGATTGTGACTGCAGCCTAATAACCATAAGATAGCATGTGCAAGAGAAGGGCTTAAAGAACAAAAGACGTCTTCAAGGCCACGTCTCCTCCTACATTACCAACTTGCCCATTTGGACTTTTGGAAGGCAGCACCAAACATGGGACATGGAAAGGTGGAAGGAAGTTTTATTTTCTGACGAGAAAAAAAATTAACCTGGACAGCTCTGATGGCTTCCAACATTACTGGCATGACAAGGAGATCCCACTGGAGATGTTTTCTACAAGGCACAGTGGAGAATGCTCCATCACGGGCATCCCTCTTAACTGAGGGCCCTCGTCTGTGCGGTAATAACTGGATCTTTCAGTAGGACAAAGCTGCAGTTCAAAACATCCACCTGACGACAGACTTATTCCAGGGGATTAACGCCACTCTTTACACTCTTTTGGACCATCCTGCCTGTTCCCATGATCTACATCCCATTGAGAATGTTTCGGAATGGATGGCATGGGAAGTTTCCAAAAAGGGACATCAGTTCCAGACCATGGATGCCCTTCGTGAAGCCATCGTTACCACATGGAGCAATATTCCCACCACCCTCCTGGAAACACTCGTATCATGCATGCTTAAACAATTTTTTAAAGTGATCAACAACAACAACAGTGGGGCTACTCACTACCGAGTCATTTTTCAACAATTTTAGTTCTGATTTGGAGTTTTTTAGGGCTATGGTCTTAAACATTTTATCAGCTGATGAACAGCCTGTATGAGTTTAAATGCAGTTTTCAATAAATTGCCTACTCTATTTTTTGACTCTTAATCCTGTTTCTTCTTTTGCATTTTGAAGCTCTACTTAAAGCCTGGTTACAATCCACCAATGCGAAATGTGAATTCTTGGAATTTTTGGAAGATTTTGTACAGGAGTTTATGACATTACAGTACACAGTATGTACATAATATTTGTTTATATTCTATCCACTTTCTAGTATGTTTTTTTATTGTTTGGATATGGACTTGTAAGTTTGTGCATGTACCTGTGTGCATGTGGCTCCATAATTAATATTTTTTATTATGTATTCTTCATATTATTAACACAAATAAAAAACACATTCAGTGTGCTACATATTATATCATATGTATAGTATATTTGTTATATTTTATCAATTTTAATCCATACATTTTGGATTCTTTTCTACATGGGCTTCTAGGCCTATCTACTCTACTGCTTGTGGTCATCCATGTACACGTGACACACACATGTACATGTATGCGTGGAGGTATGTGTAGGCTACATTATAAAATATTGGGTGTCACTTTTGACCAAAAATTATTGTGTTCATTTAGACTTGAGTCTTGTGTGAAAATGGTTGAATATGATTTATTATCTTTAATGCCCTTTTTCTCAAAAGTAACGTTTGATGACAGTCAAACTTTGGAAGAGCATATCTCAGAATATTTGGCTCAGAAAGATCTTGGTATTGCCATAAAGCTGAGACTTCTCTCTTACAAACATCTGAGTCAATGTGCCTCAAAATAATGGCGCAAGCTACATATAGCATACACTTAAACTGAGATTTATATCTTTATGTGTCCAAAATCCATTTTGCTGCTGGCCCTGTCCACAGCAGTATATTGTTTTGCTCTTTGTTTCTGCACTGCAGGCGTGCCAACCGTCATTTGCTTGTATATACTGACTATGGATAAGTACCTCATACAACCCTGCTTCAAAAAATCTCAGTACGACTAAGTACAATGCTTCCACCACTGACCAAAAGGAGTGCAAGTCTGGTGACAGAACAACACATTCAAACCTGATCTGCTCATCTTCTAGAGAAGCAGAAGAAGAATGTGATAAGGCAAAAGCAATGAGGAAACAGCAGGAATAAAATAGATCATATGCATTTGTATATAACACCGGAGGCCTTCACACACCTGACTGGAGAATACAAATGCAGTAATAGAAGAGCACATGGAAGCTGAACACACATGGAAGCTGAACACACCTGTTTGCGTACATATTCCACCATGAGCTCCAGCTGTTTGGGGTCTTCACATGCACAATTGAACAGGTTTCTCCACAGAGCTGCTGCCAGCACACAGTCATCAGACAGGATTCCCTACACACAAAAACAAACACGACCATTGCATTATTGATCCTGTATGGAGATACGTTTGTCTCTTTATTATTCAATCAAATAGAATAGATTTGCAACCAAAAAAGACATTTGAGATCAAAAGAGAATAGGTTGCAATTGGAAAAAAAAAGTTTTGAGAGCATATTTCCACAACTTCAATCAAAAATAATGTTTGTAAAGTAAAAACGTATGATCATTTCACCTATAAATCAATTCTTTTTGCTTGCGAGTTAAAAAAAAAAGTTTTGCTTGAAAATCAGTCCTCTTGTGAGTTCCAAAGTTTTGCTTGCAAATTCAGCAGCACTTAATGAGCGGGGCCCACGCTGATGACTGAGACAACAGTTTCTATTGGTGCGTTGGACCTGGCTCCAGCTCAGGCTACACTTCCATGTTACACACACTTCTCTAATTAGTTATGTATAATATATCCTACCTGGACTTGTAATCTTTCAGGTTGGTTATCCATTCTGTCATGAAGCTAAGTTAAAGCATGATTATTGAGGGGCCATAATATCTGTATTTTGTATAGAAAGAGTTAGATATTTAAGATGTGAGTGCCAATCAGGTGAGCCAGATCACAACAGAGGTGGCACTGCACAGCTGTAGCAGCTTGTGTGTTTTATAGCATCAGCAAGAAAAAAAGCATCATTCAGCTGCTTCCAGTGTGTCACTTAAGTAGGATCGTCTGATACAGCGCTCCTGTATGGACCACTAACATTGGCTGGTTAGAAATATGCTCAGGGACTTGTTAAAATATTCGGGATTTGTGTTTGTTGACATCAGAACAGCGTGTAGTGACAACAGAGCCTGGAGGAGTATAACGTCAGCCTGCTACACAGTGGAAACTGGCACCGCGTTCAGCAGTAGTTTAGTAATCCACAGTAGTACTGCTGTGTAGATTTTCTGGTATAGTAGGAACCGTGACATTTTAACACCACAGGTACCGTGCAACACTAAATGACAACCCTATGTTGTATACGTCTCCCTGTAACTCACTCACTCATTCCGACGTAGGCTACTCTGCTCAGGCTGAGACTAACAAGTGGAGAGTGACAACCATGTTGCTGCTAATCATCGTGCTAGCAGCAGCAGAGCATTATAATTCATTAGTTCTTCTTCGTGTTGTTGTGAATGTACGGCAGGCTGTAGCCTACGTTATTTTGCGTAATTCATTACTTAACTTCCCTGTCGGTAGCTCAATGGAGTAGTGTGTGTAACGCAGAAGTGTAGCCCAAGTTTGAGCCAGGTCCAATGCACCAATAGAAACTCTTCTCGCAACCATCAGCGTAGGCCCTGCCCATTAAGTGCTGCTGAATTTGCAAGTGAAACTTTTGAACTTGCAAGCAAAAAGAATTGATTTATAACCAAAATGATCATACGTTTTTACTTACGACCATTATTTTTGATTGAAGTTGAGGAAATATGCACACAAAACATTTTTTTCAATTGCAACATATTCTCTTTTGATCTCAAATCTCTTTTTTGGTTGCAAATCTATTCTATTTCATTCAATAACAAAGAGACGAATGTATCTCCATAATCGCGCATTGTTACGAGAGAGAATGTCTTTAAAATATGCTCACTATCAGCGAACACAATTGACTCAAGGTTAAAAAATAACCTCTATGAGCCTTATTAGTGAGTGTGTCAAACAAACCATTTCTCACCTCATCATAGCCAAATATTGCTGCGTAAAACGTCTCCGTCATTGCTTTCATTCCTTCCTTCCTATGGGTTGCATCAATCTATAAGTGATAATGTCAAGAGACAGAAAAAGTGAAATTTGTTAAACACTGCGTTGTTGCTAGGGCTATGTATTGGCAAGAATCTGGTGATGTATGCATATCATGATACAGGGGTAACGATTCAATATATAAATAGATTTTTTTCAAATCAAATTTTAGGAAAAATGTCATAGACCACCATATGTATAAAATCAGAGTTTAAAAAAAAGTCATCACACTAAATGTCTTCACACCCTTGCGTCCTCTGAGTTCAACTGTATTCATTTACAATTGGACTCAATGGATCAGAAGAGTCTCAGCTTCTGAGAGTCAATTTATGTAATTCTAAGACTGTTTAGAGGCCCCACTATGCAGAAGTATTTAAATAAGCCATTGTTTTGTTTTGTTTTGTTTTTTACCCAAAACTGCATGTGATTATCATTAAGTGGGCTTGTCTGTAAAGGGGAGACTTGTGGGTACCCATAGAACCAATTTTCATTCACATACCTTGAGATCAGAGGTCAAGGGACCTCTTGTTAAAATTTTACATAATGGTGGAATGTTGTTTATCCTACTTCGCAACATACTAGCATTACATGGTTAATACCAATTGATTTCTTAGTTTCATATATTGCCAGCAGCTTCACTGCTTGCTTTAAAACTGAGCCTACCGTATTTTCCGGACAAGCCGCATTTAAAAAAAAAAATGTTTTATTATGAGTTTAGTAAGCTTCAAAGCTGCACCGGTGGATGGATTGTCGGAGAATTATGGTAACAGGTGCCTCATAGAGTAATACGTACTGACAGTAGTCAGGCGTCGAAGAGCTTCGAAGCTGCACAGCTGGGTGGTTTGTAGGAGCATTAGGGTAACAGTAGTTAGGCGCCTGGCGGAGTAATACATACTCTTACTGAGCTTCGACATATAGGCACCGTAACATTATCATGTGTGTATAAGGAGCCCAAAATGGCACGTGGATTTCAAGCTTAAGGCTATCAGTCACGCAGCAGAACATGGGAAAAGAGCAACGGCGAGAGAATTTAATATTAATGAAACAATTGTACAGAAGTGGAGATGACCTGCGCCACATGAAGAAGACCAAACTGAGTTTCCAAGGGAACAAAGCAAGACGGCCACAGTTAGAGGACAAAATTGTGTTTAAGCATGCATTTATTTGTTTATGCATCATTCATTTAGGTGCACCAGCAGAAAATGTAGGTGCACCCATAATTTTTCACTGCACCTTTTGGCGCCACAATAATACATTTTAATACCACAGTGAAAAATAAAAGTGAAATAAATTCCATGTACTGTACTTCAACATGCATTCCCTATTACCGTTTGCATACTGGCTTTTGTCAGAAAGTTAAACAGGCCATAATTTTCTCTCTTTATATTGCTGTGAAAACTGGATTTACTGAAGTTTCTCACCAAAACATAATTTTACAAGATTACATTTGGACATAGCATTACAATGTTAGAATTTACCATAGCCCAATACTCACCTTAGAGCCTAAATACAGCATAACTTTAATTTAATGGCACCTCTCCTTAATCCTGCTGATTTCAACAGTGATTTGTTGTTCACAATGTAGCATTATCAGGCAGAAAATAGGGTGGGTCCCCTGGATGTGTTGATATTGAGTTTAACCTACAGTACTGTCAGGTATCCACACCTTCACATATTACTTTGGATCAGAGCAGCATAATGTAATGTGAGAGAGATGCACTATGAGCTGATCAGCTGTTTGGCAATTGTCAGAGCAGAGAAGAAATAAGTTAGTTGCCGCACGCACGCACGCACGCACGCACGCACGCACGCACGCACGCACGCACGCACGCACGCACGCACGCACGCACACACGCACGCACACACACACACACACACACACACACACACACACACACACACACACACACAGAGCAGGTTTAGGCACCTTATGGGGACCAGGGAGAGAGGTGGTGGAGCAGTGCTCCGCTGGAGACGTTGGTCCAGACTGGGCCATAAAGGGCGTGATTAAGGGCCGAGGACAGGTGTAATGGGCACCACAGCACTTTTCTTGATGAAAAACAAGAAACAAATTCTCTCGCCTCTGCTCTGTTCCCAAGTTCTGCTGCGTGACTGATAGCCTTAAGCTTGAAATCCACCTGCCATTTTGGGCTCCTTATACACGCATGATAATGTTATGGTGCCTATATGTCAAAGCACAGTAACAGTACGTATTACTCTGCCAGGCACCTGACTACTGTTACCGTAATGCTCCTAAAAACCACCCAGCTGTGCAGCTTCGAAGCTCACCAAACTCATAATAAACACTATGTACACTGTACATGTACAAACACTGTACCACATAAAATTGGTTCGAGGAAGTCAGTAAGCACAACCAGAATTCATATATAAGGCGCACTGTCGACTTTTGAGAAAATTTAAAGATTTTAATAAGTGCAGCTTATAGTCAGTATAGTTAAAATATAGTAACCAACTATGACCAATCAGGCATTTGGAAATGAAATGCTGAAAATAAATAAATAACATGTTGAACAGATGCTTTTATGTGATGTGATTTATTATATTAACCCTCTGAGACCCACAATAGTCTAATAATTGTCATTTTTTTTAGGGGATGTAGCATTATTGCATTGAGCAGATTTACAATTAATCATTAATTAATATCAAAATTCATATTCACAATTAATAATCACAAATGATTAATTCTAAGACAAATCATCATAAAATGTTGGAGTAATGGTAAAATTATTGAAAGCTATCTGCAAGCATCAGTCTTCTGAAGTGAATAATGATTTAAAAAGTCCAAAAGGTCATGATATAGCTGTGAGACGTATGTTAGGAAACTGTCCCATGATGTGTTGAGGGAAAACTCAGCCTAGACTGGTTTCAGGCCAAAGACTGCTGTCATTTGTGTTTTCATTTCAGTGGTATCAGGTGCAACTCATTGGTTATATTTATGAAAGAAAGAAAGCTCTCTGAAATGTATCTGTAAATTAATAATTTGTGATTATTAATTGTGAATAGGAATTTTGATATTAATTAATGATTAATTGTTAATCTGCTCAATGCAATAACGCTACAGGGGGTACAGGGGGTGTTTAGGGGGGATAGCAGATCAACCGTAGATGACTCATAGAAGTGGTGTACATCTTATGAAAGTTGGAAACCTGAAGTTTTATTTGAGAAGCAGCTCAGCACGGTGTCAAGTTGTTCTAGTCATAAATTTGAAATAAACATGAATTAATTATTTATTCATTAATTAAAATAAATTGTGAGAATGTACAAGGGCTCAGAACATTATGATAGAAGTTAAGTATATGATGGCCATTCCCATGCTCACTTATGGGCTCTCAAGTTGTTGCAACAGTTTTTGGCTTGATACCATTCATTACACAGATTTGGTGCTAAATCTAACCATTTTTTTACCACCCAAGAATTGGAAAAAAAGATCAATCCCTGTAAAATACCACATTAAGACACCAGATTCCTTCCTCCTCCTTAGTTTCATATGATATAAGAATCTTCACTCTCTGGGGCGGCAGTAGCTCAGTCCGTAAGGACTTGGGTTAGGATGTGGAGGACCCGGGTTCAAATCCCCCATGGACCAAGACCAACTGGTTGCTGGAGAGGTGCCAGTTTACCTCTTGGGCACTGCCGAGGTGCCCCTGAGCAAGGCACCAAACCCCCAACTGCTCTGGGCGCTTGTCAGGAGCAGCCCCCTCACTCTGACATCTCTCCATTGACATGTATATGTACTATGTACTGTGTACTGTGAACAACAGAGTGTAAAACTGAATTTCCCCACTGTGGGACTAATAAAGGAATATCTTTCTTTCTTCTTTCTTTCTAGCCTGAAAAGTGAGCCCGCTACAACCTGAGAAAAACAAAATAGCAGCCAGGCCCCAAATGGCTTAAGTAATGCTGACCTTACACTAGGACTCTTTGAAAAGACATTTAAAAGACTTAAGTCTGACACCCTCTCACATCTAAAAATAATGTGTCTTAAGTCAAAGTTTTTAGTCACAGACTATAATATTTTGTAGGGTCACTATTTACAAGACTACAACTAGATTCATTTAAAGATGATGTCACATCCTGTTCTGGGTGTGAATTTAGAAAAAGAAGAGAAAAGCTGTTGAGAAAAGGACAGAAATTGCTGCAGCCCTCGAAATCCACTATGAGCATGCTATAGCTAGCTAACTAGATAGCACCCAATGTCCCAAACAGGGTACTTGCAAGCTAATGTTAGCTACTGTAATGTTTGCCATGACCCTGCGAGCTAACTGTATGATTCAGCTGAAGACTGCTAGCTAAAATCATATAAATCAACACACATTTACAATATTTATGTAAGAATGAAAGCGAGTACTGAAGCCAGATTTATATGATTTTAGCTAGCAGTCTTCAGCTGAAAGCTTGCAAGGAGGCCCATTTGGGACAGTGGATAGCTAGCTATAGCATATAGCTTACTCACCAAGGATTAGGAGAACTACTGTTTTTTTCCTTCTCCACTCTATCATGGCACAATAGGGAGGACATGTCAAAGAGGCAGTCTTGTTCATTCTACAACTCCACCACTCCCCATGTTCTCCAATAATAAAGATCGCAGGAGCACAATGCAACTCTAGCAAAACTCTTGTGATTTTATTCCGACATTGGAAATATGTCTGCTATGGTGAAATTGCTTGAAAAGATGTTTGGTGTACGGTTGGTGTAATGTTTGACTGCAGCAGTATAGTAGTCCATCTTTGTGATTTTATCCTGTTATACTGAATAAAACTTTTTCTATGTACATAAAGGGCCTATTTCTCTCAAATATTGCTCACAACTTTGTCTAAATTTGTGTTAGTGGGCACTTCTTTGCCAAAATAATCCATCCACCTCACAGGTGTGGCAAATCAAGATATACTGATTAGACAGCATGATTATTGCACGTGTGCCTTAAACAGGTCACAATAAAAGTCCACTCTAAAATGTGCAGTTTTATCTGTGACATTTACAGTATTGGGAACTGAACGAAGGATCAGAAAACCATTCAGTATCTGGTGTGACGACCATTTGCCTCACACAGTGCAACTCCTTCACATAGAGTTGATCAGGTTGTTGATTGTGGCCTGTGGAACATTGGTCCACTCCTCTTCAATGGCTGTGCGAAGTTGCTGGATTCTGGCAGGAACTGGAACACGCTTTCGTATACGCCGATCCAGAGCATCCCAAACATGGTAAGAGAGTGAGCCTGGTGTCCGGTGAGGATGTTTTCAGCTTCAGGGAACTGTGTACAGATCCTTGCAACATGGGGATGTGCATTATCATGCTGCAACATGAGGTGATGGCGGTGGATGAATGGTACAACAATAGGCCACAGGATCTTGTCACAGTAAAAGTCATCAGTAAAATGCACCTGCGTTCCTTCTCCATAACATACACCTCATCATGCCATAAACTAACCGCCACCATGATCCACTCGATTCACAACGTTGACGTCAGCAAACTGCTCACCCACATGACGCCATACACATTGTCTGCCATCTGCCCTGTACACTGAAAACCGTGATTCATCCGTGAAGAGAACATCTCTCCAAAGTGCCAGATGCCACTGAAGGTGAGCATTTGCCCACTCAAGTCGGTTATGACGACAAACTGCAATCAGCTGTCTAGGTGTCTGGTCTCAGACGATCTTGCAGGTGAAGATGCCGGATGTGGGGGGTTCTGGGCTGGTGTGGTTACATGTGGTCTGCGGTTGTGAGGCTGTTTGGATGTACTGCCAAATTGTTGGAAATACCTTTGGAGACGGCTTATGGTAGAGAATTGAACATTCAGTTCACAGGTAACAACTCTGGTGGATATTCCTGCAGTCAGCATGCCAATTTCACACTTTAACATTGTGCTGTGTGATAAAACTGCACATTTTAGTGTGGAATTTAATTGTGACCAGTCTAAGGCTCACCTGTGCAATAATCATCCTGTCTAATCAGCATCTTGATATGCCACACCTGTGAGGTGGATGGATTATTTCAGCGAAGGAGAAGTGCTCACTAACACAGATTTAGACAAATTTGTGAACAACATTTGAGAGAAATAGGCCTTTTGTGTACATAGAAAAAGTCTTAGATCCTTCACTTCAGCGCATAACAAATGGGAGCAAAACAAGCGCTGTGTTTATATTTTTGTTCAGTATAGTTTTCAAGGTTCATTCTGATACAGAAGTCTTTTTCATTTCATTTTTAAATTGCAAATACCTACAATAGATTCTCTACTGGATTTTTTGCTTTTCTCCGTTTTGTATCATTGTAGACTGTTAGGTCAAAACAAGACATTTGAAGTTATCAACCTGATAATGTTTTACTGTTAATTGAAAGAAATACCAGCAGATTAATAAACAATGAAAATAAAAGTGAAATGTGGCTTTGAAGTGGATTTTAATAGTTCAGCAAAATCCAAGATGAAATGAAATTATTTCTTTCAGACTATAAAATTGGCTGAACAAGGCAACTCATTCACTGTTTTTTGCCACTATATCTGTAGACACTGTGGGTGATACTTTCCACCAGCAGTTATTAATTGTGTTTTTATGAGGCTGCATATAGTGGAATTATTGTCATATTACTGGTATTGGGACAGATTAAAGGTGCTATGTTTAGGAAATACAGACCTGGTATGATATCATAGGCATGCTGTGCATAATACATGTAATGTAATGCGTGTATTATGTGTTTATGGTGGAAATAGTGTTATATGATCTTGTAGGTGTAATCCTACTGAATGACTGGTTGATTACCATGAAGCTTCATGCTAATGAAACACAAACATGTACACACATGCGCACGCAAACACACATGCAGCACGCACGCACGCATGCACGCACGCACAACTTACCCCCATGATTTTGCTCCTCTGCTCTACATCCTCCCACATGGAGTGAACAATGTAACGGCACATGTACTTTCCTTCTCTGCCCTCCTGACGCATCCGCACCAAACACATCCTAACAGAGGAAACAATGAAATAAGACAAAGACACAAATAGTGAGAGACTTAACATCAGTCATCATACAGTATATGTGTGTATATACAGTATATGTGAGGTTGTAACTCACCACACATGCAGCTGTGCTACCAAGAACCAGGAGTTGAGTGTGTCTGGGAGGGAGCACTCTGAAACAAAAGTATAGCAATAACCAGTGCCACAACTTTTGAGGCACAGCAGAGCTGCGCTTAAGAACTATTAATCAATTGATTAACAGACAGAAAATTAATCTGCAACTACTTTGATGAATAATTTTTGTCATCGCTCCAGTATAACTGCCAAGTAGTCCTTTATTCCAGCTTCTTAAAAGTGAGGAATTACAGCTCTTCTTTGTGTAGTACGATCAGGGTCTTCTACTACTAAATATAAACCTGAGGGGACACACCCTATTTCTTCCCTGATAAAGCTACATTGTGAACAACAAATCAGTGTTGAAATCGGAAGGAGAGTTAGTAAAATTAGCTGTTAGAAGCTGGTGCACAGGGTTAGACAGAGCTACTAATGTTAACAGAGGTGTATATATTATAAAATGTTTTGGTGTATAGGTTTTTGTGTAAAATATATCAAACACTGAATGATATCAGATCTAAAATGTTATTTCTTCATTTAGTGCATAGATTTCGTAAATGGCAGAAAAAAATACTTTCCTGCACCAGTGGAGGAAGTATGACCCCCAAGTATGATATTAAACTGAAGAAGGTTTTGGACTGTTGGCCAAATAAAGCAATCAAACTCCTTAGGCTGTGGGAAATTACCTCATAAACAGAATTTTTCACTATTTTCTGACATTTTATAGACAAACGATCAATCAATTAATCAAAAAGTTACAGATTAAAACACTGATGACAATAAGCGTTACTTGTAGCCATGTAGAATATATAAAGCAGCTATTACAAAAAACAACAGGTTTTTCTACTCTGTTACATTATATAGTTTTAAATTGTACAATTTCAATTTCTCAGCAGTCATCATAATATTTATGTAATAGCTGTGAAATGTCTAAGATGCATATTATGCCAACAATATAATTTGAATCCAGCATATCAAATGTGATGATCTGAAGATGTGCTCTGCCATTAAGATAGTTAGTTAACTGAATATTTTAGGGTTTGGCACAGTTGGTCAGACCAAAGAAGCCATTTGGAGATGTGACCTTGGGCTCTGGAAAGTATTGATAGGCATTTTTCCTTTTTACCATTTACTGACATTCAGTTGACAAAGCGATTAACCAATTGATTGAGACAGATTAGTCCATATTGAAAATAATCATTAGTTGCAGCCCTATTCTTCAACTGAAGTTATGGATTGCAATATAAAGTATTACAGTTTCTCAGTTTTTCCAACAATCTGACCCAAAAAATCTAGAGAGTGAGCCCTGATATGATGCCACAGTAATGTGTTGTATCATCAGTTTGTGCAGCAACGTCAAAGCACCCCCACATCTTTGAACCATCAGGGGATGCTGCATACTGAACATAAATGAGCTGTCCTTTGCCATAGTAACAGCTTTTGAAAGCAATATGATAATGCAGCAGGCTCCAAGTCAGAGTGAGTAATGTTAGTGAGCAAGAGTGTGCTTTTTGCTGTGTGCCAGCTAGTAAAGTGTCAAATTCGTCAGGCAGGTGTTGACGATTTCCCTAAACTCCAACCAACGACTACAAAAAAAACATGGCCTTAAAGGTCAGTACTCAGCTCAGGACTGATACTGGATTCTGCATGTTTGTGTGTATGCACAATTTTAAATAAAGTATTTTCTGTGTTATCTCAGTCTGTATATTTGGTATTATCCAAAAGTATTTTCTCTCTGCTACATTCAAACAACATTGGTGATATTTTCAAAGATGCTATACCGTATACTGGATGCAAATCCACTCTGCTGACAGTGAATAACTTACATCTGTACTGAAGATGGTCACTTTACGTGCTTTACAATTGGGCTTTCTCAAGATAATTTTGGGACCTGGTGTGTGGTGTGCTGTGGGAACAGGTGCTCCAAAGGTGTTAAACATCAGAAAACAAAAAAAAACAAAAAACATTACCAACAGCAAGGCTGAGGCTGATCTGAGCATTTTTTTGGAACTAGATGACATAGCCTAAACAATTTCAACCAATCAAATGAGCACACTAACAAAGAGGACAATCCCAGACATTCTTTCAACATTAGATATGAATGTATTGGCAGTGTTCTTTCATTGGTCTCAAAGCAAATCAGTTCTCTGTTAAATGATTTGCATTTAATGAGTCCAATGTTGCCACATTTCACTACATGTATCATTAACTGGTTTATCCATTTCCTGATTAATAAAGGTTTATCCATTTCCTGATTAATAAAGGGTCATCTTATCTTATTAGAAGTGCTCCACACTTACTGTCAAAGAACTCATCGTAATTGATTCTCTCTACACAGCATGTGTACATGCGCAAGGCAGCAATCTTGATTTTCTGTGAAGACAAAAAAGGGGAAAAAAAAAATCTGTAGCATCATAAACATCTTTAATAGATATAATGAAGCTATCAAACTACAAACTACAAAATTATTTGTACTTGTTAGTGTACAAAATTGAGGTGACTGGGTATATACAGTGCTGTGAAACAGTATTTGCTCCCTGCATATTTGTCAACCTTAAATGTTTCAGATCAAACAAATTTTGATACTGGACAAAGATAACCCAAGTAACTGGTATTGGTATCAGCTACTAAATTTCTGGTATTGTGACATCCATAGTGTAGGCCTATGGCAACTAACAAAATGTTGAAAATGTATTATTGCGGCACCAAAAGACATGGTGAAAAATTTTGTGTGTGCCTAAATTCCATGCTTGAGCAGCTACATTTTAAATACACACACACACACACACACACACACACACACACACACACACACACACACACACACACACACACACACACACACACACACACACACACATATATATATATATATATATATATATATATATATATATATATATATATATATGCAGTCCCCCCCAAAACTATTGGAACAGCAAGGCCAATTCCATTATTTTTGCTGTACACTGAAAACATATGGGTTGACATCAAAAGATGAACATGAGACAAGAGATTAGTATTTCAGCTTCTATTTCCAGATAATGGACGGGCTAATGTGTGGAGGAAAAAAAGGATCTGCTCAAGATCCCAAACACACAAGCTCATCTGTGAGACACGATGGAGGTAATGTCATGGCTTGGACTTGCATGCTTTCTACTGGGAAGGCTCATTGATCTTCACTGATGGCAACAGCAAAATGAACTCATAAGTCTACGAAAACATTTTGTCTGCCAATTTAAAGAGAGAGGAGATCTTTCATCATGCAGCAAGACCCAAACCGCATTGTGAGAACAACCAAGGAGTTCATCAGAAGAAAGAAGTAGAGGTTTTAGACTTTCCAAGTCAATCTACAGACTTAAACCCTATTGAGCAGCATTTTATCTACTAAAGAGGAGACTGAAGGGAGAAACCCCCCAAAACGAACAACTGGAAGAGGCTGCAGTGAAAGCCTGGAAAAGCAGCACAAAAGAAGAATGTAAAAGTTTGATGATGTCAGTGGGTTGCAAGCTTGATGCAGTTATCGCAAGCAAAGGATTTGCAACTAAATATTAAGTATTATTCACTTTAATAATTGAATTCTAATAATTCAATTCTATTCCTATACTTTTGCTCACCTAAAAATGTGGTGTTCCATTACAAAAGACGCTATCTTCTAAGACAGGCATGTCTGGCCCACGGGCCAATTGCGGCCCATGTTCAAATTTCCACCGGCCCGCAGCCTTTGTCATAAAATCAACAATATGCGGCCCGCCACAATATCAGTGCGCAATTGAGGAGGTATGCAGCAGACACCTTATCTCTGGCTGAAGAGTATTAACGCCACTTTCGGGATTTTGCAGCTGTTGAAAAGGAGATCAGGCTTTTTAACTCTCCTTTCTTCGTGGACTCCTTTCTCCAATGACGCTCCAGACCACCTGCAGCTGGACCTCAATGAGCTGCAGTGTGATGCGGAGTGTCGCGGTCAGCACCATCGGCAGGTTCTGAGACATTCAAACATTTGCTCAGAAAATGCTGAGCTCGTTTGGCTCGACATACATCCGAGAAGACATCCAAGAACCGCCTGAGGACAAGATTAAGAGACTCTCACCTGTGTGACATCTGCGCGACATCTGCGCATCAAAACTACTGCTTTAGAGCCAGACCTGGTCTACTGACTGTAGTCCAGATCTAAGTGCCACCCTTCACATTAGTGCAGACAAGTTATATGTTTAGTCTTCTGAGGTGAATCACTTCTATTTTTTTTCTTTTTTAATGAATATGATCTGAGTCTTTTCAATCCATAGATCATTTGTTCTTGTTTTTCAACTGACAATCAAACTGGGTCTTGTAAACCTGACAAACTAAATAGTGTTCATATTCATTTATAACAAACATTATGGTCAATACTCAACATTAAATATTAAAATCAAATTTGGTCCAGCACTCATTTTTCCATTTCATATTTTTGATCCAAGGCTAAAGTTGACATAAATTCTGTGTTTGATATCTGATTCTAAATCAAATAACATATTTTTGTTTTTGGATTTTTGATGTTCAGTTGAAAAATGAAAGAAGGGGTGATACACAGATTGATATGGCCCTCGAATAAGATAACTGTTATTCTGTTATGTTAATGGTTCAAAGAATGTCAGGCTGAATGGTTGGGCCCCACACATTTTAACCTCACCAAATCTGGACCTCTTTGCAAAAAGTTTTGACACCCCTGTTCTAAGGTGTGTAACCGATTTAGATGTAAATACCAGGAAATAGAAGCTGAAATAATGATCTCTTGTCTCATATTCATCTTTTGATGTCAAACCTCAAAATTTTCAGTGTACAGCAAAATTAAAGGAATTGGCCTCACTGTTCCAATAGTTTTGAGGGGACCATATATATAGAACTGCAACAACTGTATGGAGAAAGCAAGAAAACAAAAGGCAACCCAAATCTCTGAGCAGAAACAGGACTCTACCAAACTTTGCCCAGCCAGCATGTAGCCCGACACTTTGCTAGATGGCACAACAACACACACTCCTCCACACATACGCACATTTTGGACAAAACCTCCCACTGAACCAACCCTTCTCGTGGCTGTATATATATGTTTATGCTTTACTAAGGTGTACATTCTTGGAAAACATTCTCACTACTAGTGTGAGATGCAATGGATGTAACAAAAAAGCAGAAGAATATTAACAGCACCTTTATGATTTCATTGCCATCTTTCCAACAGCCTAGGCTTGCAAGTATCAAGCAACTTTCTTAATTGTTGGATGTGTTAACGATCAGTAGTCATTTAATTGTTAATAAATGACGCAACACAAAGTGCATGTAAGTAAGGTTTTAAAGATATTACTTAATTTCATGATATTTAACCAATAACAATAATGCCCTTATTTAAAACTGCAGTGCTCAGCTCAAAGCAAACATAGCATTATCTGTACATTCTACTATATTTGTCTGTGCATTTTTATTGATTCATGTATATTGGAAAATTCAATAAATATACGCAGTTTTCCCGAGCAATGAGCTTCCAATTTTCCGTGAGATAGTCTTTTTTTATTCTTAATGGCAGAATCAATATATTTGCTTCATTTGAGTCTATGCAGTAGTAGGACGTTATTGCTTTTATTAATGTAGTCTTTTTGTTTTTGTTTGAAGAATTATTTTTTGGAGCCTTTTTCTTATTTATTGACATCGACAGAGTATAAAAGGGGGAGTCAGAGGGGACGACATGCAGCAAAGGACCCCAGATTCAAACCCAGGGCCGCTACAGCAGGAACTCAGCCTTGGTAAATGGGGCACTCACTATAGTCTCAATAACAAGACATCATATCTGTTCCATATCCATCAAAAACCAAAACAAATTGCAGCAAACTGAAAGAAGAAAGTGGAAGAAGGCCATTGTGGATCTGCACCCTCACATTTTAAATCTAAAGTGGTACACACTACACATACAGTAAATGGAAATAATTTGGGTTTCACACACTGACAGGAAAAACAGCGTGAGACATCATGGCTAAAGTTGCATGCTAACGGTCATAGACAGGAAATGTCATTGTATTGTGATAACGTGTAGTCAAGCCAGCCATCACTCATCTCTGTGGTCAAATCAGCTGACACTACAATTGTAGGGCACCCATGTACAGACATTTATGTTAAATTTATTGAAACGTCCCTGATGGAGCTGACCAGGGATGTAAAAAGAGAACAGAGCTGAAAGGAGAGCTTGCGATGGACTTGACAAAGATTGGGGAAATATACACGTTTGACTATGTCTGCTTTTCAAAATAAGGTGTCAAAGGGAACTGTATCTACAAAATACATAGAAGGAAATACTATTGATCGCATTATATTCATAAGAAGTATAAAACATTACATGCCACTTATAAATTAAAAAGTAAATATGACTAATATCTGAGGGAAATGTCTTTTGTCTATTTTTTTTTATTTTTGGGTTGCTGGAATTATTTTTTATAGATAATTCTTGACAATGACTAATATAGTATTTTAAATTATTATTTACATTTTTGCCTACACACATGCTGAAGTAAAAGTCCTTAGAATTGTGTGATTCAACTTTTTCCCATGGTCTAAAACTTAACAAAAATCCCAATAAATCATAATATTGAATTGCAGTACTTGCAGATTCGCAATACATATTGAAACGGCACCCAAGTGTCGCGATAGTACAAAACTGGGAGATAGGTGTATCGTTCCAGCCCTAGATTTTCCAATTTTCAAGCAGGCACATCTGCGGCCACCCCAGTGTTGCTGCTGTAGAATGTGTGTGACTCCACCCCCCTTGTGTCAATCAAACTGCAATTTTACCAGCAGACCTCTGCAGTGTTGCCAGCTTTGTGACTTTGTCACTATATTTTTCAGACCCATCTAGTCACTCTTTTTCAAAAGAGCAATTAGCGACAAATTTAGTGACTTTTTCTGGTGTTACTAGACACATTCTAACTCTCAACAAGCAACGGGTTCTGCCGTCAACCCCTCCCCTACCCCAAAGCGCTCACGGTCAGCAACCACACGCTCGTTAAGCGGACGGTCTGGCCCAAGGCCTAGTGGTGCAGCAGTCCCTCCTAGCTGTAGTAACAGTAAGAGATGTTCATTTCTCCGCATCCAGACTGCAAATGAATCCTGTATGCATGAAACCGCCGCTGGCTGGATGTAAATGTAAACTATTCTTTGTCTTCACTGCACTAATCACTGGGGGCGGCAGTAGCTCAGTCTGTAGGGAGTTGGCTTGGGAACCGGAGGGTCACCGGTTCAAGTCCCGACATGGACCAAAAACTGAGTGTGAACTGGTAGCTGGAGAGGTGCCAGTTTACCTCTTGGGCACTGCCGAGGTGCCCCTGAGCAAGGCACCAAACCCCCAACTGCTCGGGGCGCTTGTCAGGAGCAGCCCCCTCACTCTGACACCTCTCCAATTGTTGCATGTATATGGACCTGTTTGTGCATGTGTGTGTATTAGTTAACAGAGTGAAAAAAATTGAATTTCCCCTAGCGGGACTAATAAAGGACTATCTATCTTCTTCTTAAAAATCTGCACTGCATTTCACTCACACAGCCTGAGCCCTGGACCAGACTGGCCACTTGACGAGCGGTTTGACCCTCATAATGACCATTTTGTGTCTTTATAAATGTCATTTATATTTATTTTAGACAGAGAAAGGTCAAGAAATGTGTGCTCATTTGTAAATAATAACAATAATGCACAATTAAAATCCCATACCATATTCAGTCATGGAGCCCTGCAAGTTACTGCATGTAATACAACACTGCCCTGCACATATTTCAGAACAAAAGCCATGTGTTAACAAATGAAGGAGTTCTGCCAACAGAAAAAAATGCTCGAGGGCTTTTACTTTGAAATGAAAGCAGGAAGTGTTGATTTAAAAATACATCTTGACTTTTTTCATGTCTGTGACATTTCCTGCAGATACAGACATCAAAAGTGTAGAAATGTTGCTAATACGATTTCAATATACAGTCAAACGATCACTTTCACTGTCTGTTGCTGCGGTGAAATGCGCGACTCGCGTCAAAAATAGGCGAGGTCTCGAATCTTTAGAAGAGACACGTGTCTCACAGGATGGTGTGAAAGTGCTGACCTGATAACATGGACGCCAAAGTGAGAAAAAAACAGGTAACACAGCTGCCACGGTCTGGCCCACTGGTCACTTACTCACCTCGTCCACTGTTTGTGTGCCTCTCTGTGACATAAGCACGGCATAATTGTGGATACCTTAAGCAACATCTAGCTAGCTAGCTCATCATATCTCAGTCTAAACTGTACACACAAAAATACAGAGAGGAGTGGGAATCAAACCCTGAATTGAAAAAAAAAACTAATTCTTCTGCACCTGTCATAAATGCTGCTAAGTGCACTAAAACGTTATTTTTCTATGCAAAAGTGTGTTTAAAAGTTTATTTTTTTGATTACCTGTTTCATGTATTTGATATGTAGTTTATACATTATTTTTATTCAAAATATATAAGTGCACTGCAGTGCAGACACAAAATGTAGATTGAAGAGACAGACCATAGGTGTTGTTCAATAAATGTTTCCTTAATAATAACAACTTGCATGAAATACTACTGCTTCGGCATACTTTTAGCTGCAGATACAATTTAAACTTCAAACTGGTTACAAGACTGAACTATTAAGGTATGATTCGGCTTTTTGATATCTTTTGCAGTTTTTCCACAATCAGTTTAAGTTTTATGCTTTTTTCAGACTTTTTCTGAGTTTATAATGGGTGTGTATTGTGTGGAATGATCAGAGCTAGAGTGCGTGACATCACAGCTAGAGTGGAGCTGAGCTTTAATATCCTTGGAAAATTTTCCAAACAAATTGCTCCTACGCCCACAATTTTCACTCTTCATACATACATTTTTCATAGAAATGTTGGACTGCTTGTGCTGGTCGCAGGCGTGTTTCTATGGAATCAGTCGGACTTACAAATTTAGCTATAGATGTCTTGAAGCAACAGCAACTCCAGTGCAGCCCTCAGAGGGCCATTTTAATTTTGGCACAAGTTTTTGAGAGCAAAAGTTACCAGTTTTTGAAACTGTTAATGAGGACACATTTTTGATACTAGATGCACAATTTTTGCAACATATCTTCATCATAGTCTCCTTACTGGTCTCCTCAAAAATAAAAGCAGCATCTGTTAAGTTTTTCTGTTACCAGCACTTGTTTGGTGGGTGTTTTTCTGATTTACTGGAAATGCTGTCTTACTGCAACCAGGACTCTCAGACTTTCAGACACAAACAGGTGTTTCTGATTGGCTGATTAGAATCTCTCAACAATTAAAGGTTGAAGCCTAAATACTGGATCATATCTAGTTTTCTGTAGCATCTGTAGTTTTTATGTTAAGCTTTATGTCTAAAGACTTGTAGTTTTAAAGGTTGATTCCACCCAAATACTGCTATATGTCCAGGGAATTGCAGTTTTAAAGGTTGATTCTACCCAAATACAACTGACTGTCTCTCTCTCTGTCTGTCTGTCTCTGTATTTCTGTCTGTATCTCTGTCTGTCTGCATCTCTCTCTGTCTGTATGTCTCTCTCTCTCTGTCTGTGTCTCTCTGTCTGCTGTCTGTCTGTCTCTATCTCTGCCTGTATCTCTCTGTCTGTCTCTCTCTGTCTGTCTGTCTGTCTCTCTCTGTCTGTCTGTCTCTCTCTCTGTGTTTAGCAATATAGTTCATCTGTCTGATATTCATGAAAGCATTTCTTCTTTCCACCTAGCCAGGAAAATTCTAGTTTACCACTTATGCAGTACTGCAGTTCCAGGTTGTCCAGCATTATATTTTAGCTGTTTAGTTTCTAATTCTGCAAATTTTACATTTCAACTTCAAGGTTTTTCAGCAGTGCAGTGCAATGCATTTGTTCATTAACATTTTTAGGCAAGTCATTTCACATTTCTGCATTTTCAGCAATGTTTTGCAATTAATTAGTGTGTTACCATATTTTTCTTTGAATCTTTATTCAGCAACTACAACATCTTCAACTACTTCTTGCATACATTTTTTGGACAACTCCTGCATACTTTCACCTACAGAAACCATTCAACTACCAAAATATTCCAATATTCAGATAGACACATTCAAATTTACCACTTTTGACAGTATTAGAGTTTAGCTTCTTGCTTTTCTGGCAATGCATTTCAGCTCTTAGCTTCTTTAGGTAATGCAGCTAAGATTTTGAAGTCATTTCACCTTTCTGCAATTTCAGCAATGCTTTGCAATTAAATTTTCAGCTATCAGCATTCACACGCATTTTCAGCAGTAAATGCATTTTCTAGTTCATTTTCATACTTAAGTTTGCCTGCCCTGATTTCCCCTTTTATGTCTTTTTGAAGTTTGTGCAGTACCAGCAAGTTTCCCTCCTTAAAGGCTCTATTCTTCTCATGCAAAAGACCCATGAGAGACTTGGAAACCCATGGTTTACTGATGGGGTAAGCTTTTAAGGCCTTACTTGGAATGACGATATCCTCACAGTAAGACACCCAACTACTGGTAACATCCGTCAGTTCATCAATATCGGAGCATTAGTCCTTAAATATATCCCAATCTGTACAATCCTGACAACCCTGAAGAGACAGACAAGCATCCTCTGACCAGTCCTTAATATATACAGTCTGTACCTTGCCTCTCTTAAGAGTTGTTTGATATGAGGGGAAGAGGTGTACAAAATTGTGATCAGATGAGCCTAAAGGTGGGAGGGGGATGGACTTGAATGTGGTTTTTACTGAACAATAATATAAGTCCAGCAGTTTTATTTTGTCTAGTGGGGCATGTAACGTACTGGTGTAAGTTTCTAAGTGTTTTAGACAAAAAGCCATTGTTCATATCCCCAAGAATAATCATTGGGGCATCAGGGGATCACATTTGGATTGAGTGGGTTACTTGAGAGATATCTTCACAGGCATTGTTAATGTTCGCCATGGAGTGAACGTACACAAGTGTGACGAACAGCTGGGGAAACTGTCATGGGAGATTGTGAGGACATAATGCCACCGTGAGTAATTCAACATCGCCCATGCACATTGACCGATTTTAACCAGCGCTCGTTCACAGAGACACACCCCCACCACCAGTGGACTTGCCGGTGGTTTTTGCGTCTCTGTCCAGCTGAACCAGAGATCTAAAACTGCATAGGCCCAAGTCACTGTACGTGTCCCTGTCGGACAGCCACGTCTCTGTAAGCATCAGGATGCAGAAGTCTCTGAACTCATGGGAAAATCAAGCCTGTGTCTGTCGGTCATCGGATTTATTCTAAAGTGACTGCACATTAGAGAAGGTGACTGATGGCAAAGGGATGCGTGTGAGTGACTGTTTTTTCATCCTAAGACAAATACCTCCTCTGCACCACCGCTTCCTGGTCTTGGTTCTATGGGCCAAACCCGATCCTTGAGATTGTTGTCCGAGTGGCCATGATAAATCTGGCCATGTAACGTGGCTCCAACGTAGGAGAAACTCCCTGGAATACTGGATCCTCGTTAAACGGAGTGGAGACGAGTCGCCAAAACTCCAAACCAGCCAAAATGCTATCCACAACAGAAACAGTGCCCAAAGTTTCATTATAGCTTGCCCAACAGCCGCGATGTCAGTAGATTTAAAGCTTTCAGTTGTATGCTGGTACTTCTACTTCTTCAGATGATGAATTACTAAGTTAAAACAACACAACAAACAAAAAAAAAAACAAACATCAAACACCGCACAGACATAACCTGCTGCCGGTCACTACATAAGCATGTGCCCAATCGTGTTCCTGTCAAGCTTACATTGCAGATTGTGTGCAGATCCGGTAAGACAGCAGCCACATTTGAATCTCTGTATATTAGGGCTGCCACTCTTCTTTCAAAATTCCAACACTTACTCCAATGTGGGAAAAATCTAAATGTTCAAACTGTAACCAAAATTACAGGAGCAAAAAGATGAAATTCTGGTCCATTTTTGACAACAGCTGCCAGATGGCCCTGCGGTAGTGCTGCCGCCCCTAAAACCACCAATGAATCTGTGGCCAAGGATGTATAAAGAGATGCTTGTAGATTTTTTTGAGGTAAGTCAACTTCCCAGTACAAACACTTAGATAGCACTAATTTCAATCATTATATCCTAAAAGTTGAGTTGTAAAATTAACTAATAGCTGAATCCAGAATTATGGTCCTCCGAATAATGACTGTAAATCAATCAATGGGACTGCACCAACCTGCACGCTCATGACATACCCGGTTTTGCCAGCTTCCTGCTAGCTGTACACAAATGTAATAATGGATATATTGGCTGTAATTCATCATTTCATTATCTTACAATATACCATGGGCTGTATGCTGTAAGCCTGTACTGTGGCGGATGTATTAACATTTCTAACCGTCTAGTAGCTAGTAGTGCCAGTAGCATGACATAAACTGAATTTAATGTAGTTTTTGGCTACTGACTAACAAGCAGGGCAAAAGCACAAGACATAACCTCTGATACATCCATGGTCTTTGGCCTATTAGACATTGATTTTGGATCCTTGACAAGAAAAAGTTTGGGACTGCTCTCAATCTGTGTGCTGGATGTCTCGAACTTCATGTATGTCCATCACTCACTTTATGCCCCTCTGGGAAGTAGTCGGGCAAAAAGTTGTAAGCCCTGGAACAGACCGCACGCGTGTGGAGCGCGTGGTGACTGCGTTACCTGTTTTTTTCATTTTGGCGTCCATGTTAACAAGTTAGAGGTTCCACATCGCCCGTGTGAGACAGTGAAACAGTCAGTGAAAGTGATCTTCTGACTATATATTGACATCATATCAGCAATATAATTACACTTTCAATATCTAGATATCTGTAGAAAGTGTCACAGACATGAAAAGTCAAGATTTATTTTTAAATTAACACTTCTTGTTTTCATTTTAAAATAAAAGCCCTCAAGCATTTTTTTTTTTCCTGTGGGCAGAACTCCATTTGTTAACACATGGCTTTTAAGATAAGATAAGATAAGATAAGATAAGATGAACCTTTATTAATCCCCAGAGGGAAATTCGGGTGGATGGAGCAAGCCCCTATTCCATCTCCCTGTTCCAAAAATCAATTTAATATATGGTCCCCGGGTTGGGGACATGTCAGATATTAAACTGATAAGAACAGATACTACACTTGATCTTAGCCAAAAGGCCGAGAAGCGATTTTTATCCTTTGGTTTATTTTATTTTATTCTGAAATATGAGCAGGGCAGTGCTGTAGAACATTCAATGCATTGCAGGGCTCCATGAATGAAAATAGTACAAGATTTTAATTGTGGAT
Source organism: Pterois miles (assembly GCA_947000775.1). Lineage (NCBI taxonomy): Eukaryota > Metazoa > Chordata > Actinopteri > Perciformes > Scorpaenidae > Pterois > Pterois miles. The sequence continues at coordinate 4,279,749 of CAMQGK010000474.1, read as the reverse complement.
TATTACTTTTATTTACAAATAAGCACAGGTTTCTTGGCCTTTCCCTGTCTAAAATAAATATAAATGGCATTTATGATGACATGAAATGGTCATTATGATGAAAGTCAAATCTGTGCAGAAAGTGCAGCAGCAGCAGAAACGCTGCAGCCGGTGTGAACAACAGAAGCATAAATCATGCAGCTGTCTGTCCAAGCTGTCATAAAAAGTAAATACAATACAGTTGCAAGAAAAAGTATGTGAACCTTTTGGGATTACTTGGATTTCTGCAAAAATTGGTCATAAAATGTGTTCTGATCTTCATGTAAGTCATAAAATAGACAAACAGTCTGCTTTAAACTAATACCGCACCAAAAAATATATGTTTTCATGTTTTTATTTAACACAACATGTAAACATTCACAGTGCAAAGGTCAAAAAGTATGTGAACCCCAAAGCTAATGACTTCTCCAACAGCTAATTGGAACCAGGAGTCAGCCAACCTGGAGTCCAATCAATGTGATCAGATTGGAGGTGTTGGTTAAAGCTGCCCTGCCCTCAGATCTTCTCAAGAAGCACTGCCTGATGTGAATCATGCCTCCCACAAAAGAGCTCTCAGAAGATCTGCGATCAAGAATTGTTGACTTAAATGAAACTGGAAAGGGTTACAAAAGTATCTCTAAAAGTCTTAATGTTCATGTGTATACAGTAAGACAGACTGTCTACAAATGGAGAAAGTTCAGCACTGTTGCTACACTCCCTAGGCATGGTTGTCCTATAAATATGACCTCAAGAGCACAGCACAGAATGCTCAATGAGGTGAAGAAGAATCCTAGAGTGTCAGTTAAAGACTTACAGAAATCTCTGGCACATGCTAACATTTTCTTGACAAATCTACAATAAGTAAAACATTAAACAAGAATGGAGTTCATGGGAGGACACCATGGAGGAAGCCACTGCTGTCCAAAAAAAGACATTGCTTCACATTTGAAGGTGGCAAAAGAGCACCTGGATGTTCCACAGCACTACTGGCAAAATATTCTGTGGACAGATGAAACTAAAATTGAGTTGTTTGGAAGGAACACACAACCCTATGTGTGGAGAAAAAAAAGGCACAGCACACCAACATCAAAACCTTATCCCAACTGTGAAATATCGGGGGATCATGGTTTGGGGCTGCTTTGCTGCCTCAGGGCCTGGACAGATCACTGTTGTCGAGGAAAAATGAATTCCCAATTTTATCAAGACATTTTGCCGGAAAACTTAAGACCGCCAACTGAAGCTCAACAGAGGATGGGTGATGCAGCAGGACAACAACCCAAAGCATAAAAGTAAATCAACAACAGAATGGCTTCAACAGAAGAAAATAGCCCTTCTGGAGTGGCCCAGTCAAAGTCCTCACCTCAACCAGATTGAGATGATGTGGCATGACCTCAAAAGAGCAATTCACACCAAACATCCCAAGAATATTACTGAACTGAAACAGTTTTGTAAAGAGGAATGGTCCAAAATTCCTCCTGACCATTATGCAGGTCTGATCTGCAACTACAGGAAAGGTTTGGTTGAGGTTATTGCTGCCAAGGAGGTTCAACCAGTGCACAGTGCACATGAAACAAAATCAAGATGCATTGTGGGACATGTAATTTAAGGACACCGCACCTCTGTAAGGCGGCACAGAATTGTATGATAAACATAATATATTCTTTGCAAGCTGTGGTCCACAGGCCTTGAGTTTGACACGTGTGTCACATTACCACTGAAGATCACTGAGCTGTCCTAGAAGAAGCCATGCAAGCCCAAGCCATGATATTACCTCCACCATGTTTCACAGATGAGCTTGTGTGTTTGGAACTCAGAACTTTTAAGCCTCGTCTCTTTCCTTTTTCAGCAAATTCCAATCTGTCCTTCCTATTCTTATTGCTAATGAGTGGTTTGCATCTTCTGGTGTAGCCTCTGTACTTGTTCCTGAAGTCTTCTGTGAACAGTGGATTGTGATACCTTCACTTCTGCCCTCTGGAGGCTGTTGGTGACGTCACTGACAGCTGTTTTGGGGTTTTTCTTAACAGCTTTCACAATATTTCCATTATCAACTGCTGATGTTTTCCTTGGTCTACCGTTCAACATCTGTTGCTCAGTACACTAGTGGTTTCATTCTTCTTCAAGACATTCCAAATAGTTGTACTGGCTATGGCCAATGTCTGTGCAATGGCTCTGATGTATTTTCCATCTTCTCTCAGCTTCAAAATTGCTTGCTTTTCTCGCACAGACAGCTCTCTGGTCTTCATTTTGGTTACACTTCTTTAACTATAAATTCAGTCTGCACAGCCAAAACACAAGGCTGAAACTGACAGTAGACATTCAGTGCTAGTTATTGTTTGAATAATCAATGTAATAGGACACACATGGGTAACAAAAAACACCTATCAGTCACATGCTCCAATAATTTTGCTCATTCAAAAAATGGGTGGGTTCAAACAAAAGGAGCTATCTTTTAAGTTTTTTAACCGATCTAGATGTTGATACTACGGGTGGGAAGGTTCATAAAATAACATAAGGAACATGTGCCAGGGCAGCCAGCACTAAACCTTTTTTAAACAGTAACATATTGTATGTCTCTCTATCCCGATATTTAAAATATATTAGAAATATTATAGCGTGGTTCAAGAACCCTAATCATATGCTGAAATCCAGTGTCATTCAGGACTGCATAAGGCTCCATATCTTTCGCAAAAAACATCCACAATGCTTTAGATATGTTTTTTGCTCTGTTTGAGTCTGCATGTAGAGGCTATTTAAATGCTGCTGGAAGAAGGAGCTGGTCTTTCCTACCCAACTCTCTCCTCCTTGTAGTATCAACGGACACACCGGAGTGGTGTTTTTGTAAATGATTCATCATATTGGAAGTATTGCCGCTAGCATAAGCCACACGTGTTGCACAGTGCTTACACACTGTTGACATTTTATCCACCCGACACTGTCATATGCAACACCAAATCCGTAACACTCTCACACAGCAACCATTTCCTTAACGGAATGACAGCCGTACTCTGCACTTCATCAATGTCTCTGCCAGCTGAGATGTTTGAGAAGAAAGGAGGCTGGGTCACGTGTCATCAACGCATTGTATGGTCTTTGGTGGTACAACACATGCACAATAAAATCCGGTCCGTCTGAAATTGAGCCAATAACAACGCATGACTTCAGTTATACGCGCATGTGTTATACCTCATATTCCTGTCCACCCATGTCCCAGCCTCTTTCCATAGGCCTTGATTTCTTATGTGATAATAAACAGGATGAAAAAAATACACAACTGGCCTCATAACCTATTTCAAATGAACCAAACAATACAGTTGTGTTCAAAAGTATTCGACCCCCACAGTAGATAAGTGTTTTTGCAAGTTTGACATTTATTTTTCATCTTGTTTATAATCACATTAAATAATCACATGTCAAATAGACAAATGCAACTGAAATTACAACAAAAATGTTTGTAATATACCAATTAATGGCCTTTCTGTGATTACTTCGTTGACAATATTATTCAACCCCTTAGGTATGTACAACTTTAGTACTTAGTATAACATCCTTTTGCAACAATAACATCCTGTAGACGTGAAGCATAGTTTGACACAAGTTTCTTGCAGCGATCCACAGGTATCTTTGCCCATTCCTCATGGGCAAAGGCCTCCAGTTCATTAACATTTTTTGGCTTGTGTGCTGCAACTGCCTTCTTCAAGTCCCACCAGAGATTTTCAATGGGATTTAAGTCTGGTGATTGCGATGGCCACTCCAGAATCTTCCAGCCCTTCTTTTGCAACCAAGCTGTGGTAGATTTTGAGGTATGCTTAGGATCATTGTCCTATTGGAAGGTCCAACGTCTCCCAAGCCTCAGCTTTGTCACTGACTGCATGACATTTGCATCCAAGATCTCCTGGTAGTGAACTGAATTCATAATACCTTGCACACGCTGAAGATTCCCTGTACCTGAAGAAGCAAAACAACTCCAGAGCATGACTGACCCCCCACCGTGCTTCACAGTAGGCAGGGTGTTCTTTTCTTTATAGGCATCATTCTTTCTCCTCCACACGTACCGTTGATCCATTGGCCCAAAAAGTTCCAGTTTGGTCTCATCACTCCAGAGAACAGTACCCCAAAACCTTTGTGGTTTGTCCACATGGTTTTTGGCATACTGGAGTTGACTCTTCTTATGCTTTGGAGTCAGCAGGGGGGTGCGCCTGGGAGTTCTTGCATGGAAGCCATCATTTCGCAGTGTGCGTCTTATTGTCTGGGAAGAAACCTGAATACCTCCCTTTGACATGTCCTGTCGTAGTTCCTCAGCTGTCACCCGGGGATTTTTCTCCACTTTTCGCCTCAGGTATCGCACAGCAGCTGCAGACAGTAACCTCTTTCTACCACGTCCAGGTAGCGTTTCCACTGTGCCTTTAGCTTTAAACTTAAGGACTATGCTCCCAATTGTGTCTCTTGAAATGTTTAGCCTCTTTGCCATCTTTTTATATCCATATCCTTGCTTATGAAGTGAAATGACCTCCTCTCTGAACTTTTTTGACCATTCCTGAGACTTCACCATGTTGCAAAGATATCATTAACTGCCAAGAAGAGCCATGTGTCACAGTCCTTTTAAATCTGCTTAATTGCTGCTCATTAGGGTTGCATTCACATCTACAGGTGTTTTCATCAGCTGTTTGACAACACCTGATGGAAACCTCTGTTCTTAAGTGTGGTGGACTAGGGGGGTTGAATAATTTTGTCAATGAGGTAATCACAGAAAGGCCATTAATTGGAATATTCCAAAAAATATTTTTGTTATTTCAGTTGAATTTGTCTATTTGACATGTCATTATTTAATGTGATTATAAGCAAGATGAAAAATAAATGTCAAACTTGCAAAAACACTTATCTACTGTGGGGGTTGAATAATTTTGAACACAACTGTACATGCACGACTCGAACCATGACTAGCGAACCGAATGGTTCTGATTTTTACCCAAACCTTTCCCATCCCTAGTAGATAACTGGTAGATAAATGGAATTATTTCGGCCTCAAAGTAAATGAGCACGGTGAAGCCACTAACACCGAAGCACCACTGTGCAAACAGTGTTATAGAACATGTCTGGCCAAGAGTGGAAACACTTACAACTTGGCAAAACATTTGAGGGACAACCACCCAGACCTGCACAATGAGTTCAGAAAACGACAGGTAATAACTGATATACCCATGAAAAAAAAAAACACATTCAGTGCTAAAAGCAAGTAGCGCCAGCCCCCCTCACTCTGCATTTAGAGCTGCATTGCAATTACCACTTTCTCTGGTTTTACTAGCCTATTTATAGATGTGTTTGAGTAAAATTAACATTTTTGCTTCATTCTATAAACTACTGATAACAAATTACAAATGGTCAAAATAACAAAAAAGGTGCAGTGTTTTCAGATGTTCAGATGTTATTGTTTTGAATTGTATTTTATTCTTTATTTTATTTACTTTAAAATTCTGTATTAGAAAAGCCTGTCTTTGTGGCATTTTATTTTGTTTACTGATGTGTTCTTTTATTTGGAAAAGTATCGAAAAGTATCGAAATACATGTTGGTACCGTTATCTATATCAAAATGTTGGTATCGTTGCAACACTAGTTCACATGCTATGAAGCATATTATAAGGTCGGAGCTCTCCAGTCCTCTGACCACCACACACTGAAGTCATACAACTGTACTTTTAACACAGATAAACCTCAGCAACTTGGTGCTCCGTACATGCACAAACAATAATGTGGGAATAAGTAAGAATTCATTTAAGCTGGTAATTATAACAGCTCACTTATCTCTCCCCTGCTTCTTGTATCAATGCCTCTCTACCTCAATGTTTCCCACAGGGTGTTGCTCATCTTTTTACTCAACCAACAGGGTAAGTAAGGGTAACATTTTCACACTTCCCTCAGCAAGGTAAAGTTTCATACTACCATGATACTTCTATGTGTATTGCAATTAAGTATTGTGACTCGATATTATGATTTATTGCAAGTTCTGTTAACTTAACACTAGACTATGGGAAAAAGTGGTTGAATCATACACTTCAGGAAACTTTTACTTTGAATATATCGAAATTAATAAAGTAAAAATGTTTGATTTTCAGTATGTACGCAGTCAGAGATGTCCTGAAGTCAAATATATCAGTCATTGTAAACAAACCAAAAATCAAAGAAAAAAGACATTTCCCTCACAAATTTGTGGTATTTTCTTTTTAATTTATGAGGGACATGTAATGTACTTTTGGTGAATATAATCCAATCAATCTTATTTCCATATACAGTATGTCTTTTGTATATACAGTTCCCTTTGTTAAGTCCTTATTTTGAAAAACGGACATAGTCACATGTAAGCTCCGTTCTCTTTATACATCAGCTCCACTAGGGTCGTTTTAATGCATTTACCACAAATGTCAGTACATGAGTGCTCCACAGTTGTACCATCGGCTGATTTGACCTCGGAGATGAGAGTGACGGCTACAATATCTCCTGTCCTTGACAGAGTTAGCATGCAGCTTTAGCCATGATGGCTCACTCTGCTTTTCCTGGCAATGTGTGAAGCCCAAAGTGTTTCCGTACTTTACTGTATGTGTTGTGTTTACCATAGTGGATTCAAAATGTAGGAGTGCAGGTCATATCCACATGGACCCTCCACCATTTTCTACTTTCTGGTTTGGGTTCGCTGTGGTTTGTTTTGGTTTAGATGTAACGAATATGACGTCACATTCCTCAGACTACAACAATCGAAACGGTAACTTCTTTCTACCTTTGCACAGCTCGAATGAAGCATTTATATTGATTTTGGCATTCAAACACTGATTTCAAAATTGTCATCATGTCATCATCATGCAAAACAAATTAACTGAATTAATTAAATTTATCACCCTACCTCAAACCATCCTATACAACATAAATTGATTTGGTGGCTCTACAAATTAGCATGATAGATTAATTTGCTGGTCATTGCTAATTCACAACTTTGAGCTTACTTTTTCCTTCTGTGACTCGTCAAACGCAAATCTTACTTTCTGCATCTGCGTACACAAGACGCCCACTGCAGTAAGCCCAGAACCACTTGAACTGTCTGTCCTGATGTCCATGTCCACTTTTGTTTCTACACTTTATCATGGACCTACCTAACTCTCTCCTCCCCGTCTTTCATCCATCGAATCCTCATGTGTTCCCACCTGTTATTCATTTTTTTTAAAAAGTTCCAATTTTTCTTTTGCTTCCTCATTATTTTTATCCCACAATCACCTCTGCCTTATTGTACAACCTCATTCCCTACCTTTGTCTCACCATCTTTCATACTACCCCTCAATGTTAACCTCCCCATCATCACTCACCCATTTGTTGTATTTGAGCGGTCCAGTGAAGCCCATGGCCTCAATGAGCTTTGTGAAGGCGCCAACTTCTTCCTCTGAGTGCTGGGGTGTCTCCTTCACATTGCAGAGCTGACAGAACGAGAAAAAGAAAAGCATTGAAAGGAGGATGAAAACGAAAGCGAAAGAGTAGGCCGCAGTGTAGTTCAGAGGGAAGAGCAAAGCATGAGATGTAACAACAGACAAGAAATGTGAGAGAGAAAAGAGGACAGAAGAGAGGAGGAAGGTGAGAAAGATCGGAATGAAGACAGAAGGATCGGCTCCAGCCCCCCTCAACCCCTGAAGGGATAAGCAGTTGCAAATGAATGGATGGATGAAATAGTAAAAGCACAGAGACGAGCACTGTTAGATGAACAGGGGCAAACTGTGTTTTCTGTTAACTAGTGCACCTCCAACTTGTCCTCAGTGTAAAGCATTTCATTTACCTTGCCACTCTGGTTTGCATTGTGCTGGAACAGCTCGAATGGTTGCGGGAAAACAGGATATATGTACTGTATAACAAGGGCTACATTTCACGGCATATAGATGTGAAAGTAACTAACCATCTAACCCAGGGCTCTAAATTAACTTTTTTCACAATTTAACGTTAATGTAGTGTAGCATTATTTAATTGAGCAGATTAACCATCATTAATTAATATAACAATTAATTAATCATTAATTAATATAACAAAATTCATATTCACAATTAATAATCCAAATTATTATTTATTTAATTAGCATAAAATGTGAAGAAGAGTGGTAACACTCAACTTAAGATATTACCCACGGTTAACTTTTACCCGTTTTTTACGCGGGCACCACCCAGTTTTATAAAAACAGGGAAAAATAATTAAATTTGATATTAATCAATTCAGTCTCATAATCTCAGGGTTGCTATGAAGTTCTTGGCATGGTGAACAGTGATTTGAATAGTTTATATATACACACAGAATCAAGTAACCAAGTTCTTTATAAAATTAAGTGTTTATTTGACTATGTGACTATACTACAAACAGAATATAACTGAATGAATGAAAAAACAATAATAAAATCGAATATAGAATAATTGAAGGAATACAGCAAATGACCAACATTCATGGACAGAACAAATTAAAGACGAACAGGTCAATTCAGTGACTGATATCTCTCTGACTGGATTTAATGCTTTATCAACTAAATTTAGTTTGGTATTAATGTACCATTCAAACAACGAGTTTAAGAAGCACCAGGGAAAATTGAGAAGCAATTTCATGTTATAAATTGTGATGTGGTCTAATTCAGGTTTAAGAATTTGTGGATAGATTCCCTAATCCTGTGTCTAATATTAATTGTTAATTGTTTGCAACTGATCTTGGTTATTAGTTGACTATGAATTGGTTCATTAGTCTAGTCATCAAATTCTTTCTCTATTAAAAATACATCTATACATCACCCTCACTGAGTAGATGGGTAGGTGTGAGGTTGTGCAGCTTTGAGCAGAGTGGCGGCAGCTTCTGTCTGGAACACGGCAATTTGGTTCTTCTGGATCCAACAATGTGACCAGGCTTCAGTCGTTTCTCTCCCTCAGTGGCTCTCTCTGGTGTCCTCGGTACCCTCGTTTTTGGATGGCTGGCATGTCACCTCGATGCATGTTTCCATCTCCATCTCTCTCTGTCTGGCGCGGCATCTCTGTGCCATTTCTTCAGACCCCCCCCCCCTCCTTGGAGCTGGATGGGTGACTGATTCAAAAGATTCAGGACCTAAAGTCTTTCTTTAAGTCTCTCTTCACAATGGATGGGATTCACCAGTACGTAGATACAGGGGAGCTGCTTCAGGCTTCAGCAGCTGCCTGTTTCAGAAGTCAGGTCAGAGAGGCCACAACAAACAACAACAAAATTGTTGTAAATAAATAGGGCTCAAACGAGCAGAGAGACAGCTTGGCAGAACAGTATTTGTTTCTTTAGCCAGATTGGATCAAGTCCAAGGGTTCAGAGCCTCCTTTCAGGTAGTCTGGGTGCTGGTATCAGCCGAGTGTGAGGTGTAGGACCTGAGTCCTCAGGACGGAAAGCTGGTGTCCTTGTTGTGTTCTTTCTCACCCCCATCTCTGTCCTGGCTTGTGGGCCCAAGGAAGGGGGAAACGCAGAGGGGCACAGCTCTAAGAGCTGAACAACTCCAAAGAGCCTCAAGCCCCCAGAAAAACCTAAAAAGCCCTGTATGAATCTTCTTATTATCAAAAGAGAAATGGGTGTAGTGTTTAGTTGTGGGGAAAAGAGGATTATCCTCCCATCTGAAAAAGTATTCCGATTCTTCAGTAAGACTTCTTTTGTTAGATTAAACTAATTGACTTGTTTCAGCATGATTACTTCTTCCATATTTGAAATCTGAACTCCATCTCTTTCAAATACATACCAAACACAAGACATCAACCATTGAATAAAACTTGATCAACTGACTTAAAATGAATCAGTCACATAACACAGATGAAACTTGTAAACAGAGTTGATTATCATGAAACTAATTCTATATGTTCTGAGCATGTGTAAGAAAATGAGTCAATATATGTATGGTTCACATAAAATGGTGTAATACACCAGCTAGACTAATATATATATATATATATATATATATATATATATATATATATATATATATATAAACTGGGTATTATGTTTAAGATCACATATAATATGTGTATAAGATACACAAGTAAAGATATTGATGCAGCCAGATATAATGAACTGATTAGTATAAAAGAAAAGGTTTTGGTCTACAACCTCTGACTATTTTAACTTGCTGTGGTTGAATTTATGTCAACAACGTCCTGCCACTAGAGCACATGTTAGTGAAGCGTCATACATTAATTCATGTACATTGTAATGTTAGAATTAGATTATTCTGCCTCCATAATGTGTCTGTGTTTCACTACTTCTCTGCCGGAGAAAAACAAGGTATTTGACCTGTTGAGCTGTACCTCATAAAAACGTGATCTGGTCAGAACCATATTGGGTTATCTAGGCTGGTTGTAAATGAAGAGTCTTACCATTTATCACCCTAAGAGTTCAAACAGTTTCTGGAAGGATGTAAAAGTTAAGATGAGTACTGTGATTCATCATTATTTTCATTATCACATTTCATAGTCTTCGTCTTTAGTCATCATCTGCTAAAGTAGACTGTCCAAAATTTTAAATCTTTGTTTTTCTACATTGTCATTAGTTAATTACTCAAAGTGACCTTTAACATAGATCAAACATCAAAAGTGGTACTTTTGTTCATAAATTTATTTTATCCCAAACATTTTTGATATATTTTTTTTTATTTTTTAATGTGTTTGTTTTGATTTGGATGTCAATAATACAGCTAAGTTAAAATTAAATATTTTCTAAATGTAAAAAGTAACATTTGGTCAAAGTTCAAGATTTTGCAGATGGGCCCCTAAAAAGCTACAACCAGCTACTGCCAGCTTTGCATCTTGGAGGAGCTGCTGCTGTCATGGGGAGACAAGCATGTTGCCACAGACAAAATGCAATGGAGAGATCTCATTGCAGCCTAATTACCCATAAAGGATGAAGAGAGGTGTAGTAAGTAAAAGATTGGTTAGTAACGTTAGTAACATGATTTGAGCTGTTGTGGAGTTTTGACTGGTCAGTTCACTTACTGTAAATGCAAATGTCCGCTGTAGACTCAGTGTGCATGAACTGTAACGTTTACTGTTACAAACAGTTTAAATTATCTAACTGGTAACGTTAATAATAGAAAAGCTTTTCTCGCTAGATCCACAGCTAGGTCCGAGATGTTTTCGTGCAGCCAGGTCTCCATTATCACCATGTTGCAGCTGTCTATCCGGTTGTTAACGTCCCCTAGTTTAATAAAAACTCATATTCAACTTTTCATTTCATGTCCCAACTACTGGGAGCTGAGCCAGGAAATGTAAAATAAAATGACTGCCTTTTTCACCCAAATGACTGAAGAATAAGTCTGTTATGCTAACTTGTTGACTCATAATGGCTGGGGTACTGTCACACTTGCACTCATTAAGGAAGTAGTAAACCAGTATTTTATATTAAATTCCATTGTCTCTCCAGCCACCATAGACAACCCCTACATGTGCATTTTTAAAATCTGTTTCTCTGTAAGTGATGTGTGTGTGTCATGTTACCTGTGTGGTGATGTGCAGTGTCCGACATGGTGTTAACCAGGGAGAGGAGACTCTGGCCAGCTGGCAAGCTACGAAAGCTCTGGCAATACAGGCTTCTCGATTTAACACCTGGATGGAGACAGAGAGGGAACATACACAAGAGACAGAGAGAATGAGATATACAGGAGGACATGAAAAGCTATTGACAAAACAAACAAGCACACACTTGTAGGTTCTAATGTTGTCCTTATACAAATAAGACATCTGTTTCATACAGTACCAACCTGGTATTAGATTTAAAAGGTAGTAATACATTGTTGGAGGGAAGAGTCAGAGATCCAAACATCAGTATAGTATGATTCTATGATACCTGCTTCAAAGTCAACGCAATAATTATCTGTTAATGCAAATTTGTTTTAACAGCACTAGTTTCTTTAACATAATAACTCAATTCTGATTTTTAGTTAGGTTGTTAGCAGGGTCAGTTTTAAAACAAGAGTGAAGAACCTGGCACCATATGAAACTACAGTAGAAAACCCAAGGAATCAACCATGTCATGCTCGCTTGTCACGAAAGAGGTGAAATAACAACTTCCAACTAAATTTTGGCGAGGAAAAACTGGCATGGCCATTTTCAAAGGGGTCTCTTGACATTTGACCTCAAGATATATGAATGAAAATGCATTCTACGGGTACAGACATGCCCAGTTTATGATAATCACATGCAGTCACAGTCAAGTCAGCACACTTACACACTGACAGCTGTTCAGTTGGCCATGTCATGATTTGAGCATATTCATTAAAGCTAAATGCACTACTTGTGAGGGTTTCTAGACAATATCTGTTATTGTTTTGTGTTAATTGACAAATAATTAGTTCAAATAATAAGTATATAAATACAGTTGCAGAAAGCAAGCACATTTGCCCACTCCCATGCTGATAAGAGTAGCAAATACCTGATAAATCTCTCATTAAGGTACTCTTTGAACAAATAACAAATGTGCAATTAGTTTTAATCAATTGACATCCCTAATTGCAACACCTGGAAGATGCTTGATCTTCCTGGATCAATGTTCTTCATATTTGTTTACATATTTGTATAACTGTGTAATTCTGATTGTCTGTGTCATTTTATGTTGGTTTATTCTGTACACAAAACATCTACTGCATGTCTGTCCATCCAGGGAGAGCAATCTCTAATCAGCTGCTCTTCATTAGATTTCTTCTCTGTTACAAATTTTAAGACCATTTGTTTATCTGAAGAGAGGGCCTAAGAACAAAGAGTGTCATATGGTGCCTTCAAATGGAGTCGTATTTACTGTGTTCACGAGAAGAGTCCATATGAACGCCCTCCTCCTGTAGTATTCATGACCTCGTAAATGAAAATTTTCAGAAAGCTCTGAGTGCAAAACTTGTGACATGTTTGTTGAGGCCATGAAAGTTAATATTTCGGTGCAAAATAGGTGAGTATTGTAAATTTAATCAGTTTATTGTAATTCTTTGTAATTTTATAATATCGCTGAGGAAAATGTTGATACCCCCTGTCATTATGCCTTTGCATTTCATACATTATGTAATCCTTTTGCTAAATTGTTGGCCTTTGTTGCCTCTAGACAGCAACAGTACAGTTAATATTGCCATTGCTTAGCAGCAGTGTTCTTCACAACTTAACTACTGTAACACCAAGCTTATTGTGCATACGACTTCACATGTTATAAACACCAGCTTGAGTTTGATTTGAAGGCACCAATATGCTGTACAGATTGTAAGGCCCCATTGTGATACTGGGCTGTATAGATAAAATTTGCTTTACTTGAAAATCAATAAAAATAATCATTAGTTGCAGCCCTTCTGCTTATTATTATTATTATTATTATTATTATTATTATTATTATTATTATTATCAGCTAATCATGTCAGATCTAGTCTAACGGGTCAAAACCAGATTTATCATTATGATTTCTAATCCTGACGTCCTTAAAAGTTTGCTGGAATGTGATGTTTTAGCCTCTAAACAAAGAGAATGAATGAAAGGGCCAAATAGGCAGGTTTCTGTGTACTGTATTACTGTCGACGTTGTTGTACTGGAATCCCATCAAGCTGGGGTTTCAGTTAAAGTAGGTCGGTGGACTTCCACGTGTCCATCAAGGACTAGTGAGTCTTACCGTTGACCACAGCGACAGTAACGTTAGATAACGACTGACCTGAAGTGTGAAGTTCACCTACACCTACCGTCTGACAACCCTCACAGATAACTAGGTTAGTGTATCTATTTAAAATAGCACTGAGAGTTGACGGTGTTGTACTTAAATGATAATCCAAAACACACACACATACGACATATAAAATCCGTTTTACATACGTCATACATACATTTCATGTTATCATGCCAAGTCGCTGTGTATATATAGCACACTGTTAGGGCTTTTTAAAGAATGTTTAAGTGGCGTGTTAGTTAGCGAAGAAAGCCTATTATCGAGCTAAGCTAACGTTAGCTTATTACCTTTCCATAGGCGGCTCTGGACGCTGTCACGTCAATAACGTTTCTGACGGCAGACTGCAGCGGCCGCCGATACATGGCTCTCACCGTATGTCAATATTACAGCTAAGAAGCGGGCTGCCACTAAATTGCGGCTCCCTCCAGTGAAGCCGTCAAGTTTGGTAACGCCAGTCCTGTCCCCACCTCCTCCCCCACAGCAATGTCAACGGAATTTGTCCGGCACTGAATCCTGTCCGATTAGAAAAAAGGCTGGGCGAAGAAAAGGTCCGCTTCGACACAGAGTGGTTATTAATATTGGGAATTTAAATTTTGTTTTATTTAATATTTGTAATATAGATCCAAGATATTTAACTAATAATTTAAAAGTATTAATTTATTTAGTTATCTAAGTTTTACATATGATGAATACAATATTGAGGTAGCTTGGACAGTCTAAGATAAGATAAGATATGATGAACCTTTATTAATCCCCATAGGGAAATTCAGTTTTTACACTCTGTTGTTAATTTCACACTTTACACATACCTGCATTAATGGAGAGATGTCAGAGTGAGGGGGCTGTTCCTGACAAGCGCCCCGAGCAGTTGGGGGTTTGGTGCCTTGCTCAGGGGCACCTTGGCAGTGCCTAAGAGGTAAACTGTTGGTCTTGGTCCATGTTGGGACTTGAACCAGTGACCCTCCGATTCCTAAACCAAGTCCAAGCCCTACGGACTACCTGCGAGCTACTGCCGCCCCCAAAAGTCTACTTCTATTTTATCCTGCTTTATACTTTTATACTGCATTTTGGGGACAAATATTGTACTTTTTATTCAACTTCATTGGTTACTTTGCAGATTCACTTTATATTAATTCAAAATATAAATCAACTAGGCCTCAGAAATTATGATATATTATTACAGATTTACCTACCCTGCAGTATATAAAGTAATTAAAATGAGCTCCACCTTTACCAGCAGCAACATTAAAGTGATAAACACATTAATCTATCTATAATTATAATCCAGTAACATAATATGCTGTATATTATTCTGAAATGGGCCATTTTGCGTAATGAGTACTTTTTACAAGTTTTACTTGTAACACAGTATTTCTACAATGTGGGATAATTAAGTACTAATTATTAGTGCTAATTTTACTTTAAGGTGAAGTGTAGGCTTTGGCTGCATCTAGTGGTAAGGTTGCAGATTGCAACCAACTGAAACCTCCCAGAACAGGGGTCGGGAACCTATGGCTTGCGAGCCAGATGTGGCTCTTTTGATGGCCGCGTCTGGCTCGCATCTAGGCGACGGTCACTGTTTACCGTTTCCATGGCAACTAGAAAGCTGGTTCTCTATGAGGCAGCGATCAGAGGAAGTCCGGCTTATATACCGCTTATATACACGTCTGTTTTGTTTACCACTTAAACATCACGTTGAAAAGAACATTGACCACCGCAGGACTCACTTGCTCGCCATTGTTTACTTCCTTGCCGTATTATGCTGTCCAAAATAGCGGTCGATGTGCGCATGCGCAAAAGGGTCCTTCACATCTCAGGTAGTGACAACGGCTTGTTTTAATCAAGTTGTCAACTAGCTAATTGCAGAAACTCTTTTGAGAAGATGGCTAAAAGAAAAAAAAGGTGAGGAGTATCGTACTTTTCAGCAGCAATGGACAGAGGAAATTGCCTTTGTGGAGAGAGCAGGTTCTGCAGTGTGTCTAATATGCAATGATATTTAGTTTTAAACATATTCTATGGCTCTCACGGAACTACATTTCATTCATTTCCTGACCCCTGGTGTAGAAGAACTACGGTGGCCGATGCAAAAACACAACTGGCCCTCTCTAGAGCCAGTGGTTAGAACATTAATACTGTATTCCATTTCTGCCAGTAGATCCCCTTAAATGCTACACATCCTTCCTTTTATATTTATTCCCATGTAAACATATAATTTGCTGCAATATCATGATTTGTTAGGTTCTACTTTAAGAAAACAGGTCACGGATGTTTCATGTTTAGTAGAATGCAACAAAACATTACACAGTAAAAAAAAAAAAAATAGAATAAAACATATTAAAATGATTTTTTTCCATTGCCAAATCATAATGACATATAGTATAAACCAATTAACAAACTGCAATAGAAAGTAACATCATACAATTCTCATCTACCATCATATCACCTAGTAAAGTTGACAGGTAAACAGGTAAGCATTTGCAATTGCCCAATATCTGGAGGTTGTTGGATAAATATAAGTCCAATATTACAGGTTTGGTCCCTGTCAGTTCCTGATCAAATATATTGGTGTTTAGCTGCTTGCTGCTCAACATGATCAGATTATCATTAAAATATTCTGCCATTTGGTGCTGGGCATGTAGTGTACTATGGGTCTATCAGAGCTTTTTTTTTTTTTACTGAAAACAGCTGCCTGTATTGGTTGAAACATGGCCCAGACTCTATACAGTACATGTTTGGGGCATTAAATCAAATTAAGCCAGATTTCCACCAAAGGTTCTCTGGAACTACTTTTAAAGGCACTAAAAGATTCCTTCACCCACTGTTTTCTGAATTTTCTGAGGTAAAAAGGCCCCATAAAATGTCCTTGAAACTTAATTTAGACCCTGGTCTCTTCAGTGGAAAGGCAATGAGTTCCTCAAATTGTTCCTAATTCCAGGGGAAAGTTCCTGTGGTTAAAAACATACTTTAGAGGCTAAAAGGTTCCACAGACCTGCAGAGTTGGCTGATAATTCTCTGTCCGAGAATTATCAGTACAAATGAGTTCTTTCACATGATTACAGTTATTAGATTCAATGTTGAAGCTGCAGGTGTCTCAAAGGATCACAAAGGGACACCCTGTTCCGTCATGACTTCAGGGCCACAGAGTAAGCAGGGCCATGCATGGCTGCTTCCACAGATTGTTCAAAGTCATCCAGCTATTCAGCTGCTTCCTGCTGAAGCCCTTTGATAGTCACATTATGTAATGCATTTCTGCATGAAGGATTTGAGAGGATTATGTCTTAGCCCCATTATATGCAAAATAAATACAAAATATACTGTACAAAATAAAAATGTATTTTGATACCCAAACCTATGCATGAACATGAAATGGAATATTTTCATTGTTGTACACATAAATTATTATTATTATTTTTTTGTGTTTGTGTAAGTTTGAGAACTTTAAACCAGGACTGCACAAAGTGGGGCCCAGTTGGCCCACCATTAGATTAGATTCAATTTGGTCTACCAGATATTTCTATATTTTTTTTAAATTAAAAGACTACATTAAAAGAAAAAAATTAAGCTTAGTTCAAGGCTTTGACACACCAAGCCGATGGTGGCCGTCGGACAGTTTGGGGCTGTCGGTGAGCGTCTGTCAGCCTAGTTTTAGTGGTGTGTCCCACATCGTCGGCTCTAGTCTGCCCTTTCAGAAGGATTTCCAGCCGATTCAGCATGTTGAATCAGTGGCGGAGCTCGTTGGTGAGAGAAATCACTCTGATTGGCTGTTCAGCTTAAGCGAATCAGTGCAAAAGTCAGCCAACATGTAAAATCAAAAGGACACACTGAATTCTAGGGCTGCACGGTGGTGGTTAGCGCTGTCGCCTCACAGCAAGAGGGTCGCAGGTTCGATTCCGGCTTGGGACTCTTCTGTGTGGAGTTTGCATGTTCTCCCCGTGTAAGCGTGGGTTTTCTCCTGGTACTCCGGCTTCCTCCCACAGTCCAAAGACATGCAATTTAGGTTAATTGATCACTCTAAATTGCCCGTAGGTGTGGATGTGAGCGTGAATGGTTGTCTGTCTATATGTTGTCTGTCTCTATGTGCCCTGTGATGGAATGGCGACCTGTTCAGGGTGTACCCCGCCTTCGCCCAATGCCAGCTGGGATCGGCTCCAGCCCCCCCGCGACCCCTAAGGGGATAAGCGGTTGACGATGGATGGATGGATGGATATAAACTACCTCCGCCTGCTGGTGTGGAGAGTTATTTCCTCTCACACAGACACAGAATGTATCGTATTTTCCGGACTATAAGGCACACTTAAAATCCTATATTTTTCTCAAAAGTCGACAGTGCGCTTTATAATATGGCGCGGCCTATATATGAATTCTGGTTGTGCTTACTGACCTCCTCAAACCAATTTTATGTGGTACAGGGAGTTCAAAAATCTGTCAAAATGTTTTATTATGAGTTTGCTAAGCTTTGAAGCTGCACTGCTGGGTGGAATGTAGGAGCATTATAGTAACAGTAGTCAGGAACCTCGTGGAGTAATATGTACTGACAGTAGTTAGGCGCCTTGCGGAGTAATACGTACTGACAGTAGTCAGGCGCCTCACAGCGTAATACATGCTGTTACTGTGCTTCGATATATAGGCACTGTAACATTATCATGTATGTATAAGGAGCCCAAAATGGCATGTGGATTTCAAGCTTAAGGCTATCAGTCATGCCGCAGAACATGGGAATAGAGCAGAGGTGTGAGAATTTAATATTAATGAATCAATGGTATGGAAGTGGAGGAAGCAAGAAGATGATATGCGCCACGTAAAGAAGACCAAACAGATTTTCCGAGGGAACAAAGTAAGATGGCCACAGTTAGAGGACAAAATTGAACAGTGGGTTATCCAACAGAGAGCAGCACGTAGAAGCGACTCAAGGCAGCAGCAGTAGCACTTGACATGAAAATCAATGACTTTCAAGGAGGTCCTTATTGGTGCTTTTGTTTCATGAAAAGGCGTAATCTCTCCATACGCACAAAAACTGTCATCTTGCAGTAACTGCCAAAGGATTACGAAAAAAAGCTATCCATTTTCTGCACCTACTGCAAGGACAAGATCACCGAGTGAGTGGCTGAGAGAAATCAAGAGACCGAACGGCTTTTTCCGCAACTTTCCGTCCCTATTGATCTGTGACTCCATGCGTGCCCATCTTGCCGATCCTGTCAAAACAAAAGTGAAGCGGAGCTTGCCATCATTCTGGGTGGATTAATGAAAGAACTCCAACCGCTAGATATTGGTGTCAGGTCGTTCTAAGTTAAACTGCGAGCTGCATGGGAGCGTTGGATGACAGAAAGCAAACACACAGACAGGGAGGACAACAGCAGGGAGGCAATGCCGGGCTAGTTACTCCACTATCTGCCAATGTATCATGAAGGCAGGAATCATCACTGAACAGCTAAGTAACAGCAATGAGACTCAGATAATGACGAGACGGATTCGGGCGTGCTTGATGCCGAATTAGCCTAACTGTTTAACTCAGACACTGATGATGAAGAAATTGATGGATCTGTGGACGAGGAATGAACTGAAAAAACTGAAAGTAAGTGTATTGTTTTGTATTTTGTGTGTTCCAACTGAAAAATGTTGATTTGAAGTTATTGAGTTGTTAAAATAATAGAATCAATTTTGATTTATCTGACCACTTTGTTTCGCTTACAATCCCGTGCCTCTTAGAATCCAGTACATTTTATATATGAAAAAAGACAGTAATATTGATATTTATTGATTGTGCGCCTTATAATCCGGTGCGCCTTATGGTCCAGAAAATACAATATGTGCAAAATGGCCATTGGCTGTAGTCTTTGCAGTGTGTGCAACTTGTGCAAGTGCAATTTATCGACCAAGACAAAAGCAATGTGAGGTGACGCAACACTCTTTCTTCTTTATTGCCACTATAGTTCTCTTGATGTTGGTTTGGTGTGTTTGTGCCCTTAGGGTTAGATTAAGGGTTGGGTAGGGCATTTGCTAATAATGGTTAAGGTTAGGGTGAGGCCTAGGAATTCATTATTTCAATGATGTTTGTGTGTAAAGGTAGTAGATTTCCGCCCTTCAGAGTTTCTCTCAGACACACACACTTTCGCACACACACGCACACACACACACACACACACACACTAATATTTTTAGTTTTACAACATACTACCAGTACTTAGAGAATGGGACCTCGTGGCACATGGTCTATATACTGTTCAGAAAGACAGACTAAACGCAAACTGTACATATTACACTTACTGACATTCTGAGAACAGTTGACATACAGTATTCACATTTACTGTAATTTGCTTAGCTTCCTTCATTTTTTCAAATTATGTCAAAATGAATTTTCCTGGCAGGCATGAAGGAAGTGCAGACTGGAGTAAATCTTCCTGTTATTATTTTGTGTTTTTCAAATGTATCCTGTGTTGTCCTTTGATTCCTAAATCACAGCTCATGGACAGAATCAATCATTGCTGAATAATAGATGATGACTGATGAAGAAATGGTGTGTGTATGTG
This sequence comes from Pterois miles, assembly GCA_947000775.1. Classification (NCBI taxonomy): domain Eukaryota; kingdom Metazoa; phylum Chordata; class Actinopteri; order Perciformes; family Scorpaenidae; genus Pterois; species Pterois miles. Next base: position 4,259,509 of record CAMQGK010000474.1, on the reverse strand, counting down.
TGCGTGTGTCCCATCTATGACATTGATCAAGCACTGAATAACCCTCCAAGGAAGCTATCAAAGGCAGCAATCTGCCTCTGCTTTAGACTTTAAGTGTGCCAACTAGATTCAATTTCATCTGTTTGACAGTAAAGTTTTGATTCCACCGTGCCAAAATGAAAAATCTGATAGAACCAAGTTGATGGTTGGCTGTCAGACAGTTTGGGGGTTCAGTGAATGTCTCTCAGCCTAGTTTTAGTGGCGTGTCCCACACCGTCAGTACTAGTCTGCCTGTGTCTGAGATTTTTTTGGCTGATTCAGCATTTTGTACACAAATAAGAAAGCACTATTTTGAAAAAACTTGCTATAATTATCTTTTAGCATATTTGAGGTTTTTGTGGTGTTGAAGTCAATTCAATTAAACTTGTTAAAACAGCTTTATTTATCCATGTAAGAGAATTGTAAGTCGCTATTATTTGATTTTTTTAAACTCTTCATCGGTCTTTAACCATTCATCTAACGTTAACCATTGCGAAAGCATTTCATAGTTGTACTAATTACTGTATTTCATCATAATAATAATAAAATAAACACTGGCATTTGACGGAATGTAGTCTGAAGCTTCGCAGAATGTTCAATAACAACATTCTGCCCATTGAGAGGGTTGAAAAATGAAAGAAGTGAAGTGAGTAATTTATAATCTCTGTCCAAAAGTACAATAAGGTATTTTTTGCATCCAGCATTAGTGTGTCTTTTTTATGTGTAATTGTCTGTTCTGCAACTGTGTCCATGTAGACTTGTGCTTTATGTGTGTTTTTGTATTATTAAAGAGTGATAAATGGTGGACTCAGAGGAAATGTTAGATTCCTGCTTGGCTCCTGTTCCTGTGAGAAACTTTGCTAAAGAAAGCAGACATAAATAATGGCTGCCACTCTGCCATCCTGTCTGCTATACTACACTGTGTGCGTGAAGATGTGTGTGTGTGTGTGTGTGTGTGTGTGTGTGTGTGTGTGTGTGTGTGTGTGTGTTGGTCCACTTTTAACAGTATCCCATAGGAAAGAAAGTACAAAGAATACAAAGGTGAAAGATGTATTTATACTCACCCATGCACATACACACAGACACATTTACAAACTCATGGGGACACACACACACACACACACACACACACACACATGCACACACACACACACACACACACACATTTGCAAAAAGCAAGTGTGTGATGGCCCTGCCTTTCCTCAAAGACACATAGTAAAGTGTGTATGTGTTTATATGGTGTGTGTCTATTTCATCATCTGCTCCTGCAACAGGGCAAAAAGTCAGCGAAGGTCTCACAAAAAGTCAGCGAAGGAGTGTATAAGCACTTTGTTTCCACATAGCCCCTGGTTTGAAATGGTTGTTTCTTGAGGGATCGAGCCATTAAGAAGAAATGTTATTAGCACAGGAGGCATTAAAATGGCCTGTAACAGATTATTGCAGTTTTAGATTAGATTCAGAGGCAATTTACTTGCCACATGCTGCTTGTATGGTATGGGATGGGATCTTGAATACAAAGACGTACACCAGATTAGATTCAAAACTTCATAAATGACAGATGGGGGTCGTCCTGGCTGTGAACATAAACCCGTCATCTCCTCTCAGGTAGTGTGAACACATGGCCAGTCTCATTGTTGTATTCAAACTAGGGCTGTCAATTGATAAAAATATTTAATTGCGATTAATCGCATGATTGTCCACAGTTAATCACAAATGAATTACACATTTTTACCTGTTCTGTGTAATACTCACATCAACATGGGAGTTCGCAGATATGCTTGCTTCAGCAAATGTATGTACATATTTATTATTGGAAATCAATTAACAACAGAAAACAATAATGTTTTGTCCAGAAAGCATCACAGGTATCGCATTTAGCATAAAAATATGCTCAACATGACCTACTGCAACCCAACAGGCAACAACAGCTGTCAGTGTGTCAGTGTGCTGACTTGACTATGACTTGCCCAAAACTGCAAGTGATTATCATAAAGTGCGCTTGTCTTTAAAGGGGAGACTCGTGGGTACCCATAGATTTCATAATTTTATTGAACACAACATGTAAACATTCACAGTGCAGGGTGGAAAAAACGAATTCGTAGGCTAATGACTTCTCCAAAGCTAATTGGAGCCAGTAGTCAGCCAATTGATTGATTGGACACCAGTCCAATCAATGTGATGAGATTGGAGGTGCTGGTTAAAGCTGCCCTGTCCTATAACATATATAATATAAAATATAGTATAAATTGAAGGCAACATGGCGGCGCACATGGGTGTGGCGGCTCTTAGCTCTCCAGTTTGGTGCATTTTTTTTTTACTTTTTTCGTGTTTACTTTTAGAGTCACGCCACCCTCACCTACAGTCGCCAGAACCTTATTGAGATCAGCCTGAGGTACAATTTCTCCGTTACTGGCAACTTTCACCGGGAATTCAATATCCCCGAGGACATAGCGAGATTGCCAGGTTCTCTGTGGATGACCAGCCTGCCCAGCAAGCAGAGAAAGCGCAGAGAGACGAAGCAGAAGCTCAGATGCTGGTTGGGCTCAGATGCTAGGCTATGTAAACAACCACACAGGCCAGCATTACCTAGCCTCTTCCTCTCCAACGCCAGATCCATCACCCACAAAATGGACGAATTGGAGTTACAGATGGCCACAAACAGCTTTGTGCGGAACTGCAGTGTTATTTTCATCACAGAGACATGGCTTCACCCGCTGATCCCCAACGCTGCAGTCGAGCTAGCAGGCCGCACGCAGGACAAGAACAGAGACTTGGGTAAGAGCAGAGGTGGGGGGCTCTGTGCTTATGTAAACAGCAAGTGGTGTTGTAACAGCAGGATCACTACTACACTCACTATTCTCCTGATTTAAAGGTTCTGGCAGTCTCATGCAGACCTTTTTATCTCCCCGAAGGAGTTCACTGTAGTTATTGTGATAGCAGTTTACATCCCACCCGATGCTAATGTTGGTACGGCCCTTAGCCTCTTGCTCGCTTGCGTAAACAAACAGCTGCTTGCCCACCCCAATGGCATCTGTATTGTTACCAGTGACTTCAATCAAGCCTGTTTAAAGACTGTGCTCCCTAAATTCGTCCAGTATGTGAAGTGTGCCACCAGAGGGGAAAAGACTTTGGACCATGTTTACTCCAACATTAAACATGCTTACAAAGTCTCTCCCCTCCCCCATCTTGCTGGATCTGACCATCTCTTCTTATCCCTCACCCCCACCTACACCCCCTGCTAAGGACAGACAGACAGACAAAGACAGACAGACAGACAAAGCCTACTACAAAGTCAATAAAAACTTGGCCTGAGGGAGCCCTCTCTCAGCTACAGGAGAAGAAGAAGAACAACCTTTATTAGTCCCACTAGGGGAAATTCAATTTTTACTCTCTGTTGTTAACTTATACACAGTACATGCAGACCCGAAACACACACATGCACAAACATGACCCATATACATGCATTAATGGAGAGATGTCAGAGTGAGGGGGCTGCTGCTGCGCCCCAAGCAGTTGGGGGTTTGGTGCCTTGCTCAGGGGCACTGCGGCAGTGCCCAAGATGTAGACTGGCACCTCTCCAGCTACCAGTTCACACTCAGTTCTAGGTCCAGGTCGGGAGTTGAACCGGTGACCCTCCAGTTCCCAAGCCAACTCCCTACAGACTGAGCTACTGCCGCCCCCAATAAATTTTCTCCCCATCAGAGACTCGAACCCCGGTCTTCCGCGTGACAGGCAGAGATACTGTCCACTATACTAACGAGGACTGCTTCTCAAGGAATGTATGGGATTTATTCTTCAACCACAACCTGCAGGAGGACACTGACACCGTACTCTCCTATATCAAAAACTGTGTTGACACTGTCACAGTCAACAAAAGGGTCGGGGTTTTTCCAAATCAGAAACCCTGGATGAACAGCGAAGTCCAGTCTCTATTAAAAAGCCACAACACCGCCTTTAAGTTACGGGACAGGGTCCTGTATAGCACGGCCAGGTCTGACCTGAAAAGAGGCATCAGGGAGGCCAAGGCAGCCTGCAAAAGGAAAACAGAGGACCACTTTGCTGTGAATGACCCCAGGAAGATGTGGCAGGGAATATATCACATTACAAACTACAGAAGCAACAACCCAATGAATGCTCGGACTGATGCCTCGCTGGCAGAGAAACTTAACTGCTTCTTTGCCCGCTTTGAAGCAGATAGACCCTCAGCAGTCATTCCACACCCAACATACAGCAACAACAGTAGCTCAGTCTGTAGGGAGTTGGCTTGGGAACCGGAGGGTCACCGGTTCAAGTCCCGACATGGACCAAAAACTGAGTGTGAACTGGTAGCTGGAGAGGTGCCAGTTTACCTCTTGGGCACTGCCGAGGTGCCCCTGAGCAAGGCACCAAACCCCCAACTGCTCGGGGCGCTTGTCTGGAGCAGCCCCCTCACTCTGACATCTCTCCATTACTGCATGTGTGTGTGTGTTTGTGTGCATGTACCATGTATAAGTTAAACAGAGTGTAAATTGAATTTCCCCACTGTGGGACTAATAAAGGTAGATCTTCTTCTTCTTCTTCTTCTTCATCCTCCAGTGCGTGTGAGTGCGTCCAGAGTGTGTGCTGACCAACTGGCTGAAGTTTTCACCAGCATCTTCAACCTGTCCCTGTCACAGGCCATCTTACCACCCTGCCTTAAAGCCTCCATCATCATCCCCGTCCCCAAAAAGTCAACTGTGGACAGCCTTAATGACTACAGGCCTGTTGCACTTATGCCTGTGGTCATGAAGTGCTGTGAAAGACTGGTTTTAAAACACATCAGGGCCTGTCTGCCTCCCATTCTGGACCCCCACCAGTTTGCCTACAGGGCAAACCAATCCACAGAGGATGCTATAACCATAGCGCTCCACACCATGCTGAGTCACCTGGAACACCAGGGGAGCTACATAAGGATGCTCTTCCTGGACTTCAGCTCAGCCTTCAATCACATCATCCCGGAGAACCTGGTCCAGAAACGGTCCCACCTGGGCATCTCCACCCCCACCAGCCAGTGGATCAAAGACTTTCTTACAGACTGCCTACAGTCTGTTAAACTTGGCCCCCACCTCTCCTCCACCATCACACTCAGCACCAGTTCCCAGCTCTCGCTACCTTAGCAGAGCTGTCAGCATGATCAAGGACACATCCCATCCCAGTAACCACCTGTTTGACCTGCTACCCTTGGGCCGCCGCTATACGTCACATAAAACCCAGACAAGCAGGCTCAGGGACAGCTTCTTTCCCAGAGCCATTACAGAAATAAACAATCACAAACAATAATTCTTACAACTGCTCTATCAATCCTGCTCACCTCACTATGTGCAATAACTGAGCCTTCCTATGTGCAATAATGTCTGTGTGCAATATTCACTTAACTTGTACATAATTTCTTATTTAAATTATACAAATCTCTTGTTTATATTTCTATATTTTCTACATTTTTACACCTTCTTTCTCCTTGTACATAGCTGTACATATTTAATTATTATTTAAGTATTTATCTTGTATGTATCTTGTTTCTTCAAAATGCAGCAAAGGAGTTGGGCTCTAATTTCATTGTATGCAATACAATGACAATAAAGGCGATTCTGATTCTGATTCTGAAAAACACACACCAGTTTAGAGTTAGCACTGCCCGATGTAAACCATGCCTCGCACAAAAGAGCTCTCAGAAAACCTACGACCAAGAATTGTTGACTTATATGAAGCTGGAAAAGTTTTACCAAAGTATCTCTAAAAGCTCTGGTGTTCATGTGTCTATGGAAAGACAGATTGTCTACAAATGGAGAAAGTTCAGCACTGTTGCTCCTCTCCCTAGGCGTGGTCGTCCTGTAAAGATGACCTCAAGAGCACAGCGCAGAATGCTCAATGAGGTGAAGAGGAATCAGTGGAGGAATGTCAGTTAAAGACTTACAGAAATCTCTGGGATATGCTCACATTTTCTTGACAAATCTACAATAAGTAAAACATTAAACAAGAATGGAGCTCACGGAAGGACTCCAAAGAGGAAGCCACTGCTGTCCAAAAAAAGAAACATTGCTGCACATTTGAAGTTTGCAAAAGAGCACCTGGATATTCCACAGCACTACTGGCAAAATATTCTGTGGACAGATGAAATCAAAATTGAGTTGTTTGGAAGGAACACAAAACACTGTGTGGAGGACTGTGTCAGGGCCTGGACAGGTTGCTGTCATCGACAGAAAATGAATCCCCAATTTTATCAAGACATTTTGCAGGAAAACTTAAGACCATCTGTCTGCCAACTGAAGCTGAACGGAGCATGGGTGATGCAACAGGACGACCCAAAGCATAAAAGTAAATCAACAACAGAATGGCTTCAGCAGAAGAAAATAACCTTTCTGGAGTGGACCAGTCAGAGTCCTGACCTCAACCCGACTGAGATGCAGAATATCGCTGAACTGAGAAGAACTGAATAACATGTTGATACACTCATCTCTCTGAGTTCATTCAGTGCAATTGGAGCAACTTTGAGCATCAGCGATTGCTTCTATTGCTTCACCCTGTTACGCCGGTTAAGCCTTAGGTCATGTTTTTTCTTGTATATTCATTTATTTGTGCTCTTCCTGTTTTATTTTGTTATTCTAACTCTCCCTCTCGTTTCAGAGCGCTTCACTTCCTTCCAATTCCACTTCATCAGTGTTCAGTCTGATTGTCTAACCCCGCCCCTGATTGTGTCCACTTGTTTCTCATTAGTCACTCCCCTCCACCAGTATATAATGTGTGTCCTCCCTATTTCTGTGCCAGTTTGTCTTTGTTATCCCCGAGTTCAAGCATTCCAGCCTTTTTCCTTCTATTAGACTTCTCATGCTTTTCGAACCTCTGCCTGATTTTGACCCTGCTCTGCTTAGTGATTTGGATTTGTTTGTTTTGTTTTGGGGTACAGAAAGTGTAGCTTAGTATTGTTCAAAAGATTTTCGATGTTATGGCTGAATATTTAGATGATTTACGTCATGGAACTTATGCAGAAAATGTATTGAAACATTTAAGAAAAAAAAGTCGGCATTACACCAAACTCTATTTGAGCCCATTAAAAGTTGCTCCCCTAAACCATCTACATACAGTCCAGTAGCACACCAGTTTGTGAAATAGTCACAAAAGTTAATGTAAGTACACATAAATTTCACATTTTGTTTTTGTGATGGTCAGTACAAAAACAATTTGCATGTAATCCACGTAATTTTGAACAGGGAAGTAGAAAGTGCAGTGGACGTATGGGTGGATAGGGTGGGTCAAAAAACAAGGACTTTCACCCAGGAGACCAGTGTTTGTGTCCTTCCTTTATGCACTTCCGGAGTTATTTTTACTCAAAACACTGCATTTCGGAATAATTAATGCCACACTGAAGCATCTTCCAGAAATTTACATTATTTACCAGACAGAAGCCAAATATAGCCACTAATCATCATGTCTGGCATGGTCAAGCTTGTCTGCATCCTGTAGTGTCAGATGGTGTCATCAAACCCAACATTTGCTCTAGTGTTTTCTCAGAGAACTTTAAATAAAAGAGAAAGAGATGGCAGGCCAAAATAGGAGTGATCAATAAATAACAATAAATGAGAAAACACATGCAAAGGGGTGGTTGAGGTGATAACAGAGTGTGAAAGATACAAAAAACAAAAATGATGTAGAAATCCAAGAGGAGAGGAAAGGGTGTGAGTGTGTGATGACAGAGTGGGTCTCCTGCTAAGACAGCCTGATTTTCCAAGTGTTTAAATGGTGGGGCTAAAACAACAACAGAAATGACACATTTAAGCCTTAGGTTATGCTAACACTCCACCTCACTTTCTTTCTGTTTCTCTTTTACTCTCTCCATTCTGCTCCTTTCTCAGTGCCTGGCTCTTCCTTCATTCACTCCACTGGCTAATGTTACCACTAACACCTCCTGACGTAGGACAGGGCACCAGCCTGCTGTACAAACTGATGATCTAACCCACACAGCTGCTCTCTGTGTGTGTTTGGGTGTGAGAGTGATAAAGAGAAAGCACATGTCTGTGCTCTGTGTGTGTCTGTGTGCACACATGTGAGGGTGTGTATGGTCATGAAACCTAATATGACCTCTCCTGTTTAGGCAGGTGACATGCAGCATGCAGGGCACACAGGAAAATCTACTAAGTTTTGCTAGTCAGGAAAACAGTGCATGAGGTACCTTGATATATATACAGTTGTAAGAAAAAGTGTGGGAACCCTTTGAGATTACTTGGATTTCGGCATGAATTGGTCATAAAATGTGTACAGGGGTCCGTTTCACAAAGCAGATTCAACAAACTCTGAGTCTAATCCTGAACTCTGTGTTGATCTGCTCTGAGTTAGTAGACTGAGTTTGTGGTTCCAGAACAGCTGATTTGAGTTAATTTACTCAACTCGGAGTAGTTTCACCTGAGTTAAGTGTGTACACCACAACTATAAAAAAAACAGCATCAGTGGAGACCGAATTCGCTGATTCACCATGGCAACGGGAAAGAGGGGGTCTGCTTTTTTCACCCCACTGAAACTTGAGATTTTAATGCACTCATACAGTGAGTTTGAACATATCTTCAGAAAGAAGAGTAACACCACTGCAACTGCAAAGGAGAGGGAGATGGCATGGGACAACATTTCTGCATGGGTCAATGCGCAGGTTTAAATGTAGTCCTTTGCAATCACAATAATATTACAGGGGAAAACTACTGCTTGAATGGTAGTCTATTAATCTATTTCATTTAGATGCAATCCTGCGGGGAGCACGTGGTAGCAGTTTAGGATGAAATATAAAAACATTGTTCAAATAGGTAAGACTTCAGCATAATCTCAATCCCTTTTATGTCTTCTTTTGTCTTTTGTCCCAACAGATTCTGATGGTGCTATCTGCCTGGTGGAGCCCCCTCACACCACAACAGAACTTGGAACTGTAAGTAGGCAATACTCAAAAGATTTTGCCAAATGGTAAAGTATACTGAAACATATCACTCATCTACGATGAAGAGGATGAGGAGACAGTGTCTGCTGTCTTTACAGAGGGGGATCCAGAAAGGCCTATAGAGGTAACATCTGTATATGTTACTGATAGTTCTCTTCCCGTTCACATTTCTTAACATTCTGGTGGAATATTGAGTGTGACATTTAGCCTACACTATAGTATTAACACATTCTTATCCTTTTTAACAGAGCATGGCTGGGCAGCAGCAGGAGGGTCCCTCAACTTCCACTGCAAAGATTGACACAGTGAGATAGATGTTCAGGAAAAAACAGAGGTTCATTCTGTGGAATTCATGCGCAACTGTATGATTTAATGTTCTCCTCATGTATTCCCAGTTGCCAGTAAAAGAAGTTTACAGAATTCATCTGCTTAAAAAGATACAGAAAACAGACAAAAAGATGGTATACTTGGACCGCCAAATTAGGAGGGCAGATCTGGAGATTGAAATACTGGAGCACAAGTTAGAGGTGGGTGCAAGGCCACAGGTGAACTGTGTCAACTATTGGAACGTTAACTATTGGATAGATATAGAAACTAACTTTTGCTTTTGTATTTGTAGGAAATAAAGAATACAGAATGAAATGTGTATTATGTCTTTATTTGACTGCTGTGGTGATGGTGATGGTGATGATGGGAACTTAAACTCTGAAGTGGGGGCGGCAGTAGCTCAGTCCGTAAGGACTTGGGTTAGGACGCGGAGGACGCCGGTTCAAGTCCCCCATGGGGACCAAGACCAACTGGTTCCTGGAGAGGTGCCAGTTTACCTCTTGGGCACTGCCGAGGTGCCCCTGAGCAAGGCACCGAACCCCCAACTGCTCTGGGCGCTTGTCAGGAGCAGCCCCCTCACTCTGACATCTCTCCATTGACACATGTATGTGTGCTGTGTGAACAACGGAGTGTAAAGCTGAATTTCCCCATTGTGGGACTAATAAAGGAATATCTTAAGTGATTATGGCATACGGTCTCTGACTGCTCTGCCATCCTGGATAGCTGGCAGGTGGATGGGGTCATCATCAGGGTCTTCAATTTGTAGTGCAGGGTGTTGCTCTCCTCTAATAGTGGCAATATTATGAAACACATGCCACAATAATAGGCCCCAGGCCCTTTCAGGGGTCACCCTGAGGTGACGCAGGCACTGGAAACGAGCTTTCAGCAGGCCTACGGTCATCTCCACCCGGGCTCTCATCCTGCAGTGAGTCTGGCTGAAGTTCTGTTGGGGGGCGTGGTTCAGGGTCAGGGTAAGGGGTCAGCATCCTCGGTTGGCATGGGTAACCCCAGTGTGCCAGCAGAAGGCCATCAAACTCTCTTGTAATGTATAGTGGATAGATTAGTGTGTATTAAAGGAGAGAGACAAGTGACCCAGGCCACTTGGCCTCCACATTAGAAATGATGTATGCAGCATCATATATGATCTTGACAGTGCAGACAATGACAGATGTTAGTTGAACTACGATGGAGTCTTTAACATTTTGAAACAGTAGCCAATCTACATGTACCTGCACATTTATGCTGTGAATGGACTCCCTATTCACATAATAGGCTTCATTATGTGAGGGAGCTGTGATGGATGGATGTGTGTGCCATCTATGCAACCAATCACGCTGGGAAATCCTAAAAGAAATTAAAATGACTAATCCCATGCTGAGGTTGCAGCACAATGTCATTATAGAGTATAATTTAAAATTAATTTAACAGATCTCTACATCATTCACCTGCAATCCTGTGGAACTCTTTCTTGATGGCTCTGACAGGTTTATCTCCAGGGAAAACAACTAAGACGCGTAAAAGCCGTTTCAGGGCAAGGCACACTTTTCGGGCCGCCCTGCATACAGTTGCCTTACTCGTCCTCAGCATCTCCGACATTATACAAATAACTTCCAGTTGCAAAGAAATGTAGCGCAACACACAATATCTGCTGGAATGTGAGCGCATGACTACGATTGGCGATGTTACAAATGTGAGGACGGATTAGATTGTATATGTAGATGATGGACTGTGATGTGAAACAGTACGGTTGTCTGGAAATGACAGAACATTTATGCGCGGTCTGATAACCATCTTCCGACGAATATTCAATTCTCTGTGCAGTAATGTTGCACCTTCATCAATGGGATCGTCATCAAAAGGACATGCCATGTTCATGTACCTACTGTACCTAATGGACTTCTGATATACTGATTGTGTTTTTTTTAAGTTTTTACTTAAAAAACTATGGCAAAAACTCATTGGCTGAATGAGGGAATCAAATGGCGTGGTTCATTGAGAAAAACCTGGTCCCGAGAAGGTTAGGTTCATAGAGTCTGTTACTACGGTACCTGACCGAAGGCTTAAGTTACCTCTCCCTCTGAAATGGGCTAGAGTTACCCCTCTTTCTCTAGTTGTTAGGACTGCTGGGTGATTGATGGAAGAGAGAAAGGGAGAGAAAGAGAGATGGAGAGAGACCCCAAATGCAGAAACCACACCAACGAACTGACCAACAAAAAACGAGTCTTTAATTTTAGACTGATTAAACAGAAATTTCTGGCAATATAAAAAGAACAATAAACTGATAATCAAAAGAACTAGTAACTAAACACAGAGTAACAACAAGAACACTAATAAACTAAACACAAAGTAACTGCAAGAAAACTAAATACACCAAAACCCAGACAAGTGAGAGGCAGGACAACTAGGTGTGCATGGGAGACATTTAAACAGGACAAGAAAACCTGCCAGAAAGAAAAGAGATGTGAGGCTACACGAGCAGAAGTGAGTCTAAAGGGAATCCAGGGAGAACACAAAGAAGCATGTGAGTCAAAGTAGAAGGAACATAGAGCAAGGGGAGATCACGGGGACTTAAACAAATTAACCAACAACAACAACAGAGGGGAAAAGGGTGGCTTAAATACACACAGGGAAGACAACCATGTGAAAACAATCAGGGCGGAGCAGACAATCAGAAAAGGAGGAAAAACAGACAAAGACAGGAAGTAAAGGTGGAAATGACACAGAGATGCAAGATTTTCAAAATAAAACAGGAAGCCACCAAAGACAAGACACCAGGACAGTGAGTGAAACTCAAACAATACACTAGAACAGAAACTCAGTATAACCAAACAGAACCAAATAATAAACTAATCGAAAAAACTAACACAAAAAGTCCATAACCGTGATACTAATTTGAGTTACCTTCCTTTCTGAAACAGAAAACTCAGAGTTTCCCTCATTTCAAGGTTAACAGACTCAGAGTTTTCACTAAATCTGCTTTGGGAAACAGACACCAGATCTTCATCAAAGTCACAACAATAGACAAATACAGTCTGCTTAAACTAATACCACACAAAAATATATGAAAAAATATATGTTTTCATGTTTTTATTGAACACAGCTTGTAAACATTCACAGTGCAGGGTAGAAAAAAGTATGTGAACCTTTGGATTTAATAACTGTTTGACCCTCCTTTGGCAGCAATAACCACAACCAAACGTTTCCTGTAGTTGCAGATCAGACCTGCACAAAGGTCAGGAGGAATTTGGACCATTCCTCTTTACAACTGTTCAGTTCGGCAATATTCTTGGGATGTCTGGTGTGACTCGCTCTCTTCAGTTCATGCCACAGCATCTCAATGGGGTTGAGGTCAGGACTCTGACTGGGCCACTCCAGAAGGCCTATTTTCTTCTGTTAAAGCCATTCTGTTGTAGATTTACTTTTATGCTTTGGGTCATTGTCCTGTTGCATCACCTGCTCTGTTGAGCTTCAGTTGGCGGACAGATGGTTTTAAGTTTTCCTGCAAAATGTCTTGATAAAATTGGGAATTAATTTTTCTGTCAATGACAGCAATCTGTCAAAGCAGCCCCAAACCATGATGCCCCCTCCACCATATTTCACAGTTGGGATTTTTTTTTTCTCCACACATAATGTTGTGATTTCCTTCACAATAACTCAATTTTGGATTCATCTGTCCACAGAATATTTTGCCAGTAGTGCTGGGGAACATCCAGGTGCTCTTTTGCAAACTTCAAACGTGAAACAATGTTTTTTTTTGGACAGCAGTGGCTTCCTCTGTGGTGTCCTGCCATGAACTCCATTCTTGTTTAATGTTTTACTTATTGTAGATTTGTCAGCAAAAATGTTAGCATGTGCCAGATATTTCTGTAAGTCTTTAACTGACACAGGATTCTTCTTCACCTCATTGAGCATTCTGCGATGTGTTTTTAAGCTCATCTTTACAGGATGACCACGCCTAGGGAGAGTAGCAACAGTGCTGAACTTTCTCCATGTGTAGACAATCTGTCTTTCTGTGGACACATGAACATCAAGGCTTTTAGAGATACTTTTGTAAATCTTTCCAGTTTCATATAAGTCAACAATTCTTGATTATAGCTCTTCACATCAGCCAATGGTTCTTGAGAACAGCTAACTCAAAACTGCTGTGTGTTTTTTTATAGGGCAGGGCAGCTTTAACCAACACCTCCAATCTCATCACATTGAGAGACATTGGACTCCAGGTTGGCTAACTCCTGGCTCCAATTAACACTTGGAGAAGTCATTTGCTAAGGGGTTCATATATTTTTTTCCACCCTGCACTGTGAATGTTTACATGTGTTCAATAAAAACATGAAAATTTTTTTTCCCACAGTTTTAGTTTAAGCAGACTGTGTTTGTTGTTGTGACTTAGATGAAGAACAGAACACATTTGTGTTTCTAGGGCTGTCAAAGTTAACAAAAGCACAAATTCCTGAGTGCAAATTTGGCTTTAGTGGGATATCCAGAATTACAGTGCATTACTTTTTGTAGGTGTAGCTTTATTGCATTGAGCAGATTAACAATCAATCATTAATTAATATCAAGATTCATATTCACAATTAATAATCCCAAATTATTAATTGTATGACAAATTATCATAGAATGTGAAGAAAAGGGGTAACATTCAACTTTAGACATTACCCACAGTTAACTTCAATGTCAGGATTTAAACGGGGCAACACCCAGTTTTATAAAAACAGGGAAAAATAATTAAATTTGATATTAATCAGTTGTGTCTCATAATCTCATGGTTGCTACGGAGTTCTTGGCCTGGGGAACAGTGATTTGAATAGTTTATATATATATATATACACAAAATCAAATAACCAAGTTCTTTATAAATAAAGTGTTTATTTGACTAACTACTTGACTACACTACTAATAGAATATAATTGAATGAATGATAAAATCGAATGAAGAATAATTAAAGGAATACAGCAAATACAAATGATGAACATTCATGGATCAAACAAACTACAGATGACCAGGTCAATTCAGTGACTGATATTTCTCTGATTGGATTTAACAAAGAGTTTAAGAAGCACCAGGGAAGATTGACAATCAGTTTCTGGTTATAAATTTAGACATGGTCTAATTTTAATTGTAAGGTTTGTAACTTAGTTATTAGTTGACTATGAATTTGACTATGAATTGGTTCATCAGTCTAGTCATCAAACTCTTTCTCTTCTGAAGATCTATACATCATCCTCTCTGAGTAGATGGTAGATGGAGGTTGTGCTGTCTGGAGCAGAGTGGCGGCAGCTTCTGTCTGGAACACGGCAGTTTGGATCTTCTGGATCCAACGATGCGACCCGGCTTGGGTCGTTTCTCTCCCTCAGTGGCTCTCTTTGGTGTCCTGGGATGACCTCGTTTTTGGATGGCTGGCATGTCACCTCGATGCATGTTTCCATCTTCGTCTCTCTCTGTCTGGCGAGGCATCTCTGTGCCGGGGGCGGCAGTAGCTCAGTCTGTAGGGAGTTGGCTTGGGAACCGGAGGGTCACCGGTTCAAGTCCCGACATGGACCAAAAAACTGAGTGTGAACTGGTAGCTGGAGAGGTGCCAGTTTACCTCTTGGGCACTGCCGAGGTGCCCCTGAGCAAGGCACCAAACCCCCAACTGCTCGGGGCGCTTGTCTGGAGCAGCCCCCTCACTCTGACATCTCTCCATTACTGCATGTGTGTGTGTGTTTGTGTGCATGTACCATGTATAAGTTAAAAGAGTGTAAATTGAATTTCCCCACTGTGGGACTAATAAAGGTAGATCTTCTTCTTCTTCTTCTTCTTCTTCAGACCCCCCTCCTAGGAGCTGGATGGGTCACTGGATTCAAAAGATTCTGGACCTAAAGTCTTTCTTTAAGTCTCTCTTCACATTGGCTGGGATTCACCAGCACGTAGATACAACGGAGCTGCTTCAGGCTTCAGCAGCTGGCTGTTTCAGCCATCAGGGCAGAGTGGCAACAACAAACAACAACAAACTGTTGTAAGTCTGTGACGGTTCTCATTCCTCCAGGTCATATTCATTCTGGCAAAAAAATGAATCGAAGGCAACTGGACTTAGACTTGTCTCTGAAGACGTTTCGCCCCTTATCCAAGTGGCTTCATCAGTTCGAACGCTACAGTCTGACTAGTCCCCACTAGTCTGACTAGTCAGACTGTAGCGTTCGAACTGATGAAGCCACTTGGATAAGGGGCAAAACGTCTTCAGAGACAAATCTAAGTCCAGTTGCCTTCAATTCAATTTTTTGCCAGAAACAAACTGTTGTAAATAAATAGGGCTCAGACAAGAGAGAGACAGCGTAGCAAAACAGCATTTGTTTCTGCAGCCGGACTGGATCAAGTCCAAAGGTTCAGAGCCCCCTTTCAGGTAGACTGGGTGCCGGTATCATCTGGTTGTTGGACCTGAACGCAGAGGGGCACAGCTCTAAGAGCTGAACAACCCTGAGGAGCCTGAAGCCCCAGAAAAGCGCCAGAAAGCCCAACAACACTAAATGTTTGAAGCTTCTTATTATCAGTTGAGAAAGGGGGTGCGCCGTTTAGTTGGCGGGAGAACAGGATTCTCCTCCCATCTGAAAACTATTCGGATTCTTTAGTAAAACTTATTTTGTTAGGTTAATTGACGTGTTTCAGGATGATTAATTCTTCCATATTTGAAATCTGGGCTTCATCTCTTTCAAATACATACCAAATACAAGACATCAACCACTGAATAAAACTAGATCAAATGAATTAAAATGAATCAAACAATTACATAACATAGATGAAACCTGTAAACAGAGTTGACTCTCCAGAAGTTAATTCTATAGGTTCTGAGCATGTGTAACAATATGAATCAATTTATGTATGGTTCACAATCAACATAAAATGGTGTGATACACTTCATCTACTGTAGATTAACATATATATCAAATATACATTAACCAGGCATTAGTGTACACCCAACTTTATGTTTAAGATCCCCTATAAATTGGTGAATGAGATACACATGTAAAGTATTGATGCAGACAGATATAATGACCTCATTAGCATGAGAGAGAAGGTTTTGATCTACAACAAGCAAGTATTTTTTTACTTGCTTTGATTGAATTTATGTCAACAACTTACTGTCAGAAGAGCACATGTTAGTGAAGCATAAGACATCAATTCATGTACACCGTAATGTTAGAATTAGATTGTTCTGCCTCCATAATGTGTCTGTGTTTCACCACTTCTCTGCCAGAGAAAGACCAAGTATTTGACCTGTTGACCTGTAAGTCATAAAACCTTCATCTGGTCAGGACCATACTGGGTTGTTATCTAGTGAGATTCACCAGGCTGGTTGTTAATGAAGAGTCTCACCACTTAGTGCCCTGAGAGGTCAAACAAACAGTTTCTGTAACGATGTAAACGTTAAGATGTGTACTGTGGATTCATCAATATTTTTATTATCACATTTCATATTCTTCATCTCTCAGTCATCATCCGCTACATAGGTATAGTTGCGAACAAGTATAAGAACAGTCTGAATATGCTGATGTTTAGGCATGTTTAAGTATAATGTTTATCATGTGCACTAGCATACCATCATTTGCTAATTGTAAAAAAAAATGTAAACACAGTTTGGCTAATTTGATGGAAATGCCATTAGTTCTGCAGGTATTAGATCATAAAAAATATTGGACAAATTCAAATTTTGACATGATGATGGCGCGAAACATAAAGACAGAGAACCCTCTGGGAACCATGAATGTCTATCCAAAGTGGAATTTTAAGTGGTAGACCATAACACAAAGAGGTTATTAGCTGAAATAGACGTCTTCATTAATAGTTAATAAGTGATGTACTGATATAGATCAGTTATATGAGCCATTAAAAGGAAAACATTACATTTTGCCAGGTTGTGGAGAATCCTCCTTCAATTTAACACTTTGTATTACCTCTTATAACAACATTAGGGTCACCAGATTGACAAAAATTGTTTTTGAATTGTGTACAGTGGGCAACCTTTGTAATTACCAGTAGGGGACAAGTCAAAAATAAAAATAAGTCTGATTGTATAAAAATCTATGAGAAAATGAGTCTACTTCTCACTTGATTTATTACCTCAGCAAACACGGTAAACATGAGTTTATAGTCTTAATCACTGGTTTAAGTCTTCTTCAAAACAGCATAATGTGCATTAGTCCCACGAGGGGTAATTCAATTTTTACACTCTGTTGTTAGTTTTTTCACACAGTACATGCAGACCTGAAATACATACATGCACAAACAGGACCTATATACATGCATTAATGGAGAGATGTCAGAGTGAGGGGGCCACTCCTGACAAGCGCCCCGAGGAGTTGGGGGTTTGGTGCCTTGCTCAGGGGAACCTCAGCAGTGCCCAAGAGGTAAACTGGCACCTCTCCAGCTACCAGTTCACACTCAGTTCTTGGTCCATGTCGGGACTTGAACCGGTGACCCTCCGTAACCCTAACCCTAACCCTAACCCTAAGCCAACTCCTTACAGACTGAGCTACTGCCGCCCCCATAATAAATTATGGTCCCATTTAGAAAGTAGACTATAAAGCAGGGTATTGTTCAGGGCTTTGCTACCTTGTGATTGACAGATTGTGACCACGGCATTGTTCGGTCTGGGTGTTTTCCTCTTGCTTTAAACTTTTCACAGTCTATTTTCACTTTCTGGTTCCGATCACCTAAAAATGTCTAATTCATTTGGTTGCCAAAAACGGTGTCCAAAACGCCAAACTCAAAACAGCAGTCAACACACTAATGGGTGATATCATGGTGACTATGTACACTTCTTACAGTATTTGGGAATGTAGGTGTTTAAACTAGGCAAATGAACCTGGTGTGTCATTCATCCGTGACTAGCAAACTACCTAATAAATGACCCTTTTGGTTGTGTATTTTTAATACCATGCTACTTCAGCACCACCAACAACAGTTAGGCTACTAATGTTTCAGAGCCATGGCCGGGGCCTCAGTCCAATAAAGGATCAATGCATCAAATGAACAACCCCTATGCCCCTGAACTCTCTCTGCTACTAGGGGATGGAGAGGGGCGTTGGTAGGTTAGCAAGGGTCATACATTTTGATCATATTGCTAACAAGGGGGGTGGCATCCCCCAACCAATTGCCTACTATGTATCTTCCTCAAGCATAACTCTGATTTTCTTTGTAAGCTAGTATTATTATAGACCTACTAGGGCATTCCAGTGAATTATTACAGCACTTCCATAAAGTTGGGAGACCCACAACAGACAGGTTTAAAAATGGATGGAATCAACAGACCAAGACCCTGTGTTTCCCACAATGCATTTTTATGTTAGACCCTCCATGCTGCTTGAAACGTAGTCTGTATATAAGAAATGCACGTAGTCACTGTGACATCTCCCATTGGTTTGTGGACTGAAGTTTTGAAGCCTTGAGTTCAGTATCTTGGCCATCACCATCTTGGTTATGTACAACCAGGGACTTGAGACAGTGGAGTTAACTACAACCAAATTTTCAGGCAACCAAAAAGGTTATAATTAATTGAATCAAACACTGTGAAAGGGTTAAAGTTCTAAGATGAAAGCACAGACTACTCCCAGACTGGACAACAATGTGGTTGCGACCTGTCAGTAACTCCAATTTGACTCTAAAGGGGAACATAATTTACTAAATGAACATCATGCTGAAAAACATTTGAAACTAGTGATTTCGACCATAAACTCATGTTTACAATGTTTACTGAAGTAATAAATCAATTGCAACATTAATTTAATCATAGACTTATATATAATCAGACTCCTTTTTGCAACCAGAAGAGTCACCTCCTGCTCGCTATTAGAGAAAGAAAGCATGGAAGTTTAATGCACTTTCACATTCTGTTTTGAAACCTTTTACAGCTCTGACTGGTTGACAAGTGAACAAACTTTTTTTTTTTTTTTTGCCGATGCCCTATAATCTTGGCAGTCACGTTATAATCAGCTTCAGGTCAGATATTTTATCCTGTCTGAAGACTTACTTAAAATACAATGTTAGGATCCTCAAAGCGGGCGTAGAACATGTTGAGGGCATCTGGCAAGGAGGAGTCCCCTGGGCATTGTGCATCCCTGGTGTTGTAGTTAGTGATGCACTTAATGCCCTTCCACATGCTCCTGGCGTTGTTGGTGGCGACCCTAGATTTTTCGGGTATATGTGGCTTTGGCCCTCACGATCTCTGCAGTCAGTTCTTTCCTCGTCACTCTGAGTGCCTCACCTGCCCTGGATGCTGCATCCCTAGCTTTCAGCAGAGTTCTCACCTTAGCATTCAGCCGGGGTTTCTGGTAGCAGGTTACTGTCTTGGTGGTGGTGGTGACATCATCAGCATATCTGGAAATGAAGCAGAAGACGGAGGAGGTGTATTCCTCCAGGTCCACCTCTCCCTCACACATCGCTACCTCTGAAGACCTGCCAGTCTGTGCACTGTAAGCAGTCCTGGAGCATAGAGGCTGCATCACTGGGCCACACGGTGACAATCTTCTTTGTTGGCCTGAGCCGTCGCAGGGGGGCGGTGTGCTTGTGTTAGTAAGATGGAGATGTGGTTGGAGAGGCCAAAATGGGGGCGGGGAAGAGCTCTGTGTGTGCCGTGTATATTAGTATATTTACAGTCCAGTGTGTTATTTCCATGTGTTGGGATGGTGATATGCTGGTGAAATCTGGGCAGAGTGTCTATCAGTTTTACATGATTAAATTCCCCTGTAACCACTTAAAATGCCCCCAGGTGCTTGGTCTACAGAGAGCTGATGGTGTCATGTAGCTCCTTCAATGCCTTGCTACCATTAGCACCCGTTTGGATGTAAACTATGGTGACGAACAAAGCTGTGAACTCTCGTGGCAGATAGTGTTGCCAACATTTCACTGTAATAAGTTCTATCACCTCAGAGCAGTAGCATTTCACCAGTCCGCAGTTTGAACACCAACCTTCATTCATGTACACATAGAGTCCGCCTCCCCGTGTTTTCCCTGACCAGTTTTTGTGGTCTGTTTTGAAAAGCTGTAGCCTGTCAATCTGGAAGGCTGAGTCCGGCATGTTGTTTAGCCATGTTTCTATGAGGCAAAGAACAGCACAGTTCCTCGTCTCTGTCGAAAGACTCAGCCTCAGACGTAACAAGTCCGCTTTGTTGTCCAGGGAGTGGCGTTGGCCAGAAAGAGAGTTGGAATTGGAGGCCTGCTAACCTTTAGCTGGACCCGCTTTTCTCTCTTTTGTTTTCAGGAACATCGCCTCCTCTTGCCTGCTAATCCCCATACTCTGCTGTGCCACTCCATTGTCCTCAGGAGCCACTGTCGTCCCTGTGTGGATTTCAGCTTCAGTGAGATTGTGATAACCAATCTATCTCTGATGACCATAAGTTTGGTTGAGCTGTACTTCACACGCGAATGTGGCCTCAGAGGTATTAAAGTAAGACGTACCGGGAGCACGAGAAGCTGCTGTAACACTGTGTGCTGCCACCTTTCATCCACCTATTAATTTTTTTAAATATCTAATTTGCTTTAATTATATACATTTTCCAAAATGTCAATTTACTTTCCGCTCACTTACTTAATATTATTATTACGAATAATATTTTGTCTGTCTTTTTTTGTTTGTTAATTTATTATTATTCTTTTTTATTTTATTTATTTATTTTGTAGGTGTCATGGCTTCCAGATCCTAGGTTATGTTTATTTTTTCCTTTTGCGCATTCATGATTTTCATTTCGTGTTTTATTTTGACTTCACTAACCTCCCTCTCATTTCACTCCACTTCCTGTCCTTGTGTGTCTCCACGCCCACTGACTGACTTTTCATCGCTGCTCCTGTGTCTGATTGTCTGCCCCGCCCCTGCCATCCGCGCTCAGGGAACATGCCTTCAGATCCAGGCAGAGCAACTCACCACTGTCTGTACTGGAGTTCAACAACTTACCCAGAGCCAGGAGGATCTCAGAGTCACAGTGGGAGATCAGGTTGGTCAACTGGGCTCCTAGCTCCAAAGTCTGATGGGCCATTTCCACCCATGGTGCTGGTTCCCGCCATGCCGTCACAGCTGTTTCCTGCTTCCTCCTGTTCACCACATCTGGCAAAACCTCAGCGATTCTCCAGGGATTCAGAGAACTGCCGCTCGTTCCTGGTTCAATGTGGTCTGCATTTTTAACTAGAAAAGCACTCGGAGAGCGCAGACCTCCGCCAAGCACCATAGTTTCCCCCCTGGCAGTTACTTCTGGATCTATCTCCTCAAGTATTACAGCTAGATCAAATTCATTGACATACTTCAGATGCGGAATTGTCTCAGCTACACGATGCCGCTTGTTAGAAATCTCTACCTCTAATATTAAATGCACAGTAGGCCAAAATGTAAGAGTACCCCCATTTGTTTTATATAAATTGCTATAAAATCCCCCATCTGGATCAGATCTGGATCAGCCTTTGGGATTTGATAGAAGTACACAT
This sequence comes from Pterois miles, assembly GCA_947000775.1. Taxonomy (NCBI): domain Eukaryota; kingdom Metazoa; phylum Chordata; class Actinopteri; order Perciformes; family Scorpaenidae; genus Pterois; species Pterois miles. Next base: position 4,237,779 of record CAMQGK010000474.1, on the reverse strand, counting down.
TGTAAATCCCTGAGTCAAATTTCATGAGCTTAAAATCCGTCCATTTGAGTTATCTTGAACATAGACAAACAAACAGATAAACATCGGCAAAAACATAACCTCCTTGGCGGAGGTAATTACAAGCTTCCCACTTCCCTACCGAGCACTCGAAGGTGGCTTTCATCATCATCACCTCATTGGCAGAGCAGAGGCATGGGCTACGGCAGACTGGGCCAGGGACTCCCTGGTATGTAACTCCCTGAGTCTCTTTACTGACACTTTAAACAAAATTTTTGATCACACTACTCCAGGAAGAGATGCTACACGAGCGCTAGTGGGAATCCGACAGGGAAAGAGACGAGCATTGGACTACGCCATTGAGTTTCGCACTCTAGCAGCTGACAGCGGGTGGAACGATGCCTCCCTCCTGGACACCTTTCTGCACGGACTCTCTGATCCTGTGAAGGACCAGCTTGCTCCACTCAATCTCCCACTGGACTTGGACTCTTGTCATTGCATTTGCCATCCAAATGGACAACCGGCTGTGGGAGAGAGAGCATGAGAGGCGCAGACCAGCAGTTCCACCTCCTATCCAGATGGGGCAGACCTCCTGTCCTTGACCAGTCTGGTGTCCTCCTCTGCCTTCCACTCCAGAAGGCTCTTCATCGCCTTCTGCTGTGTCAGAGGAGCCTATGCAGGTGGGTCGCACAAGATTAACCCCTGGGGAGCGACAGCACCATCTTTGGAAAGGGAGGTACATGTACTGTGCTCAACTGGGTCACTTCCTGTCTTCATGTCCAGTAAAAGACAGGGCTCACCAGTAATTGAGAGGGCACTGGTGAACCGAACCACTTCTGTGAAATATTCCTCTCGTCCCCTGACCGTGGTTTGTCTCCAGACTCCTTCCCTATCCTTGGATCATCCTGTTTTGGTGGACTCTGGAGCTGTTGAAAATTTTATGGACAGCAAACTAGTGGAGACTCTAGGTCTTCCAAAGGTTGCGTTCTCTGAGCCCCTGGAAGCCAGTGCGTTGGATGGTCGACTCCTGTGCAGAGTTTTCCAGCGCACCCAACCAGTCTGCCTCATCATTAATGGTAACCATGCAGAAACAATTCATTTTCACATGTTTCATTAACCATGGTAACCCCAGGATCAGAGGATGGAGACGGGAAAGGGAAGGTAGTGAATTGGGAAGGGGACTGTTATTTAACTTGCTGCTCTGAGTTTTCTGTTTCCCCGGAGGTTTCCACTGGAGAGGAGATGGGGACTACTCCAGTACTTTCAGACCTGGCAGTTCCAACTTCAGTTCCTGCATCTCTGGACCTTTCCAACATGCCTTCCTATTACCATGACCTTAAGGAGGTATTCAGTAAAGCCTGTGCAACTTCCCTGCCTCCACACTGGCTATATGACTGCTACATAGACCTCCTTTTGGGTTCATCTCTCCCCAAAGGGAGACTCCACTCAATCTCTCCCTCCTGAAGATAAAGCCATGGGGGATTACATTGACTCTTCCCTCGCCGCGGGAATCATTCATCCTTCTTCTTCCCTAGCTGGAGCGGAGTTCCTCTTCATGGAGAAAAAGGACATGACCCTGTGTCCATGCATTGACTACCGAGGTCTGAATGACATTACGGTCAAAAACAGGTACCCCCTTCCACTTATCTCCGCTTTTGAACAACTCAAAGGGGCTAAAATCTTTACTAAATTTGACCTACGAAACACTTACCATTTAGTGAAAATAAGGGAAGGGGGATGAGTGGAAAACCACTTTCAATACTCCTAGTGGCCACTATGAGGATTTAGTCATGCCTTTTGGTCTATCAAATGCCCCAGCTGTTTTCCAGTCCTTAGTGAATGACATTCTCCATGACCTGTTAAATCAGTTTGTTTTCGTTTACGTTGACGACATGCTGATTTTTTTCTTGAAATGAGCAGGTCTATGTCTAACACGTTCGCCAGGTCCTCCAACGCCTCCTAAACCACCAACTCTTCATTAAGGCTGAAAAGTGTGAATTCCACATCAGCACAGTGACGTTCCTCGGGATTGTTGTCACTCCAAATAATCTTCAGATGGACCCAAAGAAGTTTAGTGCTGTCGCCAACTGGCCCACACCCACCAGTTCTAAATTAGTACAGCGCTTCCTGGGCTTCGCTAACTTTTACAGGAGATTCATTAGGAACTTTAGTTCTGTTGCTGCTCCTTTACATGCCCTACCTTCCCCCAATGTTAAGTTTAAGTGTTCTCCGTAGATGGACCAGGCATTCCGCCATGTCAAAGACTGCTTCATTTCGGCCCCTGTCCTCACATTTTCTGACCTCAAACAACAGTTCGTGATGGAAGTAGATACATCTGATACAGGGATTGAAGCGGTCCTGTGCTTACCTTTCAAGGAAACTGAGCCCAGCTGAACGAAATTATGATGTGGGGAATAGGGAGCTGTTGACAGTTAAGACCGCCTTGGAGGAATAGAGGCACTGGCTAGAGGGAGCAGAACAGCCGTTCCTAGTTTGGACAGATCATAAGAACCTTGAGTACATTCGAGATGCAAAGAGACTCAACTCCCGTCACGCAAGGTGGGCACTTTTCTTTAATTGCTTTAACTTTATATTGTCCTTTTGCCCTGGTTCCAAGAACACTGATTTTTCCCGACTTTTTGACCCTGATCCGGCCCCCAGAGTCCCTTCTCACATTTTGCCCCCTACGTGTGTTGTTGGGGCAGTTACTTGGGAAACAGAAGGAAAAATTAAGGAGGCATTGCAAAATGTTACTATTCCTGATGGTTGTCCAGTTAACAGACTGTTTGTCCCAGTTCCCCTATGTCCTCAGGTCATCCACTGGGCCCACACCTCTTGTATCTCCTGCTACCTTGGAACCAAGAGAGCAATGTTTGTGATTAAGCAGTGCTTCTGGTGGCTGGCCTGTTTATGGAACGGGAGGTGGGGGAGTATGTGGCAACCTGCCCAGTTTGCGCACAAAACAATTCCTCGCATCGCCCTCCTGTGGGTCTCCTCCAGCTGCTCCCAGTGCCACATCACCCCTGGTCTGACATCTCTCTCAACTTTGTTATTGGTCTTCCCGTCTCCGAGGGTAACGCTACTATTCTCACAGTGGTGGATAGATTCTCACAGATGGTTCATTTCATACCATTGTCTAAGTTACCCTCTGCCAGGAAAATGGCAGTGGTGTTGCTCTCCCATGTTTTTCAGCTCAATGGTTTTCCCAGAAACGTGGTGTCGGACCAGGGACTCCAGTTCATCTTGAAGTTTTGGAGGAAGATTTGTGCCCTGCTCGGAGTCTCTGTGAGTCTCTCCTCTGGTTACCACCCACAGTCAAATGGACAGATGGAGAGGCTGAATCCAAAGATGGAGACAGGACTAAGATGCCTGGTCTCTCAGAACCCTTCTACATGGAGTAAGCACTTGATTTGGGTTGAATATGCACATACTGCGTTGCCCTGCTCTGCTTCTGGTCTCTCTCCTTTCCAGTGTGCCTATGGCTACCAGCCACTGCTTTTCCCAGAGTTGGAGAAGGAGATCAGTGTCCCCCTCCGTTCATGCCTTTGTCCGCTGTTGCCATCAGGTATGGAGAGGGCCTCGTCAGATGTTGCTCTGCAACAGTACTCAATGTAAGTCGGCAGCTGATTGTCAGAGAATTCCTGCTCCAGCCTATTGACCAGTTCAGAATGTCTGGTTGTCAACCAGAGACCTACCTCTATGTGTGGAATCTAGAAAAGACAGTCCTTTGGTCCAAGCCTCCAGACCCCCCCCCCGAATCATTGACGGAGGGCCAGTGTTTACTGTCAAGTGTCTTCTGGCGGTCTGTCGTCAGGGCCGGGGCCTCCATATGGTCCTAAAGAGAGCTCTTTGTGAACCATATCCTCATCAAGGACTTCCACGCCAATCTTCCTGGGCCGTCAGGAGCCGTCCCTAGCTGGGGGGGGGTGTTGTGTCCTGAGCTGAACTGAGCTTGCTGCAACCTCTGGAAGATTGTGTTAATGCGTTAAAGAAATTTGTGGTGTTAAAGCAAATTTGTGTTTACATGTTATTATTATGTTAACTTTCCTTATATTATGATTATTATTTAAACAAATCTCAATTTATTTTCCACCCTCTTACTTACCATTATTATTAACATCTGTCTGTTTGATTGTTCTATTTAATTGTACTTTTCTTTCTTTTATTTATTTTCATTAATTCATCCTATCCTTTTTTTCCTTTTTTCTTACATAAAAATGTTTTTTGATGTATAACTATGTTATGTCATGTTCTCTGGCTTATTTGCTGATACTGTCTGATGAAATGATCCTGTATAAAGGGGAACACAGTGCAAGTTTGGCCTTAGTGATTCAATAAAAATAAAAAAAATGTGGTAAAATGTATGTCAATACTCCATAACATTGTTGATGCAGATAAAGTAAAAAAATTAAAATTTTGGGGTTTTTAATTTTTTTTTTTTTTTGCTTATTTCTTCTGTTTTGATATGTTTTAAAATGTTATAATAATAATATAATATAACACGTAGTTAATGTAAGTGTTGCTGCATGGTTCAATGTGGTGACAAGTTATTACTAAATGCACAATTAATGAATACAGTAAATCTTGGTCTGTCCACAAGGCACCCAGGGGTGTTGTGGCACTCACCTGTACAGATTTATTTTTATTTTCACAGAACATTCTTGATATTACCAGGTGAACAATGGCATTCAAATTTGTGTATCAAGTGCTGCTGTGTGAAAATGTGACTCATTCAGTAGCTGTACTTACAGCTCCAATACATACATATGTCCGGTCCCTATATGCACACATAATGTTTTTACACACTTACCACAAAAACATACAATTTCTTTCCTTTACTCTTTGTAACACACACACACATTCGGGCACAGTTGGTTTGTTCAGTGTTTCCTGGCTGAGGGCAGGTCATGCCAAGGTGTGGAAACTGTGACATGTCAAAGACGCCACTGATTATAGCCACAACAGGAAAACATCCAAAACTAACACACACACGCAAGCACGCATGCACACACACACACACACACACACACACACACACACACACACAGTATATACCAACACTTGGCCTCTGGCATGTGTCTGTGCATGCCAGTGGTAAAGGCTCATGGGAACTAAAAGCATCTGTAGTCTAAGGCTCTGCAACAAAGGGATCAAGGGTACCAGTGTGGCAAATTCGGCCAACACACTTCCAGTGAAGAAGGAAAACAATCTGTGATGACCTTAGTAGTAAACTAAACAAATGGAAAACTTCAGTTATACTTGATGAACAAGTAAGCGGGTGTTTTGTCATGGTCACCCTGGCAACCCAGATGCTGCCATGCCAAAATCTCTGAATCATAAAAGAGTTCCTTTTTGAAGTCTATGGTTTTCAGTCCACAACGGATCAATACTGTTTAGTAACAAAAGCTTTAACTTTTATGTTTGTACTTTTTGAGAGAGGCAGGGGTTTTCTACAAAACACAAGTGTAGCGTTTGTGTTCCACTTTATGAAGTTGTGTCCAAGAAGTACTGAATTTATTGAATGTCAAACCCATATGTGTCAAACCCAGTGTTTGAGCCAGGCTTGTCTGGGAGAGGGTTAAATAAACCTATTAGTACTTCTCTAGGGTGTCACTGCTCCATCCAAGGGGGTGGGGGGTAATAAATAAACAATACTGTGCAACCAGTGAGTACTACAAAACAAATGGAATACGACTTCTTCATGATACAGGTCATTACATTGATGCTCTTCTGGACAAACACAATCATCAACTCCTGGTGGAGAAGTTGGAGGCGTCTGGAAAATTAAATGGTAAATTTTCAGCAGATGAATAAAATTCTAAAAAAACAATCTGCTAATAAAGCCTCAGTCAGGTAATTACTGGTTCAACTTTGTCCTCACATCTGGAGCTAACCTATGATTAACTAAGCTAATTAGCAATAAAAATTATACCCAAAGCTACAAAAACATAGGTTAAAATCACCCCTGAAACTAAGAACTGCTGAGTTTTTGTTAGCTTAGAATGAGCCCTTCATATCTACATGGAAATGGGTCCTCTTCACACAGCCGGCCACCAAATTGCTCTGCTATGTTTCTACAGTAGCCCAGAATGGACAAACCAAACCCAGACAGTTATTTGCATTTTTACATTACCCATTACCCATAATTGTCTGATATGCTTGTGAAACTGTGGTAGCGTGAGCCACAGAAAAACTGTGGTACCGCCAGCTGCCGTCTGACTTCCCCCACATCGTTCCACCATGTTTCTACAGTAGGCCAGAATGAATAAACCAAAAACTGGCTCTAGAGAGAGCTGCTTGTGTTTTTCATTAACCAAAGGTGAGCACAATTGTCTGCTATGCTTGTGAAACTGTCATAATGTGAGCCGCAAAGTGAAAAATCGTGGTACCGCCACCCGCCATCTGACTTCTGTTGCTCTGTAAAGTAGTGTCATTATGGTATGGATGGCGAGGCAAAAGGCATTACCACAGTCTTCAATTGGTTACAATCAGTCTTGAATTTGTTACAATCAGCAACCACACCATTAGATGCCACCCAGAGCTAAGACCAAGTCATTGGGTTGCCAGTCAAAAGTAAGTCTCTAGTCTTTGCAAGTCCTAAGTCAAAACTGACAAGCCCCAAACTTTGAGAATTGAGTCCTAAACAAGTCATAATGTGCTCTTCACCAAATGTGATACCATTTTAACAATAGATTAGCTGGCACCGACTGGTGCTCAGTAACATAATGATAGTTCTTCATGGTTTTCTCCTGCAACTCCTGCGGTTCAAACAAAGTGGTGAAGTGAAGAGTTAAAAAACACCACTTTTTGGGGATTTAGCAATTAACAAAGATAGACATTTGGTTTGTTCAGTTCTGTTCAGTTTTTCCCCTCAAGTAAATCCTCTTCCCAAACAAATCAATAAAGAATACCTCAAAAAGTAAATAAACCCAACATCTTCAATACTGTTGGAATAACCTCTAGTACCAAGCAGTTGATTGCACACACTTTCTGAATAACAATTTAATCTTTGGGCTTGGGAGAAGGTATCAAGTATTTTCAACTCAAAAGGCTCAAGTCCATGAGAAGTCATGAGTCACTGATGTTGAGGACCAAGTCTTTTTTTGATTCTGTCAAGTCATCAAATTTGTGAGTCTGACTCAAGTCCAAGTCATATGACTGGAGTTCACACCTCTGATGTCACCAAGTCCTTCACACTGTCCATTTAACTGATCTGGTCTGGATTCATATAGCATTTTTATCTAAAATGCTTCATACACATTCACACATCATGCTCGGAACTTGCCTATCTGCAGTGCGAAATTGGAGTTCAGTTTCTTATTCAAGGACACTTTGACATGTGAATCAAACCACCAGCCCTGCTGCCCACTTTCTCTATAGTACCCTGGTGCCCCCAATCATTTGCCTATTCTACCTATGCTAACAGCTCTACCTGTTTTGTCCCAGCTTTAAATAAAAAAATCTTCTTGGAAAATCAAATTGGAAATAATTTGATTGAAGATCATTCAAATTAATCAAGATCAGAGGCAGACAGGCTCAAACTCCACATGGTTTTGGGCACATCTCGAGTGCACCAAGCCATTCAGAGCAGAAGCTCATACTTTGTTTTATTGTTCAATAAATATGAAGGATCACCTGGAGCTTTACAATGTCCCAAACTAAAATTACTGCAAACTAAACAGAAACAGCAGGTCTGGAGGTAAATCAGTGCTGCTCTACAAATATCTGGTAACTGCTGGAGAAAGTGTTCAGATCATTTAGTGACTAGTACTAGTGTAAAAGTATAAAAAAAATGTTGTGCATTAAATATATTACTTGAGTAAAACTAAAGGCATATTATCAGCAATATGAAATGAAAATATCAAAAGTAAAAGCACTCACTGCTAAAACAAGATTTGGTTAAAACTGAGTATGTGGTTGGACTGTGTACAGTAAGTCTGTGAATTTGTGGCTAAAATGTTACACATATAGTCAGTGGTCATGTCTATATTGTTAAATCCAGCTGTACATGTCCACCAGATCTGGCTAGGACGCTATGGGACACGCTGCTTCACTCAACTGGCCATTTAAGTGACATATCCTATTTTGAAATGCACTTGATTGGTCCCTGGTTTTCTGCTTGCTGTTTCAAACAGGAAACAACATGACTGCCTGCTCGTAAACTTTCTGTTATTCTATTTAAACAGTCCCCCAAAATCTTCTTCTGAAAACATTTTAATAGTGAAATAGGCTGTGCCACTGCTGAATCTCGTTTCATTTTAGACACGTCACGCTGGATGGGCTCATTACAATAAAGAGAGCTTTAACATGAAGCTGAATAATGTTAAACTAAAGTTCATGGGGGAACACAATAACTGTACCTAAGCCACTAGGAAGCACAGAGGGAGACCAGAGGGGCACAGAGGTACTTAGAAGGATGCGGAGAAAAGCAGTGGAAGGCAGAGGGAAACAAAGGGAGCAGAAAGACGTAGAAAGACGTGGAAAGACACGAAGAGACACGGAGGGAAGCTAAGGTAAGGTAAGGGAATCTAGGGGAAGCAGAGAGATGCAGAGGGAGGCAGAGAAACGCAGAGGGAAGCAGAGAGACGAAGAGGGAAGCTAAGGAAATCTAAGAGAATCAGAGAGACACCGAGGGAAACAGAGAAAAGCCAAGGGAAGCAGAGAGACGCAGAGAAACAGACTCACAAATCTCCATTTACACAGACGATCCAACAAGAGGAGACGGGGAAGGATGGGTTAAATATGTAGAGTGATGACACACAGGTGGAAACAATCAGGACGAGGTAGACAATAACAAAAAGGACGGAATACAGACAAAGACAAGAAGTAAAGCATGCAAGGCACAAGAAAATTAACCACCTTCAAAATAAAACAGGAAGCACTACAACAACCACAATCGTGACAGTCCTGTGATTCAGGTAGGTAAGAACTGCGCAAGAAGGCACCAATTAAAAGGAAAATTGACACACATTTCAATTGGCACTTATCAATAATTCAAATTAATTGCTAGGGTAACCTAGATAGTCTTATCGTTTTTTATTTAGTTGTTACTTCACGGAAATGGTATACTGCTCAACGACACCTGGGGCAAGATAGTGATGCAGACATGAATATGTGGACTGGAGGAGCCAATGCTGACATTCAAATTATCCTCCTGAGCCACAGACATCCTCAACACAACTATCTAAACACAGATTAGTGTCACAAAACAATTGTCTTAATTATCCTATAATTTGTATTGAATTACAAGATCTGCCCAAGAAAGTATATGGGCATACTATTTAATTATTAGGAATTAACAATACTTGAAAAATAAAGTATACCACAAATTCTAACTACCTTTGTACTGTTGGTTAGTTATAACAATGCATTCTTATCTCATCATATATTTTATATGAAAAATTTTTGTAACCCATTCTCACTCCCAACTGATCATATACCACCATTTGGTCACTGGGCTCTCAACTAAGTCTAACAAAGAAAACCCAAGGCGTTATTCTATTGTCAGAGAAAGTTAGAGGTAAGATCGGGCCTAAAAAATACAGCCCGACCCGACCCAGGCCCGTGGGTATTAAAGCCCGACCCGACCCGAGCCCGATCAATTAACTTGATTTGTAGGCCCGAGCCTGAAACAAACCCGAAATTTTATATTTTATTTGTGAGGACTCAGGAGGAGGAGGAAAGGGAGGGGATGCGTCAGTCAGACCCGGACAGAGCACTGCTCCGGGAAAAGGGACTGGTTGCGATTTGTGACGATGCCTTGCATAATGATAACAAATTAAAGCCTGTCTTTTGTAACGAATTCGCCCAGTTAAACAAGACTGTAAGATGCATATTCAATAAACATTTATATCTTACCATACAGCGCCTTCTCTGTTTTATCCAAATTATTTATTTTATAACAAGTATTCCTTAGTTTAATATCCATACATCGTTTTAGTATACATAATATATAAATATATATTTATTAAAAAAAAGTTAGCGAGAGAGAAGGTTGGAAGGGCAAAAAATGAATGGAGTGAGTGAGGAGAGGAGGGGAGGAAGAAAGGAAGAATGAGATGGAGAGAGAAGGGTTGGAGGGAGGGAGGCAGGAGGCCAGTGACAAGCAAACAGGTTGACCAGTCCAGCCAGCCCAGTGTGTTGGTATTGGCAACACATTTTAGTACTCTCTCTCTCTCTCGCTCTCTCTCTCTCTCTCTCTCTCTCTCTCTCTCTCTCACACACACACACACACACACACTCAGCAGAAGTGACCTCACTTCTGTAAAGTTTGTGCTAACACATAATCACCCACATAATGGCCAGAGCTTACTTTATAGACTCCCAGAGCTCAGCAGTTGAACACACTCATACATATAAATATGTATAAACAAACACACTCTCAAAACACAGGCAGGAACACGTATGAAGCGTACGTGTTCACACTCACACCCTGGTGGCGCACTCACGAACAACTAATAATAGCTTAAACCTCCACAAACCAAGGCAAACCATGGCATTAACCTCAAATACAACCACAGAGAAAGAATTAAACAGTGGCTTCGTTCAGTGGCAGCCATCTCATTTTCAAGATTGAGAAAAGAATATACAGTTCTGTGAAAAAGTATTTGCCCCCTTCCAGATTTCTTATATTTTTGCATGTTTGTCACACTTAAATGTCTCAGATCATCAAACAAATTTTAATGGTAGACAAAGATAACCAAAATAAATTGAAAATGCAGTTTTTAAATGATGATTTCATTTATTTAGGGTAAAAAGCTATCCAAACCTACCTGGCCTTATGTGAAAAAGTAATTGCCCCTAAACCTAATAACTGGTTGTGTCACCCTTGGCGTGCCTCAAATGTTTGCAATAACTGGCAATGAGTCTTTCAAATCACTATGGAGGAATTTTGGCCCACTCTTGTTTACACAATTGTCTTAATTCAGCCACATTGGAGGGTTTGAGCATGAACGGACTGTTTAAGGTCATGCCACAGCATCTCCATCAGATGACCTGGATGAATGAGAACCTTCACAGACTCAATCAGATTGAAGTCTGGACTTTCGCAAGGCCACTCCAAAACCTTCATTTTTTTGTTTTTAAACCATTCAGAGGTGGACTTGCTGGTGTGTTTCGGATTATTGTCCAACTGCATAACCCAAGTGGGCTTGCACTTGAGGTCACAAACTGATTTGCTGACATTCCCCTTCAGGATTTTTCAGAATTCATGGTTCCATCAGTTACGGCAAGTCGCCCAGGTCCTGAAGCAGCAAAGCAGACCATGACACACTTTAGCACTACCATGTTTGACTGTTGGTATGATGTTCTTTTTATGAAATGCTATGACTTTCTCATCTGTTCTTGAATTTCTTTAGATTGCAGAATGATGTGTTGCTTTTTGAGATCTTTTAGCCTACTTCACTTTGTCAGACAGGGTCTATTTAAGTGATTTCTTGATTCAATAGGTCTGGCAGTAATCAGGCCTAGGTGTAGGTAGTGAAATTGAACTCAGCTTTCCAACAAAATGTAGTTAATCACAGTTAATTCAAGATTTAACAAGAGGAGCAATTACTTTTTACATAGGGCCAGGGAGGTTTGGATAGCTTTTTCCCTTAATAAATAAAATCAGCATTTAAAAACTGCATTTTGTCTTTACTTGGATTATCTTTGTCTAATATTAAAATTTATTTGATGATCTGAAACATTTAAGTGTGACAAATATGCAAAAATATAAGAAATCGGGAAGGGGCAAATACTTTTTCACAGCATTGTAATTGTTTTTTGACTATTTACACCACATAAATTAGAACAGCGTAGTTGGGCCACTGTAACATAAAATAGGAAAAGAAAGATGAACACATTTTGAGAATTAAGTTCAGATTCTATTTAAAAAATATTATGAAATATTAATTCTATACATTATGAAATATTAATTCTATACATATTAAACAGGTGGGAACAATTTCATGATTTTTTGTCATAAAATTCGACTGACTGACACTACCTCACAAACCGCCCACAGTATGTGAGGACACAGGACTTCACTTCAGACACGGTGGTCTGCAGTGTGGGGGCCCTGCAGGGAACGGTTCTGGCTCCGTTCCTCTTCACGCTCTACACTGCAGACTTCTCCTACAATTCACCAACCTGTCACCTGCAGAAGTTCTCTGATGACTCTGCTATCGCCTCATCACTGATGGGGACGATGGGGAGTACAGAGAACATTCCCAGGACTTCGTGGACTGGTGCCTGCGGAACCACCTCCAGATCAACGCGGGGAAAACTAAAGAGCTGGTGGTGGATTTCCGCAGGCAAACTCATCCCCCTCCAACACCGGTGAACATCCAGGGATCAGACATTGAGATGGTGACCTTATAAATACCTGGGTGTTCACCTGAACAATAAACTGGAGTGGACCACAAATTCATCTGAACTCCATAAAAAAGGCCAGAGCAGACTGTATCTGCTCAGGAGACTGAGGTCTTTTGGAGTGCAGGGGACACTTTTGAAAACATTTTATGACACCGTCGTGGCATCAGCCATATTTTATGGAGTGGTTTGCTGGGGCAGCAGCATCACAGCTGCAGACAGGAAGAGGCTGGATAAGATTATCAAAAGAGCCAGCTCTGTCCTGGGATGCTCTCTGGACTCAGTGCAGGTGGTGGGAGAGAGGAGGATGATGGCTAAGCTGTCATCCATGATGGAGAAGGACTCCCACCCTATGAGAGACACCATCAGAGCTCTGGAGAGCTCCTTCAGTGACAGGCTGCTACACCCTAAGTGTACGAAGGAGCGTTACAGAAGGTCCTTCCTGCCTGCAGCTGTTAGACGCCACAACCAGCACTGCTCCCAGTAAAACCACAATCACAGTCGCATTCACAACGAACTTATTTATTGATATAAAGGACATACTTCTGGCTTTACTTTTTCTATTATGTATATACTAATCTATTTATTTTATTGTATTAATACTGTTTTTAAATCTATGCTTCTTGTCTTTATTGCACTATCCACTTTGCTGCTGTAATGTGTGAATTTCCCCACTGTGGGACCAATAAAGGAATATCTTATCTTATCTTATCTTATCTTATGACTTTAATCTCAAAATATAATTTTTTTTCTTATAATATTATGATTTTATTATGATTTTTTAAGTTCATTATTGGAATATTACAACTTTTTGGGGAATGTTGAGGACACAGACAGAGCAGGTCTAGTTATTATAAAATATTAATGATAACTATTAATATCAATAAAATTCATAAAAATAAATTGTCAATATACAGTATATACATTCATAATAACAGGGCACCAATTATATTGGTACATAAGCTCAAAAGACATTAAAATGGCTATCAAAAGTAATTAGTAATTCTGAAAGTAATTATTAATTATATAGAATTGATTTATTGATTGTAATTTATTTCAAATATGTAAGAAAAGAAAAAAACAATTTTACAGTAAAAACAAAGATCCATTTTTTTTCATTAACACATTTGAAAAGGAGTGGGAAGAAGTATACACTTAATCCCACCCTCTTTCATTAACTCATACCACTAGAAACTACTACCTGTTCCCTTTAGTTAAATTAAACTCACAATTAATGCAATTAAAGCCTGAAAATAATAATAATATATAGTATACTTACATATACACATAGATACATACATGTACATACTCCCATATGGACATGAATTCATACATATATGCACATTGCACACGTACATACAGCCACATCATCACCACCATTGATCCTGGGAGTGTCATCATGCCACAGCAGCAACCCCACCACCACAGATGATAAGGTCCACAATGTGGCTCCAGCCATCAATGCCACCACAGCAAGACAACGGCCACCCCCACTTGTCAAGATTCATCCTGATCCTTGTACTGCTGAAAGACCATGACCTGTTTAAAGAAAGACCTGTTTATACCTTTTTTTGAACTGGTTAATGTTTGGACATTGCTTTAATTCCCCATTCAAGCTGTACCATAGCCTGACTTCACACATTGATATACTGAAACTTCTCATATTTGTTTTCTTTCTGAGCCTTTTGAAATTAAATTGTCCTCTTACATCATGGTGCCCCTCTTGTGTATTGAACAATTGTTGAATGTTCCTTGGGAGCTTGTTACTTTTGGCCTTGTGCATTATTTGTGCTGTTTGGCACAGTACAATATAGTGAATTTCAAAATTTTTGACTGTAGAAATAATGAATGAGTACGGTCCAGATATCCAACTTTGTGAATGAAATGTACTGCTCTCTTTTGAAGAACAGTTAATGAGTAAAGTGAGCTTTTGTAATTGTTGCCCCAGACTTCCACACAGTATGTTAGTTAAGGTAAAACAAGTGAACAGTAAAGAATTTGGAGTGAGTTATGATCCAGAAATTGTTTTGCTTTATTTATTGCTAAAATGCTCCTTGATAACTTAGTATGTAGTTGTTTAATATGTGGTTTCCAATTAATTTGATCATTGATAGTGACTCCAAAGAATTTTATTTCAGAAACTCTTTCAATACCCACCCCATCAATTGAAATATATACCCGCGTATCCCTTCTACAATTTCCAAATAGCATGAGTTTTGTCTTGCTCAATATTTATGTCTTCAGCAAAAAGGACTAGTTTCAGTATCTTAGACAGTTTACATATATCATTGATGTATAAGATTAACAATTTTGGCCCTAGCACAGACCCCTGTGGGACACCACAAGCAATATCCAAACAAAGAACAGCAATCCCCCGAGTCTAGCACCAGTCCCCTGATGTCATACATTTCTAGTTTATGAATTAATATATCATTAATAGTGTCAAATACTTTTTTTTTAATTGATAAACAATCCCATTGCATATTGTCTGTTATCTATGGCAGTTGTGATTTCCTCTATTGATTCTATTATTGCCAGTGTTGTTGATCTGTTTGAACGAAAACCGTACTGACCTTCAGCAAGTAGTTGGTGCTTTTCAAAAAATATCTCTAACCTGTTACTGAAGACTTTTCAAGTATTTTTGAAAATTGTGGTAATAGGAACACAGCCTATAGTTTGTGAAGTGGTGTTTGCTCCAAGTTCGAAACAGAGGTATAACTTTAGCTATTTTCATTTCATCTGGAAAAGAGACAGTTTGAAATGATAAATTACAAATATAGGTTAGTGGTTTTGAAATTCCCATAATGACCTTTTTCACCAGTGCCATGCCAATGTTATTAAAATCAGTGGACAATTTGCTCTTACAATTATTTACAATATCCAAGATTTCATTTTCATCCACATCACATAAAAACATAGAATTAGGATTTCTCTCCAACAGTCCTTCCATTTTCTTACCAGTTGCCCCTGGATCTGGGATTGTTTTTGCAAGATTTGGCCCCACACTAACAAAGAATTTACTAAAGCCGTTAGCAACATCTTCTATATTATAGTTTTCTTTACCATCATCAGTGAAGTACTTGGGATAGTTGATTGATGTGGTACCATTTCTTATAATACTGTTTAGTGAATTCCATATTCCTTTAATGTTGTTTCTATTATCATCTATTTTTTTGTAAAATAATCCTTCTTATTTGCCCTCATAATATGAGTTAACTTATTCTTATATCTTTTTTAATCTGTTTTCTGATTCTTTTGTTTTCACTCTAACAAATTCTCTGTAAAGACTGTTTTTCTTTTTGCAGGCATTTGGTAATCCCTTTGTGATCCATGGACAACTGGCATGCTTTATTTTAATGTTCCACTTTCTTATTGGACAGTTCTTATCATATTATGTACTAAACATTTTAGGAAGGTCCCATAAGCACTATTAACATCACCATTGTCATAAATTACATCCCAACTCTGCTTCAACAAATCATGTTTAAATGAATTGGTTTCCTCAAATCTGATTCTCCTGTACTGAGTCTGCTTGGGCCTATTTAGTCTTTTTATCCAGTAATTTCCATTAAATGCCAGAAAAACTGGCAGGTGATCAGTAATATCATTGATCAATAGCCCACTCACGGCTTTATCTTCCATATCATTGGTGAATATGTTGTCAGTTAGTATAGCTGAGTGGGTTATAATTCGGCTGGGTCTGGTGATTTTCTGAAATAAGCTCATACTATCCATTGTGTTGTTGAAATCATCTATAGCTTTAACTTTACTGGGATTTAACAGGTTAATATTAAAATCTCTACAAATGAAAACGGCTTTGTTACTCTTATTTGAAAACATGCATTCTATCTACTCCATAAAACCTTCAATGCTTGCACCTGGCGCTCTATATATACAACTAATAGTTATATTTCTACTTTTTTCCATACACAATTTGATTGTTAGACATTCAAGTGGATTATCAACCTCAGTTGTCATATCATTCAGAACTTTGAATTTCAATCTGTTATCCACATACAACGCCACTCCTCCATCCCCCTTATTTTGCCTATCTGCATTAATAAGTTCATATCCGTCCAGTTCTGACACATTCCCACTGTTGATCCAAGTTTCAGATATTGCTATGATGTTGAATGATTGTGAGAAGGTGTGCAAATAGTCTTTTATGTCCTTGAAATTCTTATTCAGACTTTTGCTATTGAAATGGATGATTTATAGTTTACCCTTGTTAACAATGTTCTAGTTGTACTGCTCATGAGTGTTGTGAATTTCTCCACTGTGAGACTAATAAAGGAATATCTTATCTTAGTAGCGGCAGTTTTCATTAATATCGAGGAGGAAATTATTATCCGGGTCTATGTCATGTTCTAAATCTTGTAGATGGTGCTCAGTGTATTGAGATTGTAACGACTGCGTCAAACAGGCCATGTGGACTCAAATGCACGACACAGAATGCAGGCAGATGTAAAAGAAGACAAATCTTTACTGGAGTCAAAGGGTTCGGTACACGGGAGATCAAAAACAGGCAGGCAAACAAATCCAAATCACTAGGTAGAGCAGGGTCAAAAATCAGGCAGAGGTTCAAAAAGCACGAAAAGGTCTAACACAAGGAAAAAGGCTGGAACGCTTGCACTTGGGGGTAACAAAGACAAACTGGCACAGAAGGAAGGGACACATTATATACTGGAGGAGCAGTGACTAACCAGAGGTGGACACGATCAGGGGCGGGATTATTAGACAATCAGAGACAGATGAACACTGATGGTAGTAGGTCAGGGGATGTCAATCATTCAGGGAGCGGGAAACACGAGGGCAGGAAGTGAAGTGCTTTGAAACGAGAGGGAGAGTTAGAATAACAAAATAAAACAGGAAGTGCACAAATAAATGCATATACAAAGAAAAACATGACCTAAGGCTTAACAGGTGTGACAGAGATGCCTTTAACTGTAGATGGTCATATTCATTTATCAGCTGGTGTGGCAAGTGTCATCTGATGCATGTCGTATATCGGCATGTGTAGTGGGCATGGAGTGTGGTCACTTTTACCATGCTGTTAATTAAACTCATTAAACTCATTTAGCTCCTTGATATTTCTAATCACCAACACTTTGGCATTCTATTACCACTGAGTTTGATGATCACTTTATAATTGGCTATCTAAGTTTGTTGTATTTTCTTCTCTTTTCGTAGTTTTCACGCTTTTCTGGCTATATCTACATTTTGTTTGGTCAGATGGTCATCTATGTATATGTTTGTTCCTTTGAGCTTCCTTCCTTGTTTTAGCAGTGTGATCTTCTGCTTTCTGTTTACAAATCAAGGCCTCCTGGCTCCCCGCTGGGTTCACAGCTCATGCGTATGACCGCAGTTTGATGTTAAGTCCAGCTATATATTCATATCATTCATTCGACTGTACTGGTTCAGTTCCACAACTGTTCTCCAAAGTTGCAGCTCCATTCTCAAAGGCTACGATTTTCTCATCTTTCTTTTTCATATCTTCCTTCATCTCATCCAGCTTCCTGACAAGTTCCAGAATCTTTGTCTGTTGCTCCTTGACAGTGGCAACTTCCATGGTCAGCTTGTCAAGAGACTGATTTTGGCGTTAGATGGCATCTTGTCCTGTCAGCACACCGGCTAGCAGCTCTTTTCTCAAAGGTTATCAAAATAAGTCCATTTGTCAATACAACCTTTTGCTACGATGAATTTTTGTCACAAAAAATGTTTGGCTTTGACCAGACATCAAACAAACAAACTTTTGATCAGTTACCAACGAATGGAGAGGAGAGGAGCCGCGACTAACAAGAACAGAATAATATGATTTAATGTATATTAAGTCATTCTCTGGGCACCACTTTTTGAAACAAAGGGAAAATGATTTGCTTTGTACCTGTGCTTGAGGTTAGCTGACCAAAAAGGCAGGCACTTGTGTCATCTGCCGTATTCAGAGATTCATTGTGTATTTGTATATTTGCTTAGCAGGACATATTTAGCTGCTCTTTAGGTCAGCAGTCTTCTACCTCTCGAAAAGTGAGGAGAAGGAGGCCAGACCGACCTCCTGCAGCAGGGGGGTTGAAATATCTTGAAATATTAAATTGTATCCCATAATATTATGACATTATTTTCAAACATAATAACAACTTAATTCTTGAAATATTACAACTTTTTCTCTTGAAATATTGCAATGTTTTTCTCATATTATGACTTAATTTTCAAACATTCGAACAACTTCATTCTTGAAATAAACTTTCCTCTCATAAAAATTTTTACTATTGTCAAGATATTATGGCTTTCTTCTAGAAATACTGCAACTTTAAGCTTGAAATATTACAATTTCTTCTTCTAACATTCTCATGACTTAATTTTTGAAATCTGACCATCTTTTTTCCTTTGCTGTGTTTGGCTGGGAATGGTGATGGGAGCTGTTTCCTCATTTTTTCCTGCTCTGTCCTGAGTTACATTTTTCATCTTCACTTGTTATTCAGCTGTCAAACTCCAACATTCACTCCTGTCTCATTGAATCTGTCACTTGTCAAAGTGTGACAAATCATCTTCTCTCTTAGACAATATGCGTGCTCATTCTATTGTTAATACTGCTACTTCAAGAAAAACGTGTCTGCTTACACACACAACACTACAACAATTGTGTTGTTTTAGTTTTTATTGTTTAGTTGGGAGTAGTATTGTCAGAATAGGCCCTACCAGAAAGTGTGTGCGCATGTAGGGGGTCATGGCTGTGCTGTGGCGGTTGTTTGGTTGATATTTTATTGTTGCAGCCTGTTTTTATTGACAGTCCCATGAGAATCTTCACACTTAGTAGCTCTCCAGCTTTGTGTTCATTCACATGCAAGTCCAGCTGCTGAGAGTTTAGAGAGGATTAACAGTTGCAAGAACACCAGATTGAACTGAAGCTGTGCAGGCACATGGAGCTTCTTCATTCAGGAGGAAGAATGAACCATGTTCATGACAAGAACAGTAGTCAGATTTTAGTCGTAATTCTGCATGGTAAATCTGAGGAATTTACAGTGCCCCTAATTGAAGTTTTGCCTGCTGCTTCCCCTGTCAATGTTTTGTTCTCGACACATATTTGACATGAAAATTCTTAGTAATTCAAAACAGTGGGTCTGGAAGAGGGGTGTCAATCATACGGTCCGCAGGCCATATCAGGTCCGTGATCGGGTTTAATCTGGCCCGCGAGATGATTTTGCAAAGTATAAAAATGAGCTGTTCTAAATGTGTCCACTGGATGTCGCAATAGCAATTCTGTTAAGCAAGCAAACTGTTGCTGCAGCTGGCCTGGAGCTGCCTTGTCGTTCTGCCTATTACATCTACCTTTGAGGAGAGCAGAGCACTTGAATAACTTGAACAAAATGCTGCAAGGGCACAACAAAGTTGTCACGCAGTATTATGACAGCATATGTGCGTTCAAGTTGAACCTGTTATTGTGGGAGACACAACTCGCATGTGGTGATGCTGCTCATTTTCCTTGTCTGAAAGATGTGTGTGACCCAACATGCCGCAGACATGAAACAGTTCAAAGATAAAATAATGAGACTATTTGCACTAGTTTGAGCAACATTTTCAGATTTTTGGTGAACTGGAGAAAGACAATATTATATTCATAGTAGTCAGATATCTATTATTATTACTGCTATTATTACTGCTATTCTATTATCACTCTATAATATACATAGCTATTGATTATTGTTATTAGTCCTTTCTATGCATTGAAGGGGAGTTTTTTTCTTGCCACTGTCACACAAGTGCATGCTCAGTACAGTCTTGATCTGCTCTATATGAAAAGAATCTTGAGATAACTTATGTTCAGATTTGATGCTATATAAAAATAAGTTGAATTGAACTGAGATTGACCAGACTCTGAACTACACAATGGGAAGCATAAGTAACAGACTTACGGGAGGAGTCTGCACTTTATTCATTTATCCAACGTGTTTTGGAAAACCATCTTTAGATGCTCACAATAACATAACCCTGCAATAGCTCACTACTAGTAAAGCCAGTAAACTGATACTCTGCTGATAAGTAAGCAAATAGAAAAGCCTGTCTCACCTTGTTAGGCCCTGTAGTAGAAAGCAGATGATAACTAAATCTCCTTTGTCTTCTCCTGTAACATAGCTCATAATGAATGCTTCCTGGCCCAGTTGGGCTCTAGTCATGACAAATTAGCAATGGAGTGAGCCTTGGCTAGCCTTGTTAAGCCCTGTAGTGGAAAATATTAGCAGAGATTGGTCATAGTGCATGAATAATCTATGCTCAGCAAACATGAACAGAAAACTCCTCAACAGTGTACACGTCTTTAAATGTGTGCACTCATCATACATTGTCAGTCATCTGTATGCTTCATATTTTCCACAAGTTGCAGTTGTGCAGGAAATAATCTGTTAAAACACACAAACACACACACATTACATGACCCCCCCCCCCCCCCCCCCCCACCACCACCAAAACACAAACACACGCACACACACATGCACAGAGTTGATGTGCATATGCAGGTGTTAAATATGACTAATGGTGTGGTTTGTTTTGCTGTCATGTTATTTCCCTGCAGCGCTGTGGAAATATCTGGCATATCACCTGTTGGAGTTGATAATGACTTCATCCTTCATTGCTTTTCTGTGCATGTGTCAAAAGAGACGTTGAGAGGGGGAGCAATAGAGTTTGTTTGTGTGAGAGAGAAGTACAGAAGAAACAAAGCATGAGAGGGAGAGGAAATAAAGATGGAGAGAGAATCAAATAAAGCAAAAAAAAAGAGAAGAAGTCTCATTTAATAATATTGTTGTGCAAGTTAAAAAAAAAGTCTCATACCCTTCTTTCTATAGGAAAGTAAGTAATAGCACAGCATCAGTGGAGCTAATAGATATTCAGTCACTTGCTCAAAGTCACGTCAATAGTTTGAATACTCATTGACATAAAACATATATAAACATACATAGATCTTTGTAACACTTTGTTAATGGTTAATAATTGCTTTGTAAAACTTCTATAAACATTGTTTGGATGCTATTATACTGTAAAGTTGCAACTGATGATTAGAGTACCTTGTTAAAGGTTAATAAATACTTTGTAAAGCATCAATAAACATATCTATATATATAATAGCTAATAATAGCAATTCTGAAAATAATAATTGGTTTCTAATCCATCTATCTATCTATGTAATATTTATTGCTGTTTTACAAATGATGATGAATTATTTGGTAATCACTGAAAAATACATAATATGGTATATACTGTAGAATGTTATAATGTGTGCATGAATAAACAATAGTTTACCAATGTAATCAGAATATAATTGTTATCATTTCCTTATTAGCTTAATATCTATGATACAATATAGAATAAACTAATTATATAAACAAAATACAAAATAATGATAAAATAACATAAAACTAACTAACATTGGTAATATTATTAAACATTATGAGCTATTATGTCATTGCTTGTAAAATGGCTATTACCTATTACATTATAATATTATAATTACCATTTATAAACAATGTTTATCATTAAGTGTTAAAATGAGCCCATTCTTTTGCTTATATATCTAATAGAAAGTCAATGCATCTTAAAGCTGCAGTGGGTAGAAATGGAACAAAAAAAGTTACTTTTAGTAGTTACTGTTTTTGAAAACATTTTAGAAATAGGCATTACAGTAACAAAATAATGATTTATATTTGATCAGTGCTGCCTAGTTTGATCCAATGACTCCAATGAATCCATATTGACAGCCAATATGAATGCTCTCTCTCTGAAATGGCTTGCGATTGGCCAGTCTCCTGTCATGATTTTTAAAGCCTGAAAACAAAGCCATGAGGAGGTGCAGAAGTCTAGTTTTCTCTCAGAACACTTGAATTACATTATGCAGAAAGGTTATTATGAAAGCCAAAAACTCTGCCTTTTGGTTTAAATGTTAAAATATGTATGACAAGCACACTTCAACTGCACTGCCAAAGTTTCATCTGCAGCGAAAAGACTCTTGGGGCTGCTGCAGTCAAACTGACTGATGGGTAATTTGGCACATTCCTTCATTTGTCCTGTAGTGCAACTTCATGTTTTATCTGTATGGAAATGGTAAATGTACTGTATGTGGGCCCTAGTGTATGAGTGTTTTCATGGGTGAGCAGGCAAGTGCAAATATGAATGCTTCTACATGTCGACATAAAGTCAGTGTGTGTGTGTGTGTGTGTGTGTGTGTGTGTGTGTGTGTGTGTGTGTCCCTCTATCCAGAAGTTGAGGAAACAGAAGGTGGCAGGTATAATATGTAGCGGAGCAAAGAGGTTAGGTCGGCTGCCGAGGGAAGGAGTGTATGAGTGAGAGAACGAGAAACCTCATCCAGTTTATTGTAGAGAGCTTGTCAGAATTTATTAGGCTAGGTAAGCACACTGAGCCCCTGGCCTGTCGTAAAACACATACACACAAAAACATAATCTCTCACTCTACAACACACGCACACGCACACTCCTCTCCACTGAAACACACACAGTCGAGTCATAAAGCGGCTCCATGACATCATGACAGCTCCGGGGCAGCGCTGCCTTTTCCATGTTTTCCTTTGCTGGAGCTTAAGTTAACCTTCTCTGCAATGAAGGAGGAGGAGGAGGAGGAGAAGGAAAAAGACCAGAACAGGAAAGAAGTGGCAAAAGAGGTGATAGGGCAATCAGAAGGAAGAAGAAGAGAAAGATAGAAAGGGGAAAAAAGGCCATTCACAGCCCACACAGTCTCACGGGAGTTTGTGAAATATTCACAAAATTTAATCTATTTCATTTGTGTACGTAGACAAGAATTTCCCTTTTTGTGATGTTCAGTATGACTTTCAGCACCATATTTTTGATTAATTTTCTATGAATGTTTAGCAACACATGAAACATGCATCAATTACTGCTCTGGTCTTTTCAAAATAAAACGACTTAGTTATGTTCAGAAATAAATCGACTTGGTAAGGCTTACGCAATTAAGTACTTAGTTTAGGTTTCGCAAAAGGTTTTGTAACTTAAGTACAGAAATTATGTGACAAAAACTTTGTTAGATTTAGGAAAGGATCATGGTTTGAGTTAAACTAATTATGGAAGTGCCTTAAGTATGGAAGTTATGTGACAAATAAATCAATATCGGTCCTGTGTTTTCTGAACCACACATCCACACTGACCTTCTCTCTACATGGTCTTTATTGCAATCTATACTTCCAACTTCAAAATTATGTGGATTACATAGGGATTCATTTTGTACTGACCATCATGAAAAAACAGGATATTAATTTAATTTTGTGAATATTTCTCAAACTGTTGTGTGTATGGGCTGTGACCGCTTTTAAGGAGAAAGAGAAGACTGAAGGAATATTTAAATACTTGACAAATCTCCCTTGAGATACATTTTTAAATATAAAAAATAATTATGAAGACACCGGAATAGAAGCACTCTGTGGTTACTTACAGGTGCTCTTTGGATCCTTCAGGTGTATTGGACTAATTGGACTAATTGGACTGGATCAATCATTTATATTTACCTCTCCTGTCCTCTTTCCTCTTTCCTTTACATCCTTTCGACCAATGGGCTTGCGCATTAGGGGAGACTCGCCCTCCCACTTTGCTAAGCTGTGCGAGCTGCTGCTGCATGCAATGCCTTTATTTTATATGGCAATAATTAGTTAGTAATAATTAGTTTAAAATGATGAATGCATTGTGACCAACACAGGTCTTCATCAGGGTCACTGCCAGCATGCAGCAGCAGTTCACACAGCAGCTCAGCGTGGGAGGGGAGGGTGACTCTCTCCCAATGCGATGATGATGATAATATACCTAAAATTTTACTTAACCTGTTCAGATCACCTGACCATTCCAATGTACATAACATTTCTAGGATGTCTAGAGCTATGATTACTGTCATCTGAATCCACCTACTTGAACATAAGCCAATCACAGTATTCCACATCATCTAAAATGGAGTACAGGTAGAACTATAACAACTTTGTCAGCAAACATGGCCAATTGTGAGCTAAAGAAGAAATGTAAGGAACATTTAAATCTAAACTAGAACCACCATTGGAATTGAGGGGGATCTGAATGTTACTGGAATGGAAATAGTGAAATGAATAGTGAAATGCAGTTTTTATTTATTCTGACTGTTCTGATTTGATTTGATGATACAGTCATTAAAGTCATCATAGTGATGTAGTGGTGAGATGAGTCATGATACCCCGGGAGATACTGTGGAAGGTGCTGTGGGAGTGTGGGGCAAGGGAGTCACTTCTCAGGGCCATCCAGTCTCTGTACTCCCAAAGCAAGAGCTGTGTTCGGGTTCTCAGCATTAAGTCAGCCTTTTTCCAGTGTGTTGAAGATCTCATTGCTCATCGCTTTTTGCAGATGATGTGGTCCTGCTGGCATCATCGGTCTGCAATCTCCAACACTCACTGGTTCGGTTTGCAGCCGAATGTGAAGTGGCTGGGATGAAGATCAGAACCTCTAAATTGGAGGCAATGGTTATCAGCAGGAAACCAATGGGAAATGAGTCTTTCCCCAAAGTGAAGGAGTTCAAGTACCTCAAGGTCTTGTTTGCTAGTAAGGGGACAATGGAACATGAGATTGGCTGGAGAATCAGAGCAGGGTGGTATTGCAATCGCTTTATTGCACTGTTGACAACGAGAGCGCTGAGCTGGAAGGCAAAGCTCTTGATCTACCGGTCAAGCTTTGTTCCTACTCTCACCTATGTTCATGAGGGCTGGGTCACGACCGAAAGAACTAGATCCTGGGTACAAGCGGCCAAAAAGGGGTGTCTCAGGAGGGTGGCTGGTGTCTCCCTTAGAGATAGGGTGAGAAGCTTAGCCATCCGTGAAGGACTTGGAGAAGAGCTGTTGTCCTTTGCATTGAAAGGAGCCAGTTGAGGTGGTTCAGGCATTTGGTAAGGATGCCCCCTGGACACTTCCCTAGGGTGGTGTTCCAGGCATGACCAGCTGGGAAGAGGCCCAGAGGAAGACCCAGGACAAGGTGAAGAGATTATATATCCACACTGGCCTGGGAATGCCTCTGGATCTCCCAGTCGGAGCTGGGTCCTCTGCTGGAACTGTTGCTGGAACTCTACCTGACGATGCTCCTCTTCTGTGGAACCATCTCCCAATTTAATCTGGGAGGCAGACACCCTTTCTACATTTAAGAGTAGGCTTAAGACTTTCATCTTTGATAAGGCTTATATTTAGGGCTGGCCTGGCGCTGGCTCAGCCTGCTTTGGACCAGTCCCTAGTTATGCTGCTGTAGGCCTAGACTGCTGGGGGACTTCTATGGCACACTAATCTACCCTGTCTTTCTCCATCTGTATATGTTCATGTATCATTCATTCAAGTTACTAACACCCACTGGTAGCAGTGGGTATTATTAATGTTGATGTTGTTATTAATGTTATTAATTGTGATGGTTGTATTGTCAGTATTTTGCATCCACTGCTATTGATCTTTGTCATTGGTTCTATTTGTGTTAGCTATTCTTACAGTTGCTGAGCTACTGTTGAGGTTGCTGTGTATCCCCCACAGACAACCATTCACGCTCACATCCACACCTACGGGCAATTTAGAGTGATCAATTAACCTAAACAGCATGTCTTTGGACTGTGGGAGGAAGCCTGAGTACCCGGAGAAAACCCACGCTTACACAGGGAGAACAAGCAAACTCCACATAGAAGAGTCCCAAGCCGGAATCGAACCTGCGACCCTCTTGCTGTTAGGCAACAGCGCTAACCACTGCACCACTGTGCAGCCCAATAGTAATCCACCATTACAAAAACTTTTTCTTGTTTTAGTTGAATGACAGAGGACCAGCCCTGCAAATGCAAAAGTCTATCACTGAGAGACTGACTGAGTGAGTGATGAAGTTACATGATTGGTTGGCTGAGTGTTGGAGTTTCTTCATTGACATTGCTCTTTCAAAATCAAAACGCGGGGAACAGTCTTTTATGGGGGGCGGCAGTAGCTCACTCCGTAAGGACTTGGGTTAGGACGCAGAGGACGCCGGTTCAAGTCCCCCATGGATCAAGACCAACTGGTTGCAGGTGCCAGTTTACCTCTTGGGCACTGCCGAGGTGCCCCTGAGCAAGGCACCGAACCCCCAACAGCTCTGGGCGCTTGTCAGGAGCAGCCCCATCACTCTGACATCTCTCCATTGACGCATGTATATGTACTGTGTGAACAACAGAGTGTAAAACTGAATTTCCCCACTGTGGGACTAATAAAGGAATATCTTCTTCCTCTTCTTCTTCTTTATGCAAATGGACCCATCTAGTGCACATGTCTGGTCAGTGAAACTTGGACCAAGCTATCAAACTCGGCTATCCAGTTCAAAAATAAACAGTAGATTTTCATGGACCCTTTAGACAGAATAACAGAAAGTTTACAAGCAGACTGCCATGTTTTTTTCCTGTTTGAAATGGCAGTCAGAAAACCAGGGACCACATGCATTTCACGATAGAGAATGTCTCAAATTGAATGGCCGTTGAGTGGAGCACATCCTCTTGTGTCGTCGCCAGACCTGGTGAACATGTACCACTGGATTTAACATTATAGACATTATAACATTAGGTTTTGAACAAACGTACTGTAAGACTTAAGAGTAATGGGGTATGTTTTATAGGTTTGGAAACTTAAGTAAATGATCTTGAGCATTCCTCCACCACTAGCAATAATGTCTCAAAGTGAATGTGCTGTCAGTTTATACACAACAAGTAGCATTTTTAACGAGGAAGATTGAAACTATTTCACAGAAACAAGACAGACAAAAACATGGTGAGCCAGCACAGAAAGCGAGACCGTCTTACTTTGTGTAATTTATTGAAGAAGAAATACAGGCTGACGTGAAGTGAGACAGACAATAAGAGCTCATATTGTTGAAGCTGAATACAAACCTCCACAGTTTGTCCTCACATAACAAGCCAATATGACCCCCTCAAGCTATCAACACTCGGCTCATATGAACACACTCACCTTTTTCCCTGGCTTCCCAAAGGCTCCTTACAGTAACCTTGCGCTATTGTATGGCAAATCAGAGGGGATATGTGAATATTGGAGCTGTGCATTTGGGAAACTGCAGGTTAGTTTTGCTTACTGCTGGACATAAAGTCCATTTTTTATTTGTCCACCAGGAAGGTGTTGATATTACAGATGCACTGACAAAGAGGCTGACTGCATTCTGCATTTGCATTTTCCAAATTTCAAGATTATTATTTTTTATTTGACAGTAAGGAGAGGCAGGAGCACAGGTCATAGCAGTAAAATGTCACTATGACCAGATGAGACCACACCTATATATATATATATATATATATATATATATATATATATATATATATATATATATATACAACTATACACTTTTCAGTATATATATATATATATATATATATATATATATATATATATATATATATATATATATATATAACTGAAAAGTGTATAGTTGTATATATATATATATATATACAACTATACACTTTTCAGTAATTCTTGCTTTTCCTCAAAGTGTCTTTATGCTAAACTATGCTACAAATAATTATACAAGGAATACTCCCTTTACCCTTAAAAGGTGGCTCTGAAAAGTTTGCAATGTGCTCCATTACAGAGGACAACAGCACCTATACATACCGATTTCCATACCGGCCAAGCGTCCATAGAATGTTCTCCTACAGCCTAGTGTTAATCTGTATACTCATTAGAGTCTAAAAAATCGTTGCTTCACTGACGAAGTGCTAAAAATTAGGGCTGTCAAAGTTCATCACACGTGATTAAAACGCATAAATGCAAATTTGTTTCTTTAACACATAAACAAATCTTATGATTTTTAATTAACATCTTAATAATCCAATGGGCTGCCATAGGGCCTGACACTATTCAACCTTTTGGCATGCCCACTTTATAATAATAACATGCAGTTTGGGGAAAGTCATAGTCAAGTCAGCACACTGACACACTGACAGCTGCTGTTGCCTGCTGGGCTGCAGTTTGGCAGGGTATGATTTGATCATATTTTTAATGCTGAATGCAGTACCCGTGAGGGTTTCTGGGAAATATTTGTCATTGTTTTATGTTGTTAATTGATTTCCCATAATAAGTATATACATACATTTGAATACAAACGCATACTTGCCCTCTCCCACGTTGATAAGAATATTAAATACTTGACAAATCTCTTATATATTTTGAACAGATAAAAAAATGGATGATTAATTTGCGATTAATTGTGATTATCTATGGACAGTCATGCGCTTAATTACGAGTCACAGCCAAGTAGTTTTGGTGCCTAAAACCTAACCAAGTAGTTTTGTTGTCTAAACCTAACCAAGTAGTTTTGGTGCCTGAACCTAACCAAGTAGTTTTGTTGCCTAATCCTAACCAAGGTGCCTAAATGTACCCAAGTCGTTTTGGTGCCTAAATCGAACCAAACTGTAACTGAAAACTGAAAATAATAATTTTAACCACTATGTGAAAAATTGGCTTCTTATGGAACCAAACCCTAGACTACAAGGTGAAAGTCCTGTGTTTGGGCCCATTCATCCACCATAACCCTTGCTTGTACTATTTTTGTTCTATATATTACTTCTACAAATATCTTGTAAAAATAGCCAAGCCGCAGTCCATTCTTTATCATTCTGTACAGCTTGTTAAATGTGGTTTGTTTACCACTGAACAGGACATCAACCAAGGTAATGAGTTCTAATTAGTTAACAACAGGAAACATAATGAACCAGTCATAGAATGTGATGTTAAAACTGCAGCAGTTTAGGTTAATTGATGACTCTAAATTGCCTGTAGGTGTGGATGTGAGCGTGAATGGTTGTCTGTCTCTATGTGCCCTGCGATGGACTGGCGACCTGTCCAGGGTGTACCCAGCATTCGCCCAATGCCAGCTGGGATTGGTCCAGCCCCCCCGCCACCCCTAACGGGATAAGCGGTTGACGATGGATGGATGGATGGTATTTACTTGTAATTAGGCACTGCACACGATAACAGTAGGAGTTTGATTCCTCTCTTCTCTTTGTCTGGCTCTGAATTTAGTTTGATACAACTCATATGTACACACACACAAGCACACACACAAGCAGATGCACTTTTGTTTCTTCCAAAACTGACTCTAGGAAGGATGAAATACCTCTGAGTCAGCGTACTCAACATTTGGCACTACAACATTGAAATCAGTAACAGAAGTCCTCAACAGGGTGGTCTACCACACCTTGTCATCGCCAGGGGGAACACACACACACACACGCACACACACACACACACACCCCTACACACACACAAACACGTACATTGTCCAGTTTAGCTCTCATTGTCCAGGATTAAAGTATGTTTGACAGGAGGGCCGGATTACACCGCTGTTGTCTTTCTTGGCATCTCCATCCCATCATAATATTATGACATGACAAAACATTGGAACACACACACACCTGTGAAAAAAATACATATTGCATGCACACAAGCTGAGGCTGAAGGTCAGTTCACTTACATTGAACATTTTATTCATTTCCAACATATGATTCAATTCACATCAACTGCAGCCGATGATGTCGTGTGAAATCAAAATATGTTTGGCCTGCTGCCTGTGTCTGCATGGTACTGAATTTAGCACCCTGGTCTCTTGGGAAGTCGTATAACAAGCAAGACATTACAAAGACATTCTGCGTGTCATGAGAACACATTTTAGCCTTTCCGCATGTTATTTGTATGCCATGCAACAAAACTACAGTAACAGCTGAAGTTAGATTTAGAAAAATGTCATAGTTGGTTTTAAAATAAGAACAGAAACTAAGTAATATATGTAACAACTGGGGCTGTCAAAGTTAATGCAATAAACAAGCATCAACACAAAGTCATATTTTAACACCACTAATTTCTTCAACACGTTAGTGCAACTTGTGAATTTTAGGTTGTAACAGCTGACACTGGGCGAAGGTGGGGTACTCACCAGCCCATCACAGGGCGATCACATAGAGACAACCAGAGAGTCACACTCACACCTACGGACAATTTAGTCAGTCATCAATTAACCTAACCTAACCTTAACCCAACCCAGGAAGGAGGAAGCCAGAGAACCCTGAGAAACTCATGAAAAAAACCCATACTTACATAGGATGTTCTCCAAACTCCACACAGAAGAGCCCCAAGATGGATTCGAACCAACGACCCTCTTGCTCTGAGGCGACAGTGCTAACCACTACACCATGCAGCCCTAATTGGGTATAAATAATTAATATATACATACATTTGCATAAAGCAAGCACTTATGTGGATAAGGATATTAACTATCCTTAGTACTAACTTAGACTACCTTAAGAATTAACTGAGTATTAACTGACAAATCTCCTTTTAAGGTACATTTCGAAGAAATCCAAAATGTGATTAATTTTGTGATTAATCGCAATTAACGATGGACAATCATATTATTAATTGCAATGATATTAGTGATGGGTCGGTCGCGAACGAAACGGCTCTTAGAGTCGGATCTTTGAAGTGAACGACGGGAGCCGGCTCCTTATTGGGAGCTGTGTTTTTTTATTTCTCTCTCTCTCTCTCTCACTTTTTTTTTTCCTCGCGCCGCACGTAATTGGTCAATATGTGTTTGAGCCTTGTGTTTGCGCTGAGCAGAGGGGGGAGGGGCGAGAGTTACACTCGCAGCAGCAGTAGCGCACGAACAGAGAGAGAGAGAGAGAGAGAGAGAGAGAGAGAGAGAGAGAGAGAGAGAGACGGGACAACAAGAAGAGACAACATGGACACATTAGGAAGGTATAGTAAAGAAAATGAGTGACTCCAGGACCATTTCAATTTTACTGACAATACAAAGGCAGAGTGTCGAGTCTGCAGGAATATCATATAGAGCCACAAACAACCTGCACAGGTAGACAACCTGAGAACAGTCCACCAATCAGAGCAATGCGAAGATAAAACAATCAGTTGAGTGTGATATTAATGAAGGTGCCAGTGTGTCTACTGCAACTGTTGCTGCTGCTGCTGCTGTAGTAGTAGTAGTAGTAGTATCTACAGCATCATGCTGTTCACCACCACAACCACCTAACCAACCCAGAGCTCTATGAGACAGTTTGTGCAGAAGTCTGTGACCCCAGAAAGACATAACTCAGTTGATGAAGAACTGGCAAAAATGATTGCACTTGATTTCCATCCATTTTCAGCTGTGGATGATAAAGGATTTAGGAAGTTTATAATGCACTGAATCCTATGCATGCAATTCCAAGCAGGAAAACAAAAAATCATCCCAGGCCTATATAGCAGAGAACTTGCATCCACTGCAAGAGAGGGTTAAAAAATCCACAGCAGCATCCTTCTTGTCAGTTAGGTGTCACTTTATTGAAAATGATAAAATGGTGGTCTGTCTTCTGGATAGTTTTTGAGTTCAGCGACAAACACACTTCTGAGAACTGAGCTGAAGAGCTGCTCAAAGTGGCCAAAGAGGGATGCTGTTACTGACAATGCAGCTAACATAACAATTACATTAGTAATTCATTTTGAGCATAATTTTATATTGTTGTTGATAATAAATTAATTAAAGTAACAAAATAACCCGAAGAGCCGTTTGGGAGCCGTTTGGGAGCCGTTTGGGAGCCGTTTGGGAGCCGAAAGAGCCGGCTCTTTTTAGTGAGCCGAGCCGAAAGAGCCGGTTCTCTAAAAAGAGCCGGAATTCCCATCACTAAATGATATATATATGTATATATATATATATATATATATATATATATATATATATATATATATATATATATATATATATATATATATATATATATATATATATATATTATACACACAAGGTCTGTGTCAGATGCTGGGAACCAGGGCAATCTGATGGAAAATGGGCTACTGGAACAAGACATACATGGGCAAGGGTGGAGAATGCGGAATTGTTAGAATGCTACTATACAAGCAATCCCAGAGAGAGGGGATACATGGGTGTGAATTTGGGAACTATGGATGCTTCGAAACCCACAATCAAGGCTAACAAAGAAGCAGCTGTTAGCCCAGTGTTCCAACATCCGTAACCGAAAATTGCTATCACAACTAGAGATCGATGAGATACTACAACGAAGCTACGGCAAGGGGGAGCCAGGACGACAGGTCAGCGGGGAGATTCCATCATCTCCCCAACAATCCAAGATTGGGTACCAAACCCCAAGAGATACTAACAGCCTCAGTAGAAGAGCTGCTGACCTGACAAAGCAGCTTCTCCTTTCTACCAGCGGTAGTGGTTCACATCAGCAGAGGGAGGAGGACAGAGGACAGGAGCACAGAGGACAGAAAACAGAGGAAAGGAGGACAGGAGGGAGGACTGATACTGATTGATGATAAACTCAGGAATATGATTTATTTTATTAATATGTTAAATTGTTTCCAGTGAGATATTAAGGAGTTTATATGGTGACTTTTGTGTTGTAAACATTACTGTTGCTGCTCTAGAAACAACATGTGTCCTAGTTGTATTTAAAATATTCAATTAAAATCTGGTTCTGAATTTAAAAGCAACCAGGCTGACAAGTATAGCTAATATGCATGTTGTTATGTTATATGTTCCTTATGTTAGTCTACTGTTGTGAAGACAAACAGTTGTTGACTTATTTTAAGTAAATGAAATGTATGTTTAAACTCAAGTTGGAAATTGGCCTCCTTGCTGTACCATAAATGTACTGAACTGAACTGAAAACCATGACCCCACACCCTGAATTTTATATATATATATATATATATATATATATATATATATATATATATATATATATATATATATATATATATATATATATATATATATATACACACACACACACACACACCCCCGCAGCCCGGTGAAAGAGCTTCTTTCTTTGGGCATCTATCGTGCAGCTGCTGCCTCCAATAAACACCTTAGGTTGCTAGGGGCTCTTGAGGCTCTACCACCTCCTAACAAAGACAGCAGTTATGTGTTGGCCCAGGTTTTATGTAACCTGGACACAAGTTAGAGAGTCTGCCCCGTAATCAAAACATCACAGGTTCAATCCTTGCAGCAGGGAGTGTATTACATGAGAATGTGGATATGCTTGCTGACTGTACCACTGTATACCACAACTTCTGTTAAAGGTGCTATATGTAGTGTTTTAATTACTCATTGCCACCTTCATTTAAAGAATTTTTTATTATCCAAAACAAACAAGACCACAAGTGTCTGAAAATCAGCTAATTTACATCAAGCACTGAAACACAATCCATTGGGTTACTATACTGTTGCAAAAGTTGTTATTTTGCATGTATTTGGGTTTCTTTGTAGTAAATTTCATCTCTTCGTCATAATTTGGTGTCTCATAGTTGTATCTCTTTGTAGTTATTTTGCATCTCTTTTTCATAATTTTGCAGCTGTTTGTAGTTGTTTTGCATGTCTTTGCAGTCATTTGCATCTCATTGTACTAATTTGGCATCTCTGTGATTTTTTTGTGTCTCATTGTAGTTTTGCATGTCTTTAATCATTTTGCATCTCTTTGTCTTAATATATGCAATATGCAAATGAGGCATTATATTATGAAAATTTGCATATGTTTCCAGAAAAGAAATCTGAATATTTGTTTCAAAATTATTGTTTTATTTTGCTGAAAAATTAGAGGCAATAGATTTTACTGAGGGATTTTGTATATCTTTTGTATATCTCAACTATTAAAAATCATTAATGTTGTATAAATCAGGCTATGAATGAACAAACCTCTCTGTAAAAACCCGTAAAAATTCTAATGTGCAAATGAGGAATGCTAACCTTAAGTGAACTTAGGAGAAATCTACAGACACAAACAAAGTGTAGAAAATCACATCAACATCATGTGGTTTTTTTTTTTTTTGGACATTTTCTTTCCACTAGTTTGAAAGATGTTATGGTAGCAAAATAACCCAACATTTCAAAATCAACCAGCGCAAAAAACATTGTTTTTGTCTGGAGTGTCTCCCCTTAAATCTCTTTGTGGTCATTTTGTTTCTCACTGTAATCATTTTGCATCTCAATGTGAATGTCTTGTGTCTCTCTAGTTGTTTTTGTTTATCTCTGTTGTGGTTTTAAATCTCTTTGTGGTCATTTTGTTTCTTGTCATGTTACATTTCTTTCAGTGACATACTGCAGATGGAGCAGAACACTCATGTGTGGCTGTCAATTGAAAAACTGCAGCTGAACGTTAGTGTTTGGTTGACACTAGAAATGAAGAAGTATAGCAACCCATCAAAGAAAGCCTGAGCTTTACTTACTTTCTTAAAGTAGAGCTGTCCTGCTTAATCAAATGTTACTGTAGCCTCAGTAGTAATATGAAGGGAAAAAACAATATATTATCTATTATATATTAGATTAATAATATATTATACTATTAATAAAATTATAATATTGGCTTGGCCAGATACAAAAAGAAACACAATCAGGATATTCCTCTTTTTTACCAGCCACGACAGTGTCTCTTGTATTGTTTTCACCTTGTGAGTCTGTGCGTGAGTCATCATGGCAAAATGTGGTCCTGGAGAGACCTACTGTAGCAGGAACTACCATAGAGGTGGTTTTGAGTACTTTGTCAGGTGTTTATATTTCTCTAAGTCTGTCTGTGAACAGATTTTGTCACAGGCAAAAGTGCGTCACAACTGGGCATGATGCAGTCACGAAACCTTTTCATGTTTTGGGATCGATGCAACATGTAGGCATTAAACGTGGTTTGGGTTCAAATTCTCTTCTTTGCTGAAGGGAGCTGACCTTTGTCATTGTGGTTGCAATCAGTGCTTGAAGTGGAACAAAATAAATACCAGTACTCTCTTATTCACATGTTGGTGTGTGTAACGGCCAGGATTAGCAAACTGTTACTGCTTTTTATTCATTATTTCTTTGTGTCAGTCATAATCAGCTGTGGTTTTATTGCTATATCATTGTACTTGGGCCATGCCTCTTCTATAGTAGGCATACAGTATAGAGTAATACTCCAATAATATGCCAACTGGAACATTATAGGGTTAAGGTGGTGTGTTTGCATATTTACCCATAGTGTTAATACTTTCCTGTGTTATTTGTAGCCTATTGTAGGGTATCATTCAGGTCTCACT
Source organism: Pterois miles (assembly GCA_947000775.1). Lineage (NCBI taxonomy): Eukaryota > Metazoa > Chordata > Actinopteri > Perciformes > Scorpaenidae > Pterois > Pterois miles. The sequence goes on along the minus strand of CAMQGK010000474.1, from coordinate 4,202,339 downwards.
CAGGGTGCTCCTACATATTATGCAGCAGAATAGTAGTATTAGTAGATACACATTAAGAATTTTTACAGTGATTAAAATATATATATATATATATATATATATATATATATATATATATATATATATATATATATATATATATATATATATATAACACACATACTAGGAGATATTGGGGTTGGGGAGTCCTCGTTCAAGAAAATCTGAAGTTTTGTTGACTTAAATCTATGCAGTTTTATATCATTTTGGACCATTATTAGGCTATTAATAAAGACAACTCCAAAGAAGCTTAAAGACAAAACTTGCTACAAATAATTATCTTATAATTTACATATATCACTGCCTTCGTCTGAACATGTAATTCTTCTAGAAATGTTTGGTCTAAAAGAGCAGATTCAGAAAATGTTAAAATAAGGTTCGTTCACATTTTTTTTTTTTTAAAGTTACTGTATTACAAACTCTTCACTGATTGTTTTCACCTTCACCCTCCCCTGTGCTGTGCATTGACTTGTCCAGATGCTGCCCACAGATTTTTTACATTCATAGAGCTTATGAGGTGTGGTGCAAATGTGCTGGTGCTGTGCTGTTATGAATTGCCATTATGTATCTCACAGAGAACCTGATATGGAGAGAGCAGAAAAGAGTACCAACAACTTAAGAAAAGTGCCGGTGTGTAAGAAAAAGGCACGGTACACCAAGAATTAAATGTATACGTGCTGGTACTGCGTACTTCGAGCACTGGATACAGTAGTAACCACTTGGTTAGGTAAGGTAAGAGAATGATCCTGGGCATGATTAAAAGAATGTAACATTGATTGTTGTTTGGAAAGAGGAAACAAACTATGCCTTTGGTGTTACAGTCTTTTTCCACCAAGTCTTTTTATTGATGTTTATACAAGAAAAAACATACAGAATGCGTAAAACAAATCGTTAATTGTCAGGAATGACAAGTATAAACATCACCCCCCCCCTCGCTCTAACTGAGCCCCATCCCTGCAACAGTATTACTGTACCATTATTTTTATATCAATTATTATTATTATTAATTATATATATTGCAAAGTTGCATGTACGAAAATATATGTACATTTGATAAAAATAAGAGTAAAAATAAATAAATAAAAATAATAAATAAAAATAAAATAAAATAAAATAATAATAATAGTAAAATAAAATAAAATATAATGCAAGTAAAAAAAACAAAAAAAAAAACATTTAAATTACAAATTCGATAAATGATCAACAGTCAAACGCGGTCCTTATAGGTTGCAGATTATACACAGTACAGAATCAGTCATATTAAACACCAATATTAGTGACATCTAATTTCTCTGTATAACTTAAAAACGGTTTCCATGTAGAATAAAATTTTTTAATACATCCTCTTGTAGAATAACGAATCTTCTCTAATACCAGATGGTGTAGTAGGTCGTCAATCCACATCTTAAAGGTTGGGGAAATTTTCTCCTTCCACTTAAACAGTATTAGTCGCCTAGCTATAAGGGATGCAAAAGCCATCATATCCTTAGCTTGGCGGTTAAGGTGAATGTCATGAGGAGTTATTCCAAATATGGCAGTAATGGCAGAGGGTTCTATAGGTACTTGGAGAATGTCTGAAAAAGTTTTAAATATTGACTGCCAGAAATTGTCTAACTTGGAACAAAACCAAAACATATGTGAGAGGGTGGCTGGCATTTGCCTGCATCGATCGCAGATAGGGTCAATACTAGGTGTGAACTTCGCTAGTCTCACTTTGGACCAATGAAGGCGATGCATCACCTTGAACTGGATAACAGTATGTCGTAGGCAGATTGAAGAAGATTGGTGTTACAGTCTGATGTTTTCTGGGGGCGGCAGTAGCTCAGTGGGGGCGGCAGTAGCTCAATCCGTAAGGACTTGGGTTAGGACGCAAAGGTCACCGGTTCCAAAGGTCACCGGTTCAAGTCCCCCATGGACCAAGACCAACTGGTTGCTGGAGAGGTGCCAGTTTACCTCTTAGGCACTGCCGAGGTGCCCCTGAGCAAGGCACCAAACCCCCCACTGCTCTGGGCGCTTGTCAGGAGCAGCCCCCTCACTCTGACATCTCTCCATTGACATGTATATGTACTGTGTGAACAACAGAGTGTAAAACTGAATTTCCCCACTGTGGGACTAATAAAGGAATATCTTTCTTTCTCTCTTGTTGACCCATCCTTTCACCCCTGATACTGCACTCCACTGAATTCTGAACTGGATTCTTTTTCAGTGGTCATATTATGTAGTTTAATCTTCACAGTTGGTTTGACTGGTTGCTCTCATTTCTGTATGCTTGTCTGTGAGTTACTGAGTCACTCCGGTGGTCTTGGCTCCTCTGTTGCCATCGTGAGGGTGGCTGGCATTGACTGATGACCCGAAAGTAGACCTGACTGTGCTTGCAAGCAGGTGCAAGGCATCATGGAAGTCCCCTGGGGATTGGCACAGCAAACCCAAACCCTGAACATCTGTCTGCAAGAAAGTTATGCGTGCATGTGTGCATCTCTGTGTGCGTGTGTGTACATGCGTTTGGCAGGGTGGCCCGTGATGATGGTATGTGTTTGGCAAGGTGGCTTAGCAACAATCAGGTAAAATGCCCCATTATGAGCATTCCTTCATTCTTAGTTCTTAGGAGTTGTTTATCCAGTCACAGACATTAGCACATTGTGGTCCAATGAATAGCATGGATAAATTTAGCATAAGACTCAACAACCATTTTAGACCCATTGTTATTGGAAAGTCTGTACAGTGGTTCCAAATTGATACATCCACTGTGGGAAACAAATTGCTGGCATTAAAGCAAAGCATACTGTGGCATACAGTTAATGCAGGGAGTCATCCTAAAACCTTTAGTTCAGTGGGTAAAATTGCCTTTACGTGCGTAATTGCTTTCAGGGTCATGTTGGCTGGTACCTACCAGAGCATGGATAAGACAGTAGATGAACCATGTTGGTCAGGTTGCTAGTTCATGAATGGATAACACAGATCTGTAGTGCAGACTCTTCAGCCCACCTGAAACTCATGTAAACAAACAAAAATTGGTGCAACTGTGCTATCCATTGAGTTGTTGTGAGCTGTGCCATACTGTGAGTAAACAAGATCCTGGAAACAGACTTGGACTGTGCCGTTCCACACCTTATGGCCAGCTGGCAACACCAGCAAATCTGTGTTGCCCTGCAGTATCACAGTCCTAGAAAGAATTCAGTGGGAGACATGAAGTTGGGGAATTGCAGAAAGCTGGAGGTAATCAACTATTACACTTGATGTCACTTTGAGAACATTTGTGGTTCTCTAAACTGGCAGCCACAACCACAGAAACAGGTCAGTGTGGCTGTATTTTGTAGCTCAGCCAATACCATTCTAATTGTAATCTGTGAGTCTTTAAGTCATTGTGGTTTTCACACTACATGACTGATGACAGGGGGTCACACACTCCAAGATCTTCACCAGGAGGAATCCCCAGTGAGGTCTCCAAACTACATTTTTTCATGAAAATGCATGCAAGAAGTGACATGGTACATGACACGACACCATATGTGAGACACAGTGCTGACGTTGTTGGGACTTGTGTTCACAAAATACACTGTTTCCACCTGTGTCTACACTTGTTTACTATTTATTCCTGTAGGTGCAACAACAACTTTGCTCCATGTTGCAAATACAGCACATACAGTACCGTATTTTCCAGACTATAAGGCGCACAGCATTATAAAGCGCACCAGATTATAAGCAAAACAAAGCGGTCAGATAAGTCAAACTTGATTCTATTAATTTAACAACTCAATAACTTCAATAACTCTCAACATTTTTAAGTTGGAACACACGAAATACAAAACAATACACTCACTTTCAGTTTTTTTCAGTTCATTCCTCGTCCACAAATCCATCACATCCTTCATCATCAGTGTCTGAGTTAAACAGTTGGGTGACTTCGGCATCAAGCATGCTCGAATCCATCTTGTTGCTGTTACTTAGCTGTTCAGTGATGATTCCTGTCTTCGTGATCCATTGGCAGATAGTGGAGTAACTCGCCCGGCATTGCCTCCCTGTCTTGGTGAATGTGTGTTCGCCTTCTGTCATCCAGCGCTCCCACGCAGCTCGTGGTTTAACTTTAAACGGCCTGTTGACACCAGTATTTAGCGGTTGGAGTTCTTTTGTTAATCCACCCGGAATGATGGCAAGCTCCGAATCACGCATGGAGTTGCAGAACAATAGGGACGGAGAGTTGTGGAAAAAGCCATTCGGTCTCTTGACAGAAATTTCTCTCAGCCACTCACTCATCTTCTCCTCGTCCACCCAGCCCTTTGAGTTAGCCTTGATGATGACGCCAGGTGGAAACGTTACTTTTTGCCATTTTGGGCTCCCTATATACACCCCATAATGTTACGGTGCCTATATGTCAAAGCACAGTATAAGTATGTATTACTCCGTGAGGTGCCTGACTACCGTAATGCTCCAACAATCCATCCAACGGTGCGGCTTTGAAGCTTATCAAACTCGTAATAAAACACTTTGACAGATTTTTGAGCACCCTGTACCACATAAAATTGGTTCAAGGAGATCAGTAAGCACAACCAGAATTGATATATAAGGTGCACTGTCGATTTTGGAGAAAATTAAAGGATTTTAAGTGTGCCTTATAGTCTGGAAAATACGGTAAGTTATAGGAGCGTGCTCCTCCCCCAGGTTTCCCCTTAACACATGCCTTGCACTCTTGTTGGCTGTAGCTATCTGTTGGAATTCTCGACAGGTCCAGCATATTATATATCTGGAATATGTCTGTGAGGCATCAGAGAGCATCAGCAAACCTTTCAGCTTGTATCTTTGAGCAGTTCACAAATGAGGCTTGAGCGCCAATGTGCAAGCAAGGAGCCAATGCCGATTTGCTTCTAATCTGGGGAGTTTGTTGGGGAGCTCTACTGTTGGGGAGTGGAAAAGCAGGGCATAAGTGTATAGTGTGAACTAGGCATTAACCAACACATTCTCATTCAAACTCATCGCACACCACCATGTTTTCACACCCCTCGGCAACACATTGTGATTTTGGCATCAAAACCACTAGGTTTAGAAAGAACTACATTGTTGGGCTTAAAACTACTATGTTTGTATTGTGAAAATTAAACTGAACATTGTGAATACGGGACAAGAATGAAGAGCTGATTGTAATGTGAAAGTGAAACTTAACACATTGGACATAAACAGCAGTCTCCTGAATGAAAATCTTGTGTTTGTTGGATCCATCCACCTCCCCTCCCACCCATGGTGTGTCTTTTTATTCTTAAAAGTACATCACCACACCTCTGGCACACTTTCTTGGAGCATTTACTGTTGCCGCGGATGGGCTTACATTGTAGTCAATGGAACACCCTGTGTGTTTCATACTGGTATTAAAGGGTGCCTTGTGCAATGGTAATGAGCCTCGGTATTTGACATTTGGGAATGAGAATGGGCTGGCTTAATCTATACTTAACTTAATTTTGCCTGGACCAAGTCAGACAGTCTTGACTACAGTCACGATAACAGATGTGCTTAGGCACAGCGCCACTTTGAGCAAAAATACGTATGCTAACATGCGCTTGCAATGACAATACCTACCGTGATGACTTTTAATAGGTTTATTTAATGATCCAATAGTTGTTGAGACATTTCACTCAAAGAGCCGTAGTGGCTCTTGACAAAACATCAGGCTCCCCAAGTCAATAAGATTCATCTACTGGTAACCATAAACATCTCTACAAAATTTGATGCCAATCCATTTGGTAGATGTTGAGATATCTCATAAGACAAGTAAAAAAATGGCAATATCCAAACCAAATTTCATGGCAATCTGTCAGGTAATTGTTGGGAGGTTTCACAAATGTAAATGTGTTAACGTAAATTCATTGCAGCGTCACTAATTTCTTTAAAGCATTAACGCAACTTGCAATTTTTAGATTGTAGTGGGCTCAGTTTTAAAGCTAGAATGAAGATACTGGCATCATATGAAACTTGAAAACCTAAAGAATTCATTGGTACCAACCATGTCATTGTTTGTCAGGAAGGAGGATAAATAAAAAAACATACTTTTGATGAGGAAGTACTTGATTGGCCATTTTCAAATGGGTCCCTTGACGCCTGACCTCAATATATGTGAATGAAAATGGGTTCTATTGGTACTCTTGAGTCTCCCCTTTACAGACACACCCACTTTATAATAATCACATGCAGTTTGGGGCAAGTTATAGTCAAGTCAGCCCACTGACAGCTGTTGTTCCCTGTTCGGCTTTAGTTTACCATGTTATGCTTTTACCATATTACTTATGCTAAATGTAGTACCTGTGAGGGTTGTCTGGGTCTGCCAAGTCTTAGGTCATTGTTTTTCTTGTTTTCATGTTCTATGTGTTCACTTCCTGTTTTATTTTGTTATTCTAACATTCCCTCTCGTTTCAGAGCACTTCTCTTCCTGCCCTCGTGTTTCCCGCCTGCATGTTTGATTGACATATCCTGACCAAGTTTCCAGCACCATTCACCTGTGTCTGATTGTCTACCCCACCCCTGACTGTGTCCACCTGTGCCTCGTCAGTCACTCCCCTCATTAGTATTTAATGTGTCTCCCCTTCCTTCTGTGCCAGTTCGCCTTGTTCCCTAGTGAGAAGCGTACCAGCATTATTCCTCCTGCTTGTTTAATCGTGCCTTTGAACATCTGCTCGTTTTTTGACTAAGTCTTTTGCCTGCTGTTTTTAGAACTGTTTGCCTGCTTGTTGCCTTTCCGTGTACCGACCTGATTTTTGAACCCTCCTGTGTCCTGAGTTCTGCTATTGAGTCCAAGCCTGCATCACTACCCAGTCATCACAAGGGTTTGTGGATAATATACAATATGCAGTACATTGTTTTGTACTGCTCATTGGTTTCCAGTAATAACTATATACATACATTTGTATAAATCAAGCATTTTTTCCTACTGCCATGTTGATGAGTATTAAAAACTAATAAAAATTATGATTAACTATGGACAATCATGCTATTAATCATGATTAAATACTCGACTGATAGCCCTCACTCAAATGTCAATACATGAGCAATTTTTCAGGTGCAAAGCCAAACAGGCTGTCAAAGTTAAAAAGTCCTTCGTTCATTTTATGTGTCTCTGTGCTGACAAATAACCATCAATCAAACTCTCCCTTGCCATAAATCATGTTAGAAAAACTTCCTTCTCTCTCTTTCTTTGTCACCTTCCACTGAACATGGGGGCGACATGCAAGGGGAGTGATTCAGGGACTCCAGAGCCGAACATTCAACATTCACTCTGCTGAAGGAAACTGCCTCAGAGAGAGCTATTTTCTTATTTGGGGGCAGCTGTATTTGCCCAGCACCTTGCAGAGAGAGGAAGACTGTTTTCTTAATGACAAGCAATGGGTGAAAATGCCAGTGGGAGCAGCAACATTAGGAGGCTCCTCCACAGAAAGAGGAAGTGAGAAATTTTAATTTATTTAAGGCTGAGTGAGAGGGAGAAAGAAAGGAGAAGAGAAGGACCAGAGAGATTTTCAAAGCCTGATGTGGAAAAAAAGTAAATAGAGAGGGAGGAGTACAAATAGGAGGCCAAAAAATTGAGAGATGAATAAGATAAGAGATGAATCTATCCATCACTTCAGTCTAAGTTGCATGTAGGAGCTGACTGAGACATCCAAATTTCTATTTCCCACAGTACGCCTTCCCAGCCTATAGCTACACAGTAATTCATGAACTGGTCACAGAATTTAATGTGTTTATTTGTGTACATGGACACAAATTTCCCATTTTTTGTGAAAGTCAGTACAAAATCAATTTGTACACAATCCATGAAATCAAGAATGCATGTCTCATGGATAAGTCTGATTAAATATACTAAACTATCAATTTGGAACTTTGATTGATAATTAAATTAATATCTATAACCAAATATCACCATATCAATAAATAGTTAAAGTTGAAGGATTTTGGAGTTCTTGACATAGCAGAGGTTGGCATTTTTCACTCTCATACAACATTAAGATGCCAGCATGTAAATTCCACAAACGTTGATTTACAGAATAATATAGGTTGAAACACAATATTAATCTAACTAAATGACTAAACAAACCGAACAGTGTGTGAGCATATGTGAGAGTGTTGTCTTAAGATGGTGGCTACATGTCTGCATGGCATACAAACAATACGGTAGGCAGAAGATGGTTGCTCCACATGGCCTCTTTGTGCATATATGCTCAGAGGACAAAGGATTGTATGATGTGGGCATTAGGATACTCTAAATGTGAAAATTTTGGTTTAAAACATCCATCCATCTTCAACCGCTTATCCTGTTAGGGGTCGCGGGGGGGCGGGGGGGCGCTGTAGCCGATCCCAGCTTGCATCGGGCAAAGGCGGGCCCTGGACAGGTTGTCAGTCCATCGCAGGGCTGCCACAGAGACAGACAACCCTTCACGCTCACATTCACACCTACGGGCAATTTAGACTCATCAACTTACCTAACCTGCATGCACCCACAGAAAACCCACACAAACATGGGGAGAACATGCAAACTCCCCTGGTTAGTTTGATACAAGACCCTATGTCTATGTAGCATAACTAAACACATCAGGGACGGCAAAGCTAGCTACCCAATGTCAGGACTGGTTTCACACTCAGGTAAGGACTCAAATGCAGAATGCCCAAATATCCTGACGACAGTATCACAACAGTAAAACTCAAATTAAACCAAATCAATACATATACATTCACAGAAATCAAGTTGAACAGTCTTGCCTCGCCATATGCTGTGCTAATGCTGTGCTAAAATAAGTCCAGTACATTACCCAGCTCATGAAAGAAAAATTGGCAATTCTATTTGTGGAATTTTGCCTGGCTGGAGAAGGCTGTGGTTGCAGGGTCAAAGATGCTATCCTTGCTGTGTTCAAATTCAGTTGTGCAGTCTGAAGGGAAACTGGTCTGATCCCTTCTTTTGTTTCTCCAGGGTTAGCAGCTTGGTGCTGCTTGCTTTGTTGCTTGCAGAGTTAGCTGACAGATTTTGTAATAGTCCCTGATGCTAACTTGTTACTAAACTTGTGGGAATCCCAAGAAGGTAGGCACTTGTGTCCTTGTCATTGTAGCAGCATAGAGGTGTGTTTCCTCTATGAGCCGCTGCTCATAATGAGCGCTGCTGGTGGGCTGGTATAAAAGCGGCTGTCCTCCCACCGGCTCTTCCTTTGTGCCTCCCTCCGTCATCACCGGCGCGTCATTTCCGTGTCGCAGGTCGCTTGACCAACAGGTATGTCTGCACGCTGCTTCACCTTGCAGGTTGTTTGTGTCCGTTTGTGTGCTCATGGCATTGTTGTTGTGTTGTAGGGCGTTTGCCGTTGTGCGCTGCTCCATGCCCCGTGCATGCTGTTTTGTGTTGGCCGTGGGAAAACGCTGGTGGCTGCCTGGAGTCCTCTCTCTCCCTCCCTCCTCTCATGTGTGTCTGTGTGCGTGTGTCCCGGCTGTGACCGAAAGGGTATGTATGTGTCTCGTAGCGTGCACCGCATCATGCTCAGTTATATAGCAATGCTAATAGTATTTTTCCTGCATTAGGTGTTACTGTAATCAGCTGATCGGGGCCGCTGCTGTTTTGTTTTTGTTTGTTGTCTCTGCTGCCATTTGTCTCCACCGCTTCTACTTTGCCCTGCTGCTGCTTGGCCTCCACGGCACGGCGTGAAAGCATAATTGTTTAACTGTCCTGTGCATGACGGCTGCTCGGCCGCACGCCACGGCCGAAGCACAATTTTAAATGTTGTGTGCCTGAGTGTGTGACTGTGTGAAGTGTGGGTTACGTTCGATTACTTTTGAATTATTTGTATGGGTTAAATTGTATTTAATTGATTTGGTTACTTATGTAATTGATTTGTTAATTAGATTAATTTGGCAGATTGTTTGGGTTTTGTTTTCTTTTCTTTAGCCTTTCTTTTTTTTTGATTGGTTACATTTATTTCAGTTTTGTTTGGGCAGTTATTGATAAATTTTGTTAAGTTTAACCTTGTGACCTGCCCATTAATTATAATTTGTTAGATTCTGATTTATTTTTTTTATTTTGTTTCAACCCCACTAATTTGTTTAATTTCCCTGTTTTCAGTTGCTGACGGCCGGTGGTGGCGGTGCTGGTGTTGGTGGTGGTCTCCCCTGTCTGCTGTGTCCCTGGGGTGGGTTTCTTCACTGAGAGTGTCTGTCACGTGTGCCTGGTGATTTAAGTTGGTCCCCTTTTATTTATATATTTTTTTTTGGTGGATTCCTCCCCTGCACTAGCTCTCGTTCACCCACTAGGCCTCAGCCCCAATTAAGTTTTTCCCTCCCCCCTTTAATGGTGTGAATGCTTGCTTTAATACCTTTTTTTAAAAATGATTATTTATATAAAATGTGTTTTAATTTTTTGAACCACATCTCTGGCCTCCTGAGTTAACGGATCTGTGTGCCTTAAGTTGTAAAATTAATTCTCTGGGTGAAATTCCCAGGGTGGCGTTGTCGAGCTCCTTTTTCTTTGGTAACAGTATTATTCTTACATTCATTCACCCCCTCCTCGCCACAAAAACTTGGCGTTGCCAGCAGGATAACTCTGAACGGCTGAGACGTGTGTTCCTTTTTCTTTTCTTTCATGTTGTTGCTGATTTCATTCTTTGTTTTATTGTGCCCTAATTTTGTTGTTTGTGTGCGGATTGGAGAGCTCGGAGACAAAACAGCGGTGGCCCCTGGTGGACCTGGTGGACCTGGTGCCCCTGGTGGACCTGGTGAGGTGTCTACTGCAGGTTTGACTTTTGGGGTGCACTTACCCTATTAACTACTTGTAGTATAGTGAATTTGTGTTAATCATGGAGGACGAAATACAGGAACTTAGAGAGCTGATTGCCCAGCTAAAAGCTGATAATGAGCGGTTACGACAGGGACAGGCTGGCCCTAGTGTTGCGCCGTCTACCTCTTCAGCGCCTCCTTTTGCCCCTCCCAGTTCTAGTCTCCCTGTAGCAGAGAGACTGGTTTTTGTTCCTAGGGATAGGAAGTGTGTTTTTAGGGGAAGGACAGGTATAGGGTTGAGCGAGTGGATGGAGGAGGTGCAGGTGAGTATGAGGGCTCGACATTTATCACAGTCTTACCAGGCGTTTTTCCTGTTCGACCATTTAGAGGGAGAAGCCAGGGATGAGATAAAGTATCGTTCTGCCGTAGAGAGAGAGGACCCTGCTAGAATACTTGCCATTTTACAGGAGCTGTATGGGTGCTCAGAGTCTTATGTCGCACTGCAAGAGGCTTTCTTCTCCAGGAGGCAGCAAGAGGGAGAGACTCTTCAGGAGTTCTCCCTTGCTTTGATGGGCCTCATGGAGAAGGTGAAGCGGTGTGCACCTGCTGACATGCCAAATGCTGAAGCACTGTAGAGAGACCAGTTTGTTGAGCACGTGGCAGAGCAGAGGCGATCCGGTGGGAGCGTGAAGGCTTGCCTGGTGGTGTGAGAGGTCGCAGTCAATCGGTCCCCTCAGTGTATGGCGTCCAGTATGGTGTTCAAGGTGGCTCTCAGGCTGCTGTTCCGTCCTCATCGACGTCTGGGATGAGTGAGATGAGGGAGATGTTAAAATGTCAGCAAGAACAGCTGAATCAGCTCATGAGTAGCATTGCTCAGCTGCAGAATTCCCATCAGTACAGTCGTCCACCTCGTACTGGCCCCATAATATGTAGGCGTTGCAATCAGCCAGGACATTTTGCACGGGAGTGTGTTGGAGTGCGCGTTCCTTCTCGTCCGCAATTTTGGGCGGCAGTCTCGTCCTTCTTCCGTGTTGGAAAACTAGTGCCCACTGAACTGCGGAGCCACAGTTTGGGTGGGGCCACTTCTGGCTCACAATCTGTTTCACACAACTTGGATGCTTCTGGGTTGATTTCGTCTTGTCCCCATTTGGATGTGGACATAGGTGGAGTGAAGGTTCCTTGTCTGGTAGACACCGGGTCCATGGTGTCTACAGTTTCCGAGAGCTTTTTCCGCCAGCATCTTGAGCCTTGGGGCCAGGAGCGTCTCCGTTCATGTCGTTGGCTGGAGCTCAGAGCTGCTAACGGTCTGACAATTCCTTACATCGGGTACCTGGAACTCGACGTGCAACTTTGTGGCAAACTGATGCCCCACTGTGGTGTTTTGTTTGTTAGGGATCCCCCTGGTGGTGTGCCTGCTCAAGTGCCGGGTGTTTTAGGCATGAATGTGATTCGTAAGTGTTATCAAGAGCTTTTTAGGCAGCATGGTGCAGCTTTGTTCTCTCAGGTCGGTGTCTCTGAAGCCCCCAAGCAGGTGGTGCAGGCATTGCAACAGTATCATCGTTCTGGGACTCAGGCCCCTCAGGACAGTCCAGGGAAGGTGAAGGTCAGGGGTAAGAGAGCCTGGCGGATTCCTGGCGGCGTCATAAAAATTGTGGCCGCCACTTGTTCTGAGCAGTACTCGGGTTCTGCGGTACTGTTTGAACCCTTGGATGCTGGTTTGCCAGCTGGGTTGCTTGTTTCCCCTGCGTTGGTCCAAGTCATCAGGGGCATGGCCTGTATACCTATTCTTAATGTCGGCGCCACTGATGTTGTACTGTATCCTCGCACTGCTGTTGGCACACTGGACTTTGTAAACGTCGTCAGCCTTCCTTCGGGGATCACTGAGGTGCCCTCAAGTGTGGCCACAATGTCTTCTCAGACATCTTCTCCTAGTGTGCAGGAACAGGCAGAGAACATTGATCTGTCCACGTTATCTGTTGAAGAACAAGGACAGGTGAGATCATTGCTTAGGCAGTACACGCCTGTCTTTTCGGCCCATGATGGCAATCTGGGTTGTACAAACCTAATCTCTCATGACATCCCTCTGGTGGACGATACTCCAGTGAGGCAATGCTATAGGCGCATCCCACCCTCAGAATATGAGGTAGTGAAGGAACACATCAACCAGCTCCTTTCATCCCAGGTCATTCGGGAGAGTAGCAGTCCTTATGCGTCCCCCATTGTTTTGGTACGCAAGAAAGATGGCAGCATACGCATGTGTGTTGACTACAGACAGCTTAACGGTAAGACCAGGAAAGATGCCTTCCCTCTGCCACGCATAGAGGAGTCTCTCGATGCTTTGTCAGGTGCTTGCTGGTTTTCAACCCTGGACTTGGCCAGTGGTTACAACCAGGTCCCCATCACTGAGGCAGACCGGCCGAAGACCGCTTTTTGTACGCCTTTTGGCTTGTTTGAATGGAACAGAATGCCTTTGGGCTCTGCAACACACCCAGCACCTTCCAGAGGTTAATGCAATGCATCTTTGGGGACCAACAGTGTCAGTCCTTATTGTTGTATCTTGACGACATTGTGGTGTTTTCCTCCTCTGTGGAACAGCACCTGAAGAGACTGAAGGTGGTGCTGGGGCGGCTTCAACAGGAAGGCCTTAAAGCCAAGCTCAGCAAGTGTTCTTTCTTCCAGAAAGAGGTGCATTACTTGGGTCATGTCATTTCTAGTGACGGTGTCGCCACCGATCCAAGTAAAATTGAAGTGGTTGCTAACTGGCCGATTCCCACTACTGCCTCAGAGCTGCGTTCTTTCCTTGGTTTCGCTAGTTATTACAGACGGTTTGTGGAGGGGTTTGCCAAATTGGCAGCTCCCCTCCATAAAGCTGTAGCTGAATGTGGTCGCGCCAAGATTGGTAAGACTGGTCGGTGTCCTCTCAGGTGTTGGACTGATGAATGCCAGAAGAGCTTTGACACACTTAAGGCTAAGCTCACCACCGCACCAGTGTTAGCGTATGCAGACTTTGCCCTCCCATTCATTTTGGAGGTTGATGCCAGCCATGGTGGCTTGGGAGTCCTTTCTCAGGTGCAGGCAGGCAAGGTGAGGCCGATCGCCTATGCTACCCGGGGCCTGAGACCCCCAGAAAGGAACATGGTGAATTACAGCTCCATGAAGCTGGAGTTCTTGGCCCTTAAGTGGGCCATGACGGAGAAATTTAGAGATTACTTGTTGGGTAATAAGTGTGTTGTATATACCGATAACAACCCCCTCAGTCATTTGTCCTCTGCTAAATTGGCCGCCACTGAGCAGAGGTGGGCAGCCCAGCTAGCCTCTTTTGATTTTGAGATCAAGTACCGGTCAGGGAGGAGTAATGCCAATGCAGATGCTCTTTCTCGTCAACATCCACCTGGTCCCCAGGATGTAGAGGTGATGCTTCCAGGTACTGCCATGCCCAAACCGTTGCAGCAAGCCTTGAGGTTGAGGAAGGCTGAGGTTACCCAAGCTTCCATTGCAGTCATGCCTCAGCATACCACTTCTGAGCTTCGTGCCTCTCAGCAGGCTGACCCTGTTATGCAGGAATTGCTTGAGTTTTGGAAGAAGAAGCGGCGTCCCAGCTGTGAGGAGCGGGCACAGCTGTCCCCGTCCACACTTGTTCTGCTTTGGCAGTGGGACCGCCTTGTTGAGCAAGATGGTGTCTTGTATCGTAAGGTGTTTCGCTCGGATGGTGCTGAAACCTGTTTCCAGTTGTTGTTGTCAGGTGCGTTGATTAATGACATTTTGACCCAAGTTCACCAGGAGCATGGTCACCAGGGAGTGGAGCGAACGCTGGCGCTCCTACGGTCCCGATGCTACTGGCCTGGTATGTCTGCGGATGTGGCCCGATGGTGTCAGACATGTGAATCTAATGAAATCCTTGCCATTGATTACACCACTCTAGAGCCTGCCCAGAATGGAAAATGTCTTGGTCTTGACGGATGTTTTTTAGTAAATACACCGTTGCTGTCCCTACCCGGGATCAGCGTGCTGCCACTGTGGCGAAGGTCTTGGTGTCAGAGTGGTTTTACAAGTTTGGTGTCCCCGCTCGTTTGCATTCCGACCAGGGTTGTAACTTTGAAAGCTCTCTCTTCCAGCAGCTGTGCAACTTGTATGGCATCGTAAAATCGTGCACTACCCCATACCACCCGCAAGGAAATGGTCAGTGTGAGCGGTTTAACCGTACGCTCCACAACTTGCTTTGCACCCTGCCAGTGTCCCGAAAAAGGGATTGGCATGTATGTTTGCCTCATGTTCTTTATTGCTACAACACAACTCCCCATCAGTCCACAGGCGAGTCTCCCTATTTCTTGATGTTTGGTCAGGAACCTAGACTGCCAGTAGATTTTTTGTTGGGTAGAGTTGAGAGTCCTGTTGGTGGGTCCATTCATGAATGGGTTCAAGAACACCAGGCCCGACTGCAGGTAGCATTCGAAGGTGCAAGGGAACGCTTGCAACAGGCCACTGATCGCCGAAAAAGAGTCCATGACCAGCATGTTAGAGATGTTGCCACTGTGTGAGGGGCAGTTGGTGTTCGTGCGAGACTTCAGTGCAAGGGGGCCCCATAAGACCCGAGATCGATGGAGCTCTGTGAAATATCGAGTGTTGAGGGCACCTAAGCAGGGTGGCTCAGTGTACACTATTGTGCCAGTGGATGACGAGACAAAGGTCCGACAGGTCCACCGCACCATGCTGAAGGCCGTCCTTGGAATGGGCTCACCTGGTCAGGTCTCTTCCCATCCCTCGCCACCTATAGAAGGGCCGCCTTCTGAAGAAGAGTGTTCATTTGAATATGACTTGCTTGTTCTTGGCCAGCAACCTTCTGCTGCCACTTCTTCCTTGTCTTCCACCAGACCAGCCTTGACCACGTCCCAACAGCCAGCTCCACCATCGGACTCAGACTCTTCTCGGTCTGCCCCTGTCATTGTTCCACCTTCAGGAGTATTAACATCTTCAGCTCCCCCTTTGGTCAGTTTTCCTGGTTCCAGCCAGGTGGCCCCACGCCGGACGTCACGGCAAACTGCTGGCCAGCACTCAAATGTGCACCATCTTCCACGGCCAGCTGGAGATGTTCAGGTTGCTAATCCTCCTGCTCCTGTGTCCAATGCAGTCTCTGCTCTGTTTAGACCTTGGAGCTAGCTTGTCGCGTTAGCCTTTAGTTGTCGATCGTCGGGACGACGATCCAAGGAGGAGGGGCAGAATGTAGCAGCATAGAGGTGTGTTTCCTCTATGAGCCGCTGCTCATAATGAGCGCTGCTGGTGGGCTGGTATAAAAGCGGCTGTCCTCCCACCGGCTCTTCCTTTGCGCCTCCCTCCGTCATCACCGGTGCGTCATTTCCGTGTCGCAGGTCGCTTGACCAACAGGTATGTCTGCACGCTGCTTTACCTCGCAGGTTGTTTGTGTCCGTTTGTGTGCTCATGGCATTGCTGTTGTTTTGTAGGGCGTTTGCCATTGTGCGCTGCTCCATGCCCGGTGCGTGCTGTTGTGTGTTGGCCGTGGGAAAACGCTGGTGGCTGCCTGGAGTCCTCTCTCTCTCTCCCTCCTCTCGTGTGTGTCTATGTGTGTGTGTCCCAGCTGTGACCGAAAGGGTATGTACGTAGCGTGCACCGCATCATGCTCAGTTATATAGCAATGCTAATAGTATTTTTCCTGCATTAGGTGTTACTGTAATCAGCTGATCGGGGCCGCTGCTGTTTTGTTTTTGTTTGTTGTCTCTGCTGCCGTTTGTCTCCACCGCTTCTGCTTTGCCCTGCAGCTGCTTGGCCTCCACGGCACGGCGTGAAAGCATAATTGTTTACTGTCCTGTGCATGACGGCTGCTGGACCGCACGCCACGGCCGAAGCACAATTTTAAATGTTGTGTGCCTGAGTGTGTGACTGTATGAAGTGTGGGTTACGTTCGATTACTTTTGAATTATTTGTATGGGTTAAATTGTATTTAATTGATTTGGTTACTTATGTAATTGATTTGTTAATTAGATTAATTTGAAAGATTGTTTGGGTTTTGTTTTCTTTTCTTTAGCCTTTCTTTTTTTTGATTGGTTACATTTATTTCAGTTGGTGGTGGTCTCCCCTGTCTGCTGTGTCCCTGGGGGTGGGTTTCTTCACTGAGAGCCTGGTGATTTAAGTTGGTCCCATTTAATCCCCTTTATTTATATTTTTTGTTTTGGTGGATTCCTCCCCTGCACTAGCTCTCGTTCACCCACTAGGCCTCAGCCCCAATTAAGTTTTTCCCTCCCCCCTTTAATGGTGTGAATGCTTGCTTTAATACCTTTTTTTAAAAATGATTATTTGAATAAAATGTGTTTTAATTTTTTGAACCACATCTCTGGCCTCCTGAGTTAATGGATCTGTGTGCCTTAAGTTGTAAAATTAATTCTCTGGGTGAAATTCCCAGGGTGGCATTGTCGAGCTCCCTTTTCTTTGGTAACAGTATTATTCTTACATTCATTCACCCCCTCCTCGCCACATCATCTTCATTGATTCCTTGTGTATATGTCTGTTGTTAACAGGACATAATTCAGCTGTCAAGCTGGCCTGTTGCAGGTTATCATAGTCTCCTACCTGTCCAGAGGTGAGGAGAAAAAGAGCAAAAGGATGAGCTCCTGTAACACGAGGGGTTGAAGAGCAAGAGAAAAGGATAGAAAAGCCAGAGAACAAAGGCAGCCCTTTGCTTTTATTGAATTTGATTTCAAAGGTATGTATGAAAGAGTCACAGGCTACAGTCACCAGTGGTCACTGAGTCCATAAGTGGAGCTCAAGGACTCAAAGATCATGTGACTGAGTTGAAAATCAGGAGCTTGATTAGTGAGCTGCCACCATCTTGAATCGTGGGGCCACAACAACCTCTTTAAGGAACTTGCAAGACTTAAGTTGGAATAATCATTCATGTATTGTTTCAATAGCCAACAATCGAGCTCAAATACTTTAAATTATTCAATTGTTTTATTTTTAACCATGCATGAATGATTTATGCAGTCCTTTTTTGGTATCAATGCAGTTCAGCGCTGAACAAATTAGATATTTAAATGTAAATTTGTAGTCTCAATATCCCTCAAATGGAACAAAGTTCAAGTTTTCAGTGTACAATTCAAACAACTATATTAATCCCACAAGAGACACTTTGTTTGTAGCAGCTTATTGTACACACATATAAACAAGATATAATTTACCGTATTTTCCGGTCCAATCCTTCAATTCTCTCAAAAATCGACTGTGCGCCTTATAATCGTGTGCGGCTTATATATGAATTCTGGTTGTTTTATTACGAGTTTGGTAAGCTTTGAAGCCACACCACTGGATGGATTGTCAGAGCATTACGGTAACAGTAGTCAGGTGCCTTGCAGAGTAATACCTTGTTACCTTGCTTCGGCATTTAGGCACCGTAACATTATCTTGTGTGTGTATAAGGAGCCTAAAAAGGCACCTGTGAAGAGATATGATTACGAAGCTTATTGGTCACGCAGCAGAACATGGGAATAGAGCAGCAGCGAGAGAATTTAATATGAATGAATCGATGGTGCGGAAGTGGAGGAAGCAAGAAGATGACCTGCGCCAAGTAAAGACGACCAAACTGAGTTTCCGAGGGAACAAAGCGAGATGGCCACAGTTAGAGGACAAAATTGAACTGTGGATATTCAACAGAGAGCGGCAGGTAGAAGCGTCTCTACAATTTATACTATTCGACTCAAGGCAACAGCGGTAGCGCTTGACATGAAAATCAACGACTTTCCAGGAGGTCCTTCTTAGTGCTTTCGTTTATGAAAATGCATAATCTCTCCATACGCTGAAAAACTACCACACTACCCTACTCACAGTAACTGCCAAAAAGTGAGAGTGAGATGCTAAGAAAGTGGATTAACTAAAGAACTCCAACCACTAGATATTGGTGTCAACAGGTCGTTCAAAGTTAAACTGCGAGCTGCGTGGGAGCGCTGGATGACAGAAGGCGAACACACATTCACCAAGACAGGGAGGCAAGTTACTCCACTATCTGCCAATGGATCTTGAAGACAGGAATCATCACTGAACAGCTAAGTAACAGCAACGAGACAGGTTCAGGCATGCTTGATGCCGAAGTCGCCAAAACTTTTTAACTCAGACACTGATGATGAAGGATTTGATGGATTTGTGGATGAGGAATGAACTGAAAAAACTATTGTTTTGTATTTTGTGTGTTCCAACTGAAAAATGTTGAGAGTTATTGAAGTTATTGAGTTGTTAAATTATTAGAATCAAGTTTGACTTATCTGACCGTTTTGTTTCGCTTATACAGTGATATTTATATTTATTGATAGTGCGCCTTATAATCCGGTGTGCCTTATGGTCCGGAAAATGCAGTAATATACAGCAACAAAAGTTATCAAAAACACATGTTGTATGTGGAATACAAACCAAAATTTTTTTTTTTTTTTAAATATAGAAAAACAGACTTGATAAACACACAAAACAAATCTGATGCATCCAAATGGACAGTAAATTAATAAAATGTCTGGAAAAACCAAGGCAGAGCATGGACCAGATACATGATGTAAAGTGGTTATGCACATCCAAAACCATAGTAGGCCGGGGCTGGACCACTTGAAGAATGCAACAAAGTAATGAAAAATGTAGAAGAAGTTCCTCAGACTGTAGCTCCCTATAAGTGCAATTAATTGGCACATTTTAGTTAGTGGAGTTTAAAGCACAAGCTCTTCTTCTGTCTTAATAAATCTGCATCTGAGATGTCAGAAAGGTAAGCACTCTGGTCTTATGACAATCACATGATACCACCTGTGACTCAGGTGTCCTACATATAATCAAACATAATGTTACATATATAGCATGTCACACAAAACTCATATAACTAACCCTAAGCCTATTCAAAAATCAATATACAAACAATGAATTCATAATATGGGTAAGTACCTTAGCTCATAAGAATAACATCAAGCCCATGGCTGTCATACTTTCTAAATGGCTAGAATGAAATAGAAGCATCTCTATAACAAAAAACTAGGATGTCCCTCAAACATACTGTATAGAGGAGTACAAATCTACACACATGAACCCTAACAGCTACAAACAGAATCAGTCTCCACATAAAAAATAGCAGTTAGCACAACACTATATCACTTCACATTATGCATAAACAAATCATAGGAAAAGGCCATAATGTCATGTAAAAGAAAATCACAATATAATTTACAGTGAAGAGTCCAATTCATTACAATACTGCTAACATAACACTGATCACATTAAATATGTGTAACGACTTCAGTGGAAGGCAGGTTTGGACTCAAATGCAAGATCACAGACAGCAGGTTAAGATAAAACAACCCTGGTCTTTATTATGGAAAAAGGTTCGGTACACAGGCAGGCTTACTTCACTGGCAAACAAATCCAAAGTGGCAGGCAAAGGCAGAGTCAAAAACGAGCAGAATGTCAGGCGCGAGGAATCAAAACTAGGTAGAATGCTGGAACGCTGTAACACGGGGGATAACAAGACCATCTGGCACAGGAGGAAAGGGAGACGCTGCTTAAATACTGGTGAGGGAAGTGACTAACTATGGACAGGTGGGAATGATTAGGGGCGGGGCGACGATCAGACACAGGTGACTGGTGCAGGTAACTAGGTGATAGGGAGGTGCTCAAACGTGAAGGCGGGAAGCATGCAGGGTAGGGAGTGAAGTGCACTGAAACGAGAGGAGAGGTTAAACATATCAAAGTAAAACAGGATGTGCATCAAAATAAAAGCATGCAATACAGAAAACAGAGTCTAAGTCCTGCGGGACGTTACAATATGATGATTTTAATAAGTCACAAGAGCACAGACTAGATACATACAGTGGATATAAAAAGTCTAAACACCTCTATGAAAATGTAAATATATGATGTAAAAAAATTAGACCATGATAAATTATTTCAGAACTTTTTCCAACTTATTGTGACCTATAACCTGTAAAATTAATTTGAAAAACAAACTGAAATCTTTCCGGGGGGGAAAAATAAAAATAAAAAAAACTATAATCATGTGGTTGCATACTGTAAGTGTGCATGCACTCTTATAATTGGGGATGTAGATTTAACCAATCACATTCAAACTCATGTTAAATAGTAGTCAGTACACACCTGCCATCAGTTGGCAGCTGTTCTATTAGGATTTTCCTGACATTTATTGAGTTGCATCTTACAGCAAACAAAGCATCAAAGGGATCTCATTGTTGAAAGATATCAGTGAGGAGAAGGGTACAAAAAATGTCCAAGGCATTAAATACATTGTGATACACAGTGAAGACAGTCATCAACAAGTGGAGAAAATATGGCACAACAGTGACATTACTAAGAACTGAACGTCCCTCCAAAATTGATGAAGAGACAAGAAGAAAACTGGTCAGGGAGGCTGCCAAGAGGCCTACAGCAACATTATAGGAGCTGCAGGAATCTGTGGTAAGTACTAGTTGTGTACTACATGTGACAACAATCTCCCGTATTCTTCATTTGTCTGAGCTATGGATAAGATAAGATAAGATATTCCTTTATTAGTCCCACAGTGGGGAAATTTACAAGTAAATTTACAAGGAGTAGGGTGGCAAGACAGAAGCCTTTTCTTACCAAAAAAAAAAAAAAAAAAACAACATCCAAGCATGGCTAAGTCTCCAAAAGCATGTGGGAAAATGTGTTATGGTGTGAGGACCAAAGCTGAACAATTCCAAAAGGTGTCTGGTACAAAACCAACACAGCTCATCACCAAAAGAACACCATACCCATGGTGAAGCATGGTAGTGGCAGCATTGTGATTTTGGGCTGTTTTTCTTCAGCTGAACAGTGGCTTTAGTCAAGGTAGAGGGAATTAATAACAGTTCTAAATGCCATCAAATCAACAAAACCTTCAGGCATCTGCTAGACAGCTGAAGATGAAGAGGAATTTTCCCTTTCAGTATGCAAAGCATACATCCAAACCAAGAAAAGAATGGTTTCACCAGAAGAAGATCAAAGTTTTGCAATGGCCCAGTCGGAGCACAGATCCAAATCCTATTGAAAATCTGTGATATGACCTGAAGAGGGCTGTGCACAGGAGATGCGCTCTCAAAAGAGTAGGCAAATGTGCCATGCTGACAGACTCCTACCCAAAAAGACTGAGCACTGTAATAAAATCAAAAAATTCTTCAACAAAGCATGAATGTAGCATAACTGATGGCTCAAGTCCAAGCTTGCAACATCAGAAGCTACCACCCCTCTTGCTATGAATAAAGACTGGAAAAATAGATAAAAATGGGTTATAAAGTTAGCAAAAAGTTCACACGATTAATGCACAGGAGACCTGCTTTGCCACCTGGCTATGTGTGTGTTTCACGCAAAATACACAGCTAGTATGCCAGCTTCACCGGCCAGTACTATCTCTACAGTTACATTTTAAATTTGAGTGGCTTTTCGGAACTCACCTGCAACTCACATCAGCTTGCATCCCCTCCCTGTCGAACCACAAGATGGCGTCAGACTCAACATAGAACATTCATGTTGCACATCCGTTGGAGGCCGAAGGGACTAGAGTTGGTGAGCAAGGGAAACTTGTCCTATATGAAAACTAAAGGAAACGCTGGACTAAAACATGGTTTGGCCCCTATATTGGCCAAAGAAATGATAGAATATTGGGTTTTGTTGCCTAAACATAAATATGATGTGAAAATGCAAAAATGACACGCAGAATGCAAGACCGCAGGAAGATTGCCTCGTTATGAAGCAAATTTTCCTAGTGGCCAAATATGGAACTACAACTTCCGTGTCTGTCATAGGATGCCATTGGGCAAAAAAGGTATTTATGCGCCTTCCCATGAGATTGGGTTGCTGCATTACATGTGATGGTCCCACCACACTTGCAGCACAATACAAAGTTGTAATTGGTCAGCGTTGTATTCATAGCTCTAGAAACTCTCTAGAAACTATGGCACCTGTGTGATTAGTTTAGATCCAAAGTTAGGGGACAGAAAACGTGTGGTATCAGCTTGAGCGTGCTGTATGTGTTAAAGTGACCAACACAACCATTGTGCCTGACCTGCAATGAATCCTGGTTGAGGAATGGAGTGCCATCCCACTGCAATGTGGCCTCCTCATCCTGGTCACAAGGAGGTGCCAGGCTGTTGTGGCTGCATATGGATCTTCCACCCACTACTGAGGCTCCTGATAGTGAATTGAATATGTAATAAATAAACTGTAAAATTGCCAATCGTTTGTTCCTTGTTACGGATAGAAAGTTCAATCATCTAATCCACCAAACAACTCAAAACAAGAGTCAATACCAACCGGAAAATACACTGTTTAGCATTGGCAGAGAATTTTTGCAAATTTCACTGGCCGCTTCCAACATAATCAGCTGTGTTGCTCATCTCACAAATGCATGAGTTGGACATCATTGTGAAGATAAATAAATAAACAGGCTTTCCAACAATGTGAAATACAATGCCAGTTAGCACTGGAACAACAGAGAAATAATCAACCAAACACAAATTTCCAAAAAAAAAAAAAAAAAAAAAAAAAAAAAATTCCAAGCTTAGTTTTTAGGAAATTCTTGCATATTATACCTTTAACTGAGCTACAGTAAAATGTTCAAACTATAGCTTTGCCTGGCTCAGGAACAGTGATGAACTCACACACAGTGGCATTTTCAAAAAAAAATTTTCCTCCTAACTTGAGTTTGCAGCCTGTGTGTCATTCCTGCAGGCAAGTGCGTTTTCATTGTGATGTTTTAGTATGACAACAACACAATATTATATAGCACAGGGGAATAAGGGTGAGTGGGCTTTTTGGAAAACACTCACATGGAACAACTTTTGGAAAAAAAATAAAAACATCATTCAGTATCTCCAAATATCAAAACCCCAGATTGTAACAGCAGCAAGTGAGAGCATGTGCAACATTGTGTTCACTCCACATATTTAATTTTGAAGTTGAACTTTTCTCTGACAATGATGTTGGAGGTCTAAATTCAACAATACAACACCATGTTAAAGGGGGAACAGACAGGAAAGGCTGTCGACAGGAAGGGATATAGTGGGCTTTGTTGGGAAAAAGCTCTGAGGAACAGCGACTGCAGGCTGTAAGGTTCAGATGAACAGATATAAACACTACACTTTAGCAGTTACCCTCTGATGGAGTCTCCGCTTCATAACAACAACCATTTCACAGTTTGAGGTGCAGGGTCGTTGCAGTTAAGGGTTCACTGCTAGTTCTCAAGAGGTGTAGCCGATCAAATGGCTTAAGGCAGGGGTCGGGAACCTTTTTGGCTGAGAGAGCCATGAACACCACATATTTTTAAATGTAATTCTGCGAGAGCCATACAATATGTTTAAAGCTCAATACAAGTAAATATGTGCATTTTATGCAATTAGCTAGTTGACAACTCAATTAAAATGAGTGCATATCGACCGCTATTTTGGACAGCTAAATAAGGCAACCCCACTTGAACAGTGTCTCTCCCTCATCTGCGTTACATACGCGATAGATAGATAGATAGATAGATAGATAGACAGACACAACGACATGTATGTTTGGCACTTTCCCACTGAAAGTAGTGGTTTGACACTGTGTTTTTGAACGCAGATGGACCCGCTTTCAATCGACGTTTGTCCCCTTTTGTAGTAGTAGGTCCCAGTAGGTCTCTCCCGCTGGCGAGCTGCGTTGCCTCCCTTTTCACCTCTGCGTTCTGCTGACGTTATCGCGCTGAGAACGTGTAATATAGAGTGCGACAGAATTCAAGGAAGTAAACAATGGAGAGCAAGCGAGTCCTGCGGTGGCCAGTGTTCTTTTCAACATGATGTTGAAGCGGTAAACAAAGCAGACACGTATATAAGCCGGACTTCTAGTCGTCATGGCAACAGTGACCGTCGCCGAGATGCAAGCCAGATTCAGCCATCAAAAGAGCCACATCTGGCTCGCGAGCCATAGGTTCCCCTAGCCAGTGCCTGCATGTGTGTTACCAGTAATTAAAAAACAGTAGGCCATATCCAAAAAAGTTGTGCTTGGGGTCATAAAAATATTTGGGGTGGGGACAAAAATTTATTCACCTATGTATTGTGTTTTTTTAATGCAAGAATCGATACATTTCCATCTAATTTCTATCTATATCTATCTATTATTCTTATTGTTGCAGTCTGAACAACTAACAAACTGAGTCATGTGAAGTCTAATATATCAGTAATTGTCAGGCATTATTTATTGAACTTTTTCCAGCAACCCAAAAATCAAAGAATAAAGACATTTCTCTTCTTTTCTTTCTGTAATTTTGAATATTTTATACTTCTGGTGAATATAATAAAGTCAGTCTTATCTCTATATATGTATTATGTATGTATATACTGTTCCCTTTGTTAACATGTTGTGTGTACTTCTGTGAACTTCTTCAAGTCCATACATTATCTCTTACCATCGGCTCTGTCCTCTTTATACATCCATAGACAACTCCATCAGGGCTGTTTGAATGCATTTAACATAAATGTCAGTATGTGGGTGCTCTACAGTTGTAACATCAGCCCATTTGAGCATGGAGATGAGAGTGACGAATGGTTTGACAGCACTTTATTGCAATACATTAATGTTTCCTGTCCATGAGAGAGATAGCATGCAGCGATAGCCATGATGTTTAGCTCTGCTTTTCGTGGAAATGTGTAAAACCTAAAGTTTAAAATGTGAAGGTGCAGGTTGTATCGTTGTTCGGAGGCTGGGACCAAACTGCTCTCTTTGACTGGTCTGATGCGACTAACATGGAACGTGGGATGGATACGCATGGATCTGGGAAGTTGGAGTTTAATAGCAACAGGATTAATAATCTTGGAAATAGGGAATGGCCCGACAAACCTCAGAGCTAGTTTGTGTGATTCCACCCGCAATGGAAGGTCCTTAGTTGATAGCCACATTCTCTGACCTAGCTGGTAGGAGGGGGCGGGGGTTCGGTGGCGGTCAGAAGCTTTCTTCCACCGTTTTGAGCTCCGCATCAACATTTGGCGGGCTCCCCTCCAGACCCGGTGGCATCGGCGGATGAGCACGTGGGCTGAGGGTACAATGGCCTCCTTCTCCACCTCAGGGAATAGAGGAGGTTGGTATCCGTAACTGCACTGAAAAGGGGAGAGACCAGAGGAAGAGCAGGGCAAGGTGTTGTGTGCATATTCAATCCAGATCAAATGTTTGCTCCAGGAGGAGGGGTTTTGAGAAACGAGGCATTTGAGCCCTGTTTCCAATTCTTGATTTAATCTTTCGGATTGACCATTTGAGTGGGGGTGGTAACCGGAGGAGAGACTTACCGAGGCTCCAAGTAGTGCGCAAAACTCTTTGTCACGCCCCGAGATGGTTAAGTTGTGTTTTTGTCCTTGTGGTTGTGAATGTTGTCCATTTCCTGTTTATTTTGAAGCCTAATTCTCCCTCTCGTTTCAGTGCACGTCACTGGGGGCGGCAGTAGCTCAGTCTGTAGGGAGTTGGCTTGGGAACCGGAGGGTCACCGGTTCAAGTCCCGACATGGACCAAAACCTGAGTGTGAACTGGTAGCTGGAGAGGTGCCAGTTTACCTCTTGGGCACTGCCGAGGTGCCCCTGAGCAAGGCACCAAACCCCCAACTGCTCGGGGCGCTTGTCAGGAGCAGCCCCATCACTCTGACGTCTCTCCATTACTGCATGTGTGTGTGTGTTTGTGTGCATGTACCATGTATAAGTTAAACAGAGTGTAAATTGAATTTCCCCACTGTGGGACTAATAAAGGCAGATCTTCTTCTTCTTCTTCTTCCTGCCCTCCTGTGCTTCCGCGTTTTGAATGAATGAGATTCCCTGACCAACTTTCGAACTACCCTCACCTGCGTCTGATCGTCTCCCCGCCCTTGTTCCTGGCGCACACAGGACAGGCCGTCACATATTCCCCCACCTCTTTCTCCATGGCTGGCCACCAGAATCGCTGCTTAATGAAAAACATTGTCCGTCTGGTTCCTGGATGGCAGGCCAGACGGGACGTGTAGGCCCAATGGATGACCTGGGAACGGACTGACACTGGGATAAATAATTTGTTAGGGGGGCACCCATTGGGACAATGACATCTTTTAACGCCTCTTTTACCTTATTCTCTATGCTCCATGTTACAGCGCCCACTACACACGATGGAGCTACAATGTACGAAGGTTTTTCAGGAGCCGGATCAGGATCATGGAGGCGTGACAGGGAGTCCGGCTTGACGTCCTTCGAACCTGGGCGGTAGGACAGGGTAAAGTTAAACCTGTTGAAGAAGAGGGCCCACCTGGCTTGACGGGAGTTCAGATGTTTTGCTGTTCTGTGATTCTGCTGTTCTTCTTGAGTCAAGGGGTGAGAGGAATACTTGAAAGAGGAGGTTTGGCTCACCAGCGCCCTCTCACTCACTGTCGACAGGAAGTGTTCCAGCTGACCACAATAGATGCACCTCCCCTCCCGTAGGCGTCGCTGTCGTTCCTCCGGAGTCAGTCGGGCCCGGGCCACCTGCATCTGCTCCTCCGGGACACTAGGGGGAGAGGTGAGACCACACGCCACGGAGGGCGGACCCGGGTAGACTGCCCCATCAGGCCGGGAGGTGGAACCGCACTTCTCCGTTTCTCCTTCTCTCTCTCCCACAGCTGATTGTCAATTCGGATCGCTAGAGCGATGACCGAGTCAGGATCAGAGGGAAGGTCCAGGGGGGCCAACTGGTCCTTTACCGTGTCCAAAAGTCCGTGGATGAAGGCATCCAGGAGGGAGGTGTCGTTCCAACCGCTGTCGGCGGCCAAGGTGCAGAACTCGATCGTGTAGTCAGACACTCCCCTTCTTTCTTGCCGCAGGCTGACCAGAGCTCTCGCTGCCTCTCATCCTGGTGTGGTGTGGTCAAAAATCTTCTGGAGTGTCTCTGTGAACAACTTTAAGGAAGAACACACCGGAGAGCTGCGCGCCCACTCTGCAGTTGCCCAAGCCTCAGCTCTGCCTGATAAATCTGTAATAATGAAAGCGACTTTGGATCTTTCAGTGGGGAACTGAGCTGCCTGTAGTTCAAAATGCAGACTGCATTGGACCAAAAATGAACGGCAGTTAGCCGACTCACCGGAAAACCTCTCAGGCTTGGCGAGGTGTGGCGAGTAGGAGGAAGCCGATGGAAGCGGCAGCGCTGGGGAAGCGGCACTCGGTGGCTGCCGGTCCACAGAACCAGTTCATCAGAGCTTGCATCTGGGACCCGGTTGATTTACTTGTTCACCGACGGTGCTACGGAACTTCTCTTGGTTGTCGGTAAGAAGTTGAACACTACTGCAGACGGCGGAGAGTTGCTCCTCGTGACGGTGGATCCGCGCTCCATGGGCGTGGAGCGAGGATCGAACCTAGCCGAGTCGGCTGAGTCCATGTTTGGCCAGTCTGTACTGTGAACACTGTGTCAAACAAGGTGAGGACTCAAAAGCACGACAAGGAGAACAGGCAGGTAAGATTAACAAAGTCTTTACTTGGGCAAAAAGGGTTCGGTACAACAGAAGGTCAATCACAGGCAGGCTAACAGATCCAAAATACACAAGGCAGAGTCATAGTCAAAAAACAGGCAGAGTATCAAAAACACGAGGAGACTTACACTGGAAAAAGGACGCGAGGACGCTTGCACTCAGAAGTAACAAAGACGAACTGGCACAGAAGGAAGGGGAAGCACACATTAAATACAAGAGAGGGGAGTGCTATGGACAGGTGGACACAATCAGGGGCGGGGAGACGATCAGACACAGGTGAGGGTAGATGGAAAGTAGGTCAGGGACTGTCAATCACTCAAAACGCGGGAGAACATAAGGGCAGGAAGTGAAGTGCTCTGAAACGAGAGGGAGCGTTAGACTTCAAAATAAAACAGGAAATACACAAATAACAGAAAAGACAAAAAATAAACATTGACCTAAGACCTTGTGGGCGTGACAGCTATTTGGAAAAAAACTGTAATTCAAGTATTCTTTTTTTGTCTCATCAAATATTTTGAGATATCATGAGATATATTGATATTGAGCACAGCGCAGTGCGCAAGTGGTTCAAACATAATCAGATCGCATGAAGCATGTGTGTGCCATAAGGTGACAAAATTAGTTTTAATCTATTAATTATTGTACAGTTTTCGTAGTGTTTCAAAATATCAGAGGTGTTCTGCTATTTGTTGTGTCAATTGTGTGTAATGTTTTGGCAAAATGAGCCCCGTTTTCAAAACTGAGCTTAAAAGACCAATATGTAATATATTTATTGTAATAAATCATAAAATGACCATGATGTCATCAGAGATGAAGGAATCCTGCTGAATTAAATACTGGCTTCTCTGACAACAATGCTATACCCAGGATGTTCTTTGACATTTCCATTATGGTTTGGAATATCGTATAGAATATAGTTTTTGTTTTGGCCGGTGTGATCCTGTCCACTGCCTGTTTTAATACCATGTTGCAAATATGAAACAAAGTGGAACTCAAACCCAGCCTTCTGCAACCATGAAGCAAGCAAACAAGTTGGATCAACAGAGATAACATAACGTCAGTTTCTACACAACATGAAAAGCCACAGCACATCTCTCTGTACTCCGTGTGCAGCTGGATTATCAAGGTAGCAAGTATTTAATACACTGGTTGTGTCTAGAAGGTAACCCTCAAATTGCAAAAACATGCACTAACTGCAATCAGTCACAACCGCTGTGCCCATTTTAAGTCCTAGTCATCAGTCTTACATATTGTTCCTTATAGCAGTTGTAAAAAAACTGCAAATGAGCTACATTTGTTACCTAACTTCTTATGTAGCCTGCATAATTTAAAAGAACTCTCTACAGACTTTTGGTTTTACCGGTCTCCTGGGTGAAAGTCACAGATTAGACCCATCTAACCCAACCAGTACAGTAATCATTATAATATGTTACTATAAACTAACTGAAACAAAATAGTTAGTCAAATTACAGTGGATGGTGGATGGTTACAAGATTGTGATTGGAATATGGATCCAGCCTTCTGTTAGGGTCTGGCCACATCGCCTCATCCACATCACAAGCAATGTCCTGGGACCAGGGATGAGGTCGAGGTGCATGGATGTGTCAAAAAACACAGGACTTAAGCCCAGGAGACCTGTGGGACACCCCCTGTCAAAGGATTTATTTGTCACAAACTTCATTACTAAAGTTCCATACCACTTCTGGAGTTATTTAATCCAAAACCACGACATTCTCCTAAACCTAACAAAGTAGTTTTGTTGCCTAACCAGGCCTAAACCTAACCAGGAGGATCCTTTCCTCAGCTTAACTAAGCAGTGTTAATTTTGAAAAGACTGCGTGTTGCTGGACATTCACAGGAATATTCATGAAAAACAAATTGTTGCTGAGTGTCATGGGAAAAAAACGGGGAATTCGTATCTATGTACACAAATGGTCATGAGACCAGTGTTTGTGTCCCATGTGAAACCACAAGTCAAAATTGATTTATTTGACATGTAACTTCCGTTCTTAATTTACAGAACTTCCAGAATTATTTTAACTCAAACTGTGATCTTTTCCTAAACCTTAGTATTTTCATTTTGAAAAGACTGGAACGTCAATTGACAGGTGCGTCACATGTTGTTGGACATTCATAGGAAAATGGAAAAAAAAAAAACATGTTGTTGAAAGTTGTGTTGAGCATAATGGAAATAAAAGGGCAATTTGTGTCTGTGTACACAAACTGCTGTGAGACTGTAATGGCCTATACTGTATGTGTGCTCTTTATTATACCTGTGCCTGTCTGTGTGTGTGCACATGGTATGACATGTGTGCAGTTGGATGTGTATTTTCTCTCCTTTCGTCCTATCTATGTTTTTCAAAACATTTGAGGCCATAAATCAGACAATCTCACAATAAATGACGGATAAGTTTGTGTTGGTTCACTTGAGACAAGTCGGTGGATTTATACTCACACAAGGTCATTCATAACTATCAGGAAATGCTTTCTTTTCTTTTGTGACTTTTGAAACGCTTTTCCCACAATCCACCATCTCTCCCGGTGTTGCCTTAAGCCAGAGTTCATTCAGTTGAAACATCATTCACTCAAATCTGAGTTATTGTTGCTCGATTAGTTCTGCTCTACCCATACAATAAGTTCAGGCAGTATATATGGTCCCAGTTACAGATGGAGTCTGTGTGGACGTTGATGTGGCTGAGACTGCAGTTACTCTCAGTAGTTTCTCTTACAGCCTGCTCATGTTGAACTTTTAGCCTTGAGCTCCTTCCTGACATTAAGAGGTTTTTAAAGCCATTTCAGTGCCAGAAAAGGATCTGCTGCCTCTGTATGAAATGCTCAAGATGAGGACATTCATCAATATTTCATTGACTGAGTTGAACTGTGAGGCTTGGGGGCACACAGTCACATTTAATGCAGGAAGTGACATAATTGTGTACATGGACTTTGAGTAGTCATTCAGCCAGTAATGGGAGGGCATTGTTGAAAATGGCATGACTCTGTATTTACCCACTGAGCTTAGGTTTCATGCATGGGCCATGTGCAATAAAATTTAACAAAACATACCTGTATTCTGTTTAAGTCCCAATATGGTCGGCACTGAGGTTCATTTGACAGCTGATACTGCTGCAAACACTCCCAGAGGAAGTGACTTTGTTTCTTTATGTTGCTTTCTCTCATTGCTGAAATACAGGAAGTTATTGTGCTGGTGCCACAGCAGTCTCATGTTTAATATAGTTCCCCGTGCTGTCACTAAGAGTGATCCCCAATGACATATTATGGAAGTGAAAAGAGAATTTAACCCCATTAAAATGATATGAATTAAATATCTGCTACCAGTGCTTCATTTTAAAACAAATCCATCCACAAAATGTCATGTTAATGATATTCTGTGTACTGGAGCAGCCTGTTCTCGCAAAAGGCATATGAATGGCATGATAAAGCACAAGGCAAAAATGTGCAAAAAGAACACCGTTCTTACTTTTGGCACATCATATGTATGCTATGTAGTCTGTGCTGACTGCAGTGTAAATGCATCCACATAAATATACAATGCTCAGAGCTTGTGATGTAGAGTAAAAAGTGAGACAGTTTATGGTGGGTGGGAGGGGAGGTGGATGAGTGTATCAAAAACAGGACTTTCAACCAGGAGACCAGTGTTGCAAGTTATATGTTAGTCATATTATCATATATATTATTTTATTCTATTATTATTGTTAAATATTTTATATATATGTTTGTGCGTTTGTGACATGTTTTCCATACTTACGTTACATTGTTTCCGTACATATTGTAGTTAGTTTTCTTGTTTCCTCTTTGCAAGATTTCCATTTTTTTCCTTGTTGTTCATGAATCAATTTGTTAGTATGTGGCGTGCTGTTTTGACCAAATCATTACTCGCCACAAACCACAGGAAAAAAATTGTTACATTTAAATATTTTCAAAATCTTATAATATAAGAAAAATGGGGCCTTTATCCAATATCAAAACACAGAGAGTCTACATATGCATTTAAATGACTTTGTTGATACTCTGTTATATGTTCGTAGCTTCAGTTGACTTTCCAGAAACTTAGCAAATCTTTCATTATGACACTCAAAGGCTTTTGATGTTATGCAACTTATTGTTGGGCGGTTTTGGGGAACTTGAGGGTTCTTAAAAAACGGAACAATGACTAAAGAAGATGCATACAATATGGCAGAAAACATCAAGCTGGAAAACATTACTATATTATCAGGAAATGGTCACATTTCAGCTGAGAGAAACAAAAGAGCTGCGGTTCAGTTATACAAACCAGAGATGGAATCCTTTAATGAGGCTAAAGGTCAGCTAACGAAGAGTGCATGTGGGTAGATGTAACCAGAACTCTGTTTCATTTCTTAATCACTGTTTTGTGTTACACAGTGAGGAGACAAGGAGAGAAAAAGAGTCTGGAAATGAAAAGTGGCATCCAGAGGCTTCTTTGTGTGCCTCTAAATATGTGGTTCAGAGTCTATGTCAAATTTCTCTACTTATTAGAATTAAATGGGCTTCATGAAAGAGCAACTCGTGTAAACAGATTCATTCTAACGTTTTCTTGTACTTACTTACAAAATTCACAAGCCTTTCATATAAGTTGTGTACAGCACAAATAGTTTGCCTGTCTGTTTTAAGACATAAAAACACTCTGCTTGGAATAATAATATGTGTCCAATATGGTTTTCACACAAAAAATTAATTATCTCAAAAAAAATTCTCACAGACATCTTCTCTGTCTCACACATGAAAAGATCCAGAATATGAAATAATGCAAATCATGTTTCTCTCCGAGAACCATCACCATAACATGGTGGAAAAGTTAGTGTGTCCCTTTGACACTGAGGGCTGTGTTGTCTGGAGCCTGGTGCTCCTGGTAGGGTCTCCCATAGCAAATTAGTCAAATTAGTGAGGGGCCAGACTAAGAATGGTTTACAAGACCCTATGAGTGACCGAGGCAGAGGACGAGAGACTCGCCCGGTGGAAGACTGGGG
Source organism: Pterois miles (assembly GCA_947000775.1). Classification (NCBI taxonomy): domain Eukaryota; kingdom Metazoa; phylum Chordata; class Actinopteri; order Perciformes; family Scorpaenidae; genus Pterois; species Pterois miles. The sequence goes on along the minus strand of CAMQGK010000474.1, from coordinate 4,169,108 downwards.
TCCCTGTCTGCAGTCAGGCCCAGACGGAGGGCCCGTCACCGAGCATCTTGTGGCTGGGCTTGCCATGGAGTACGGCAAGGCACAACCTGTATAAGTGACGTGGCACCACCCTCCACTCCATCCTGTGGGCTCACCACCTGTTGGAAGATGACCGCCAGGGTCAGATGTGCTGCCACACAGGTGGCAGTGAAGGCCAGGGACCTTGACAGACCAGACCCTGGAAACAGAGGCTGGCTCTGGGGATGTAGAATGTCACCTCTCTGTGGGGGAAGCAGCCGAAGCTTGTGCAGAAGGTGGAGTGCTTTCAGCTATATCAGGCAGGGCTTACCTCTAGACAGTCTCGGTTCTGGAATCATACTCTTGGATAGGAGTTGGACTCTATTCTTTCCTTGAGTTGCCTGAGGTGTGAGGCACCAGGCAGTTGTGGGGATACTTACAAATTCCCCGTTGAGTGCCGCTACATTGGAGTTTACCCCGGTGGATGAGATGATCATCTCCCTATGCCTTTGGGTTATATGGGGGAACTCTGACTGTCGTCTGTGCATATGCACCGAACAGCAGTTCAGAGTATTCAGCCTTCTTGTAGACCCTGAAAGGAGTCCTGTATGGGGCTCCAGTGGGGAACTCTATAGTTCTGGTGGGAGACGTGCATGCGGGCAACAATGGAGGCACCTGGAGAGACATGATTAGGACGAATGGCCTCCCTGATCTAAACCCAAGCAGTTGTTTGTTTTTGGATTTCAGTGATTGTCATGGGCTGTCCATAATGAGTACCATGTTCGAACATAAGGATGCTCATAAATGTACATGGTACCAGAGCACCCTAGGCCGAAGGTCAATAATGGACTGTGTGATCGTATCATTTGATCTGAGGCCGTATGTTTTGGAGACTCTGGTAAAGAGAGGGGCAAAGCTGTAAACTGATCACCTTCTGGTATTGAGTTGGGTCAGGAACACTTTGAGGAACTCCTGAACCTGATTAATATGCTTTTTATTGTAGAGGCAGAGCTGGAAGGTTATGGGGAATCATCATCAATTTCTCTGTTGGAAGTGACTGAGATATTCAAAGAACTCCACAGTGGCAAAACCCCATGGATTGACAAGATCCATCCAGAAATGCTGAAGGCTTTTGGCTTGGAGGGGCTGTCGCGGATGACAGTGGGGGACAGTGCAAAAGGAGTGACACACTGGGCTGGAGGTCGGCCTCCACCAGGGCTGCGCTTTGTTACCAGCCCTGTTTGTGATATTCATGGACAGGATATTGGCATAGCTGGGAGAAGAAAAAAAAAAAAAAAAAAAAAATCTTTTTTTTTTTACTCCACAAAGGGGAAATTTAATTTATCTTCTATTAACCAATATATTTAAAAATAAAACAAAAAAAAAAAAAAATTTTTTTTTAGGAGAGATTTTAGAGTGGGGGGGCTTCCCCCCCCCCACCCCCCAGCTTTTGGGGGTTTTGTCCTCCTCCCGGGGGCCCCCCCGGTTCCCCAAAAGGTAAATGCACCCCCCCCCCTTCCCCTTTCCCCCCCTTTTTTTTTCCATTTCGGGACTTAACCAGTACCCCCCGTTCCCAAGCCAACTCCCTACAGACTAGCTACTCCCAGGAGGGATCGCAGATCGGTGTGCTGAAGATCACATTTCTGCTTTTTGCGGATGATGTCGTCCTGTTGGACTCATCAGTCTATGTCCTCCAGCACTCACTGGATCAGATCACAGCTGAGTGTGAAGCGGCTGGGATGAGGATCAACACCTCTAAATCTGAGGCCATGGTTCTCAGCTGAAACTGATGGATTGCCTACTCAAAGTAGGGAATGAGTCTTTACCCCAAGTGAAGGAGTTCAAGTACCTTGTTCTTGTTGGGTCTTGTTCACAAGTGAGGGGACAATGGAATGTGAGATTGGCGGGATAATCAGAGCAGCGGGGACGGTATTGAATTCGCTTTACCGCACCATTGTGACGAAAAGAGAGCTGAGCCGGAAGGCAAAGCTCTCAATTGCCTGGTCAATCTTGGTTCCTATTCTCACCTATGGTCATGAGGGCTGGGTCATGACCAAAAGAACCAGATCACGGGTACAAGCAGCCAAAATGGGTTTTCTCAGGAGGGTTGTTAGGAACTCTAGGTCTTAGTCTGTGTTATATGTTGCATGCTGCATGCTTTTCTGTTGATTCACTTCCTGTTTTATTTTGGCATGTTTAACCTCTCCTCTCGTTTCAGTGCACGTCACTTCCCCTGCTGCATGCTTCCCGCTACTACGTTTGAGCACCGCCCATTGACCTAGTTTCTCACCATTCACCAGCGTCTCAGCGTCTTCCCTCCGCCCTTATTGTGTCCACCCGTGTTTAATCAATCACTCATTCACTAGTATATAATGTGTCTCCCTCTTCCCCTTGTTGCCAGATCGTCTTGTGCTTCATGTCGAGAGTTCCAGTATTCATTCCCTTGTGTAAGATTACCAGTGTTTTGACCTACTGCCTGTTTTTTGACTTAGTCCTTTGCCAGCCCCTTTGGATGTGTTTGCCTGTCTGCTTGCTAACTGTGTACCGAACCCGAGCCTGTATTAAAGACGCCGATTATTGTTTGAGACCTGTTTCCAACGTGTTTGCTTTGGAGTCCCCTGCACCTCACGTTCAGATCCTTAACAAGGGTGGCAGGTATCTTCCTTAGAGATAGGGTAAGAAGCTGAGCCATCTGTGAAGGACTCGAAGTAGAGTCACTGCTCCTTTGCATTGAAAGGAGCCAGTTTAGGTGGTTTGGGCATCTGGTAAAGATGCCCCCTAGGCAGCTCCCTTGGGAGGTGTTCCAGGTACTACCAGCTGGGAGGAGGCCCCGGGGAAGACCAGGACTAGGTAGAGAGATTATATCTCCACACTGGTCTGGTAACACCTCGGGATCTCCCAGTCAGCGCTGGTTAATGTGGCCCAGGAAAGGGAAGTTTATCTGACCACGGATACGTGATATGTTTGTTTGTGAATTATAGATTGTGTAAGCTAGCATGAGGCCGTTGGAATTTTTGCATGTTATCAGGATAACAGAGTATGGTCCCCCCTCTGCTGATGCATTCTGTGATGCCCCCCTCTGTCACAAGAAGGCCGCACACACAGCACCCACAGGCCATACTTCTTATATCTGGGGATTTTAATCATGCCTCTTCATCCTCCACTCTACCCACATTCACTCAGTCTGTCACATGCTGCACCAGAGACAATAAAACATCAAACTTATTTTACGCCAACACCAAGGAGGCATACACCTCTTACCTTTTCCTCCCCTGGGAAAATGTGACCACAACCTGATTCATCTTTTGCCTGTGTACACACCTTGTATATAGACAGCCACCTGTTCCGCACAGTGAAGAGATGGTCTGATGAGGCTGATGAGATTCTGAACTGTCTCATGACTTTGTGGACTGCTGCCAGCAAAACCACCACGAGATCAACGCAGGGAAAACAAAAGAGCAGGTGGTTGATTTTCGCAGGTGCACTCACTCCCCATGACACTGGTGAACATCCAGGGAATTTGAAACATTGGACATAGGGACAGTGAGATGGTGACATTTTACAAGTACCTGGGTGTTCACCTGAACAGCACACTGGACTGGTTTGTCAACTCAACTGCACTTAATCAGAAATGCAGAATATTTTGTCATTGAAAGAAGAGCAAAAAACACCACCGAAGGCTTCTCTCAATGGAACAGACTATGTCTTTGCTCTTCTCCTGACTGGCTTCAGCAAGTGTTTTATTTTGAAGTGTTTGATCCGTCACCTGCCACACATTTTTTCAAAGTGCCTGCCCTTTTTCAAACAGTTTCCTATGACAGCTTCTCAGATAGTTTTGTGTAACACACCATCTAGTGCGTTAGGTCAGCAGATTTCGGGGGAGCGCAGACAAACTTTCTCCCTTCAGCAAATGAACATGAAATCAGCTCTTAAGCACAGTCATTCTGCACAATTAAATTCAAACATCCAACTGAAGTAACAATAAGCAAAACGTTTCTGAGTTGACATGGACTTTGAAGTTTAAATATGTTAACTGTGCAGGTGAACATTCTTAACATTGCCCATTTTGTAATACTCGTGTTTAATATTTCTGTGATGTCACAACATGTTTTTTTTTGCATCTAACTTCATTTCAAATTACGCACTTTATTTCTGTCACAGTTTGCCTGTAGCAACTCATAATGTAATAACCAGCACATAATTTAATAAAACCTTGAGTGCATAACATAATAACAGTTTTGTTCATTATGAGAACATTATTACATTATAAATGTAGCAAACGTAAAAAAGGTTGAATGATGTAACAAATTCAGCAAAAAATCTAATAATTTTCAAAAAAGAGTTCTCTATTTGTCTTCTTAAAGCATAGGAACCCTCTAGTTTTACATGACACAAGTGGAGTAGTTAATTTAAAGCAACTGGACTTTTTTTTGTTTGGTCAAGAGTAGGTAGGTGTTGGCATAAGAAATGCTTCCTAAATAATATAATATGTGGGCAGGTTTTACATAAGTAATGCCCCCTAAACACTGCATAAGGCAGCTGTTAACATAGGTAACACCATCTACACACTATAATATAAGGGCAGGTGTTAACATAGGTAGCACACTATAAGGGCCGGTGTTAACATAAGTAACACCCCCTACACACTATAATATAAGGGCAGGTGTTATTATAGGTATTGCCTCCTAAACAATTTAATATGAGGGCAGGTGTTAGTATAGGTAGCACACTATAAGGGCAGGTGTTAACATACGTAACACCCTCTACACACTGTAATATAAGGTCAGGTGTTAGCATAGGTAACACCCCCTAAACCAGGGGTCGGGAACCTTTCTGGCAGAGAGAGCCATGAACACCACATATTTTTAAATGTAATTCTGTGAGAGCCATACAATATGTTTAGAACTAAATATCTTTGCATATTAGACATACTGCAGAACCTGCTCTCTCCACAAAGGCAAAGTCCTCCGTCCATTGCTGCTGAAAAGTACGATACGCCTCGTCTTTTTTTCTTTTAGCCATTTTCTCAAAAGATTTTCTGCAATTAGCTAGTTGACAAATCGATTAAAACGAGTCGTTGTCACTACCTGAGCTGCGAAGGACCCTTTTGCACATGCGCACATCGACTGCTATTTTGAACAGCAAAATACGGCAACCCAACTTGAGCATCTGCATTGCCTATGCGATTGATTGATAGATAGACACAACAAGATGTATGTTTGCCACTTTCCCACTGAAATTAGTGGTTTGACACGGTTTTTGAAAGCAGATGGACCCGCTATCAATCGGCGTTTGTCCCCTTTCCCAGTGAGCAGAACCAGTAGGTTTCTCTCCCGCTGGCGAGCTGCGTCGCCTCCTTTTCACCGCTGCGTGTCTGCAGATGGCATCACGCTGAGAACACGCATATAGAGTGCGACAGAATTCAAGGAAGTAAACAATGGCGAGCAAGCGAGTCCTACGATGGCCAGTGTTCTTTTCAACGTGATGTTGAAGCGGTAAACAAAGCAGAGGCGTATATAAGCCGAATATAAGCCACACTTCCTCTGATCGCTGCCTCATAGCGAACCGGCTTTCTAGTCGCCATGGAAACAGTAAACAGTGACCGTCGCCTAGATGCAAGCCAGACGCAGCCATCAAAAGAGCCACATCTGGCTCGCGAGCCATAGGTTCCCGACCCCTGCCTTAAACACTATATAAGAACAGGTATTAAATAAATAGTTAATTTAATTAATGAATGCATTTGTGTTTATTTCTATATTTATGATTAAAACAACTTGTCACACAGTATTGAGTTGCATCTCAAATTAACGTTCAGGTTCCCAGCTTTCAGATGATGTACACCTCTATGTGGCATCCACTTTTGACCTGCTATTTCCCCCAGAAACCCTCTGTACTCCCTAAAAATGACAAAAACTAGTCTATTGCGGGTCTCAGAGGGTTAAACACATATATAGGCAGGTGTTGGCATAGGTAACACCCCCTCAATACTATTAGAGAGCACTAAACACAGGTGTTAAAAGAGGTAACACCCCCTTAACACTATAATATAAAGACAGGTGTTAAAATAGGTAATGCCCCTAAACAATGTTCTTGCATGAAGAACAAATGTCCTCTCAAGGATAGACAGAGGACAAGCCTCATGTCTTTGGGATTTTGTGTCAGTTATTGAAGTTACAGAATAATTGCAATCAAATGTGTTCTGCAGTTGTGCAGTGATACATTTATGTGTGCAAGTATTTAATGTAAGAATGTGTGTATAAAAACATATGCATGCAGGGGAGCAGTCTAATCTTAACCTGTATGTAGAGGTTAATATAGGATATTGGGTGCAGCCTTGTGATCTGTCTGCACATTTCACCCAAACAAGGAAAATGTCTGAAATAAATTGTGGTAAGGTGCAGGACTGTAACACCGCAGCCCACACTCCAGATGGCCGGAGAGGCCTGAATATACAGTAGCAGTGAAAATTATAGGTGTGATAATCTGCTTTAAAATAAGACCATGATTAGGAGTCTCCCGGTGACTCAGCAACTTATGGTGCATGTCAGGTATGTCAGCTGTCTGAGCTCAAAACTTTTGCTGTGTTTCACATGCTCAAGACTAGTACCACATTTTGGGAAATACACTTGTTTGTTTTCTTGCTGAGCATTAGATGAGAAGATTACCTCAGTAATCAGCAGCATAAACTAATTAAGTCATTATCTTGTTTGTTTAATTTGCACAAAAAATAAAAATGTAAAAGCAATTTCATGAATTGATGAATGAATATTTTATTTTGCATTCACTGTCACAGACTGCTCACACACACACACACACACACACACACACACACACACACACACAAAATAGACAAACATATACATGCTTTCCATTAACAATAATGTAAACCAATCTGTAGCTACAGTAAATGCTCAGGGGAAGTGCTGTAGTGACGCAGTTAGAAAGTGAAAGAGACGTCACATTTGCCAGCCCTCCCAGTATACCAGGATCACAATTCTCGCGATTTATGGCAAATTCACACACTTAACCTGTTTCTGGCACTGCACAGCATGTATAATACCTACTGTTTCCACCTGGATGACAATAGAACCACAACAAATGTTGTTTCCTGGTGGAAAAAAGCAATGCTCGTGACACAGTGCAGTTTGAGCTCATGTTTGAGCTGCGCTCACCCCTGGGTTTGGTGTACATCACAGCATGCAGTGTCAGGCCAGCCATTAGGAATTCTGAGCAGGGGGACACACTTTACAAATTGGACCCCTCATCCACCCCAACTCCAGGTCATCTAGTTTCATATGATATCAAATATCTTCACTCTAGCTTTAAAAATGGGCCCATTACATCAGGTTTTATTTGCTAGTCTGCCTAGCTCCTCACCTTTGTGTGTTCAACTTTGTCTGCATACCTGGTGCTTTTATTTAAATTTTTTTTCTTATTTTATAGCTAAATAGTACTCTACAAGATGGTTCTGAAAACATTTTATGGAAGAAATAAGCATTACAGTAACAGAATATTAGTTCATACTGTATTTGATCAATGCTGCCTTGACCACTTGATCAGAGCTCACGAGTGACTGACAGCTGTCTTCACTGAATGAACAGCTAATAAGAATGCTTTCTCTTTGAAATGACTTGTGATTGGCCAAAGTCTTCGATCACAGGCTAAATTTTTTAAAGTTTGGAAAATAACAATGTGCTGAAAGGATATTATGGATATTTTAGAAAGAAGAAGATAGAAGAAGATCTACCTTTATTAGTCCCACAGTGGGGAAATTCAATTTACACTCTGTTTAACTCATACATGGTACATGCAGACCTGAAACACACATACATGCATTAATGGAGAGGTGTCAGAGTGAGGGGGCTGCTCCAGACAAGCGCCCCGAGCAGTTGGGGGTTTGGTGCCTTGCTCAGGGGCACCTCGGCAGTGTCCAAGAGGTAAACTGGCACCTCTCCAGCTAACAGTTCACACTCAGTTTTTGGTCCATGTCGGGACTTGAACCGGTGACCCTCCGGTTCCCAAGCCAACTCCCTACAGACTGAGCTACTGCCGCCCCCCAATAATAGCCCAGTAATGCCTAAAAATATTCTGCCTACTGCATTTAAAGGTAAAATTAAAAGTTTAATGTAAAAATGCTGCTGCCGTGTACTTATTATTGTTGTTTTTATTTGTTTTAAAGTCACCAGAATGCAGGAAACAATAAACAAACAAGGCCTCAGGCCTTTTATCATTGCCTTGAATGCCTTAGTTGATTGGTTAGGTTTGAGCATGAGTTTAGTTAGGCTTAGGTTAAAAATATCCCGGTGAACCAACCAGAGGGCGGGTCATGCCTTCGCCATGGTAGGAAAAAAGAAACTGCAATCGAAAAGGTTTGATTACATTAGTTTGCATAGTATTTAACCATGGAGGCATCCTTTAGCGACAGTATGTGATGAACCGGGCTTTCAGCTAAATACAATGTAAACCCACCCGTGGTGTTATTCAACGGTCGTAACAAGCGTTGTAGTATTAATAGAGTGAGAGTCCCTGTGGTGGAGAAGTCAAACAAACACAAGACTTTCAACAAGGAGACCACTGTTCATGTCCTGTGTGAAAAGTAACATATTTTGTCACGATTAGATATTAATTGATTTTAAGGGACATATACAAATAAGATAAGATAAGATATTCCTTTATTTGCCCCACAGTGGAGAAATTTACAAATTAAAGGGCAAACACATCAATGAGTCACACTGTTGCACTGGCTGACATGTTTCTTTATCACCATGAGCACACACACTGCAGTTTGCGGTTTACATCGTCCTGCAGCAAGAAATGCTCACTAGAGCATCAAATGTGCATTAATCTGCTGCTAAAAATAGTCCCTAACAAATGCACAATTTCCTTCTGTGTTTTTCCCCTCTGCTAAAATCTATAGTGACCAGCTGATTACTGACCATTTGAAAAATATGAAACTCTAATTATTATTGACACTTTGGGCTTAGAGCTGAAATACCACAGAGGAGATGGTAGTAAAGATCGATAACGAAAATATAAAATAATGTCAGCCTTATCTTTTAATGCTATGAGCTACAGCTACATGCACAAATCCTGTGTTCAGTAATAATCACTGCCACAAATTAAGAACTAGACAGTGGCACATTAATGCCTGTGAGTAAATAAATAAATGACGACAGAAGAAAGTATGTTAAGTGAAAAAAGACACCAGATGGAGCGAATGGATAAGAGTTAGAAAAAGTGATGATTAAAATGAAAGAGTCTCTCAAAATGTGGGCTCATCTTATCTGGTGTAGACAACACATGAGTGTGTTTCTTTGTGTATGTGTGTGTGTATTCATATGTGTATGTGTACGTAAGTGTGGCTGCATTGTTTCTGCAGGTGCTGGCCATATTGAGAACGAGAAGACAAAAGGCGAAGCTGAGGTGACAGGTACTTGGCAGCTCACAACCAGAGTAATGCTGCTTAAATAGCCCTCTCTTCCACATGCATTGGCCACTCTTACAAGTGCCAGACGATACACACACATACTCACATACTCACACATTCACACACACACGCACACACACACACAAACTCAAACATACACACAAACACAAACATACATTACATACATACTTACAGTTGTGTTGCCTAAACCTACCCAAGTTGATCTTTTCCTAAACCTGACTAAGTATTTTTTGCCAAGAGGTGGCAGAGGGGAGTATGAGGTTTAAGATCAAGAACATAGTGGAGAACCTATCTCATCCCCTCCATGAAGAGAGGAATGGGCTAAGAATCACCTTCAGCACCTCCTCATCCTTTGGAGGTATTCATTTTCACACTGTTTTTGTTTGTGTTGTTCATGTGGATATAATATTTGCACTATTGCTACTATTCATTCTGTTTTGTATTATGCTGATGCATACCAGTCCACACAACTTATAATGCAGATATTTATTTATTTTTTCTAACATTAAACTTTTAATAGTGTTCTTAGCATTTGGGTGTGTTTTTTAATCATTTATTGTATGCCCTGTCATATTTCCTGCTGTTATTTCTGCTGGAATCTGTGCTCCTTTGAAACTGCAGTTTCCCCACAGGGATAAATAAAGTGCTAGCTTATCCTCACCAAGTCAATCTTTTCCTAAGCCTAATTAAATAATGTTTTGCCTATGCCTAACTGCATTGACCTTGTCCTAAGCCTAAGTAGTATTGTTGCTTAAACCTAACTAAATCAATGTTTTTCTAAACATATGTAGTTTGTTCCGTAAACTGACTTGATATTTCCCTAAGCCTAAGTACTTTGTTGCCTAAGCCTAACCAAGTCAATTGTTTCCTAAGCCTTAGTACTTTGTTGCCTTAGTCTTTTCCTAAGACTAACTGAGAATTTTCTTGCCTAAACCTAAGAGACTGTAGCAGAAATTAGCGTGCATCATGTGCTGCTTGTCATTTGTAGGAAAAAGCATGAAAACTAAGTTGTTGAAAGTCGTACAGCTGTAGTCGTAAAAAAAATGGAAACTTGTGTCTATTTACACGAATCAAATAGATTTAACTTTGTTCCTCTGTCATTAACTGTCATGAGACTGTGTTGCTGTGACAAAGTGGGCACTGTATTACTCTGTTGTTGCTCTCTCTTTTTCACATATGCAAATCCCCAAAAAATATGAATATGCCCTCACATACTTGCACGTTACACTCACACTTTAAGGATTTGTTCCAACACAAATACACTCAGTACACATTCACACCATTATTACACACACTGTCTGACACACACAACACACGCACACACACACAGAGCAGCAGTGTGGATGCAAATAGGTGGAAACAGAAAATTATCTATCTTTCTTGGAATGCCTTGATGGAGAAGAGCGTCAGCCTGCGACTGAAGACTGTTAAAGATTACTCACCCATGTTTTCTCGCTGCCCTCATTCTCAAGGAGGTGGCTCGACATGCTAATGTTCTAAATGAATACAGTTGTGTAAGTGAAACTTTGATGTGGTGGAGTGTAGGTTCTTTTTTTCTCTGTATGCTGACTATGATAAATAGACAGTCAACCATTGCCCAGCAGAGTGTAACAGACAGACGCAACAGTGAAGTGGCATAAGTAATTATCTGTAAAATTTTCATATAAATAAATGTCTGTTTGGCTACTCAGCTTTTCTGAATTGAACCCTGATTTACAGCCCACTGATTAACAGTTTGTGTTCAGCAAGACACCACAGCAGGAAGAGCAGAGCACTAAAGGTGTCATCATGAAAATAATGTGTGTGGACTTGTTCATTTTTATTTCTGTGCAGTGGCAAACATTTGGTCCATCCCAAATGAAATTAGACAGAGCTATTTATTGAAAAAATTATTATACAAAACCAAAAGGAAAATGACAAATTTCAAATGAACTGAAAAGAAGCTACAAGGCTAAAGTTTATCCCGATAGTCCTGATTTTTCTTTGTTTCATATGTGAACAGCCAACTCAATCTTTGTGTATCATCCATATTTCATATTCACTTTCTGTTTTTTTCATTAAAAAGTATTGTGCAGTTCTATATCATATACTGTATATATATATATATATATATATATATATATATATATATAGATATATATATATATATGTAAAACTGAATTTCCCCACTGTGGGACTAATAAAGGAATATCTTTCTTTCTTTCTTTCTTTATATATATATATATATATATATATATATATATATATATTATATATATATGTATATATATATATATATATATATATATATATATATATATATATATATATATATATATATATATATATATATATATATATATATATATATATATATATATATAGGTCAACATAACATATATAAGGCACGGCGCGGAGGGCTTTTTCCCCCCTCCTCCTCTTTCTCCTTTTTTTCTCTCCAAAAACTTTTTTTTCTTTTCTTTCATTTCCCAGTATTAAGTCCTCTATTCCAACAGTCTTTCCGGAATTATGGAGACCAAAGCAGCAGCTTTGGTCGTAACTTTTCATCAACTTTCACGATGTTTACGTCCGTGTGCGGACCCGACACAACCCACACACACCCCCCAACACCCCCACCCAAGGAAAGACCCCCCCCAAAGAGAAGAAAGGATGCGGGCACCGCGCACAGATGAAAACAAACCAGCCCCCGCTAGATAACCCCCAACAAAGACAGCGGCGCCACCACACGGGGAAACCGGGAGCAGAAGGCACCGAGACGGCCGGCGGCGACCACGGACGGGGACGGAGCGACGGTTTAAGTTGGTGCGGGCGGACAGGACGAGAGACAGCGGAAGAGGAAAGGAGGAGGTCTGGCGGTGTTTTGAATGAAGAGGGAACCCGCACACCAAACCAACACTCAGCGGGACACGAGCCCCCAGAGCCGAAACCGGGAATACACAAAGCGATTCCCCCTCCCGGGACACACACCCATCCCAGCAGGCTGCAGACACAGCACCCCGGCCCCCCCCCTACTAACATCCCTCCCCACCACCCTACCCGACACCACCACAAACCCATTACCCCAAGAGGCATACACATCACCCCCCCCCCTGGAAGATCAGACCACAACCGCACCCACCACACCCCCACAGAGAACCACCCCCACGAGGACAGGCCAGGAAGCGAGGAAGCCCGGACCAACACAACGGGGAGGAACCGGACCCAGGGAGGATAAGACGGACACGCCACCCACAAACTTCCGGACACCTACCAACCAGGACGGGTGTTTTCCAAACACCCTACCAGGCCCTCCTAAGGAGAAGAGAGGGCCTAGACAGGAGGGGAGCTGAGGCTGTCAGAGGAGCGGAAATCGGGAGGGAAGAACAGCCGGAGGAGGGAGGAACAGCGCAGCAACAACGGGCAGGCCAAAACCACCGCCACCCACCCAGCTGACCGGGGTGATTTAACCCCCGTCTAGCACCCCCCCCCCCCCACCCCCCTCACCCCCCCCCCCCACAGTCCCCTCCCCTCCTCCCCCCCCCCCAGCCCCCCCCTCACACCCCCCCTCTCCCCCCCCCCCCCCCTCTCCCCCCCCCCCCCCCCCCTCCCTCCTCTCCCCCCCCTCCCCCTCCCCCGTAACCACAGCTGGAGGCCGGCCAGCCCCCCCCTCCTCCCTGCTCCCCCCCCGCGGAGGACCACAACTGCACCCGCCTCCCCCCCCCCCCAGACCCCACACCACCTCACACCCCCTAGGCCCTGAGCGCCTGCCCCCCCCCCCACCCCGCCCCCCCCCCGCGGGTGTCCGCCCCTCCACCTCCCCCCGCAGCCTCTCTTCCCCCCCCCCCCCCCGGGCACCCAGGGGCCCCCCCCCCCCCCCCCCGGCCACCCCCGGCCCCCCGCCGCCCCCCCCCCTCCCCACCTCCCCCCCCTCCCCACTCTCCCCGCCCCCCGGGCGCGCGGCACTCCCACCCGCCCGCCCCCCCCGCGGAACAGAGCTGTGGTGGTTCCCGGCCCCCCCCCCCCGCCCGCCATAAAGTCCACCGTTCCCCCTCTCCCCCCCCCCGCCAGCAGGCTGACTCCCCTCCCCCTACCCGGCCCCAGAGGTCCCCCCCCACGGAGGGCGGAAATATAAGGGCCAGCTCTGCCTGTCCCTCCCGGGGGGAGATGCGGCAGCTGCACCTGAGCCCCCCCCCCCCGCCTACCCTCACCCCCCACAGGCGACAGATCCTCCTCCTCACTTACCCCCCACCTCCCCCCCCCTCCCCCCCCCGCGGCATCAAAACCCTCTCCCTCCCGCCCCCCACACACACACTACTAAATATATATATATGACTGTATATAAAGATGGACAATGGTTCTCCACTTCCTCCCACTGTACAAAACTTAAGCCAGAATATCCCAGATACGTGGGGAGTTTTTGATGTTATTTGGAGCCAGAGTGTGCAGTGATTGGGGAGGTAATAACTACATAAAAGTACAGGAACTAACTTTGGGAAAAATGAATTTGACATGTACTTTGACTTTTTGGTTTGGCACATTTCCCATTCACTAACATGGATGGGGCAGTGTCACACCTGCCATGTCTTAGGTCATGTTTTCATTCTCATTTTGTCATGTTTTGGGTGTTTCCTGTTTTTTCCTCATTCATGTCTCTTCTCATTTCAGATAGCATCATTTCCTGCCTCTGTGTTTTCCCTCCATTTGTATGACTGACAGCCCTGACCTATTTTCCTCACCTGCATTGATTGTCTGCTCCGCCCTGATCATTCCCACCTGCATCTTGTTACCCTCCCCTTTCCTGGAGTATTTAATGTCTATCCTGTCTCCCCTCTGTGCCAGTTTGTCTTCATTCCTAGTGACAAGGGTCCCAGTTTGTTGAACTTTGATTTTTTGACTCTGACTCTATGTTGCCTGCCCCATTTGTTTGTGTCTGACTGCCAACCTGTGTACCAAACCTTTTGTAAGTAAATATTTTTGCCTTCATTTACATCTGGCTCAGGAGCTGTGCATTTGAGTCCTCCCTTTTATGGTGCACTAGTCGTAATAGGCAGGATATATACTCTATACTGCAGCCAACTACCAGGGGGCAATCAAGATATTTTGGCATCACTTTTAGGGAGCTGTGATGTTGTCTATTGACAGACCTGTTCTGTTTGTGTAAGAAAGCACAATTGCAATGAGAAAATTGATACATCTAAAACTGTTTGTGAGCTGAAAATAAAGCTGCAACCTGTACCTGGTTAACTTAGTATAAGGCAGTAATTGCTGAGTAGCATCTCTAATAGAGACCAAATGGTCAAACACTTCTTTCATTTCAGCAACAAAAGCAGCATACTAAGAGCAGAGCAAGGATTGAGTCTCCCATACGGCGGACGCCCAAGCCAGAGCGTCCCTGAGAGGAGACCTGTGATATAAGTAATCTTGGCACGATCAGTAGCATAAGTACGGGGCTGTACCTCAAAAATCAACGAACACTGTAACAAAAAAGCAAGGCACCTACCCAGGCTTCTGGCATAATGTTCCAGCGACGGAATAGGTGGCCCCCAGAGTGGTAGTGCCGAGGCGGAAGACAGAAGTGCCAACTCCGGAGTGGGACCTTGGGACTCGGGAGCTGAGGGGACACGATCAGAACACAACTTAGTCACTTGCTGTCCGATTACGGACATGTGAAGGGAAAGGCTCTTTAAACCTTCAACTACTACCCTTAATGTCTGGTTGTGCTGTCCCACGAGGGTTCCTTGAGCGAAAAGAGCCTGGCAGAGGCTCTCAATGTCTGCTGAGTCCATCTTGTTCAGTTTGTTCTGTTACAGTTTGTCAGATTAACAGAACTCAGACACAAAGGCTGGGTAAAAGGGTGAGGAAAAAAGAATAACATATTTACAAAAAACAAATTATCAAAACACAAACTCAAAAACTCAGGCCACAAGGCAGGAATGGCAAACCGAACTGGGGGCAGCAGAACAAAACCTACGATCGACAGAGAGAGTGGTTAAACACACACATGAAAAAAACACCATTTATATGGGCAGCATAGAGCAAAAAGTGACTACGAGCACAACTTACGGACGGAGGTATGAGGAATGAACTGGATCACCCAGGTATATATAGGTCAAGTGATGAGCTGATTGAAATCAGCCATGTGTGGAGTCAGGTGCTCTTGATGAGCAGAGGGAGGAGGCACGGCCACACAATCACAATCAAACTCACAGGTACAGACAGGGACACAAGGAAGAGAGGGAATGTGGAAACATGAGGGAACACTTAACTGACAGACCAGGTTCCTAACACAGGCTTTTAGTTGTGATGTAGGGGCAAGGGAATGTGTTGTACTCCCCCCGTGTCGTGAGTGTCCTCGCAAAAATAGAAATACACAGCTGTGTATGTGTGTATCTCCAATATCTATCAGGCTCTGTATGTGGCCATGAAAGCATGTATGAGAGGGTGAGAAGAGTGAAGAAGACAGAGAGGTGGAAGTGAGAAAGTCCTCCCATCCTCCAGTGTTAGTGAAGTGATCTGTTTATGTTTAAAGTTTTTGGATGAAGTCTTTCTGTCACTGTCAAGATTGAAATATCTTAACAACTATTTGATGGATTAACATAAAATTTGCACAGGCATTCATTATCCACAGAGGAATTTCTTCGTGAATCCTCTGACTTTTCCTCTAGTGCCACCCTGAAGTTGACTCACTGATTCAGATGTTTCACTGACTGTTGGATACATTGTCATGAAATTTGGCTCAAATGTTCATGGTTCCCTGTAGATAAATCGTATTAACTTTGTTGATCCTGATCCTGACTTTTCATCAGGTCAAAGTTTCACTTTGTCACCACAATGTCACCTATTGGTCTGTGGACTGAAGTGACACAAGAGGGTTGAGCTAAGTAAAACTGAATGCTGAATAATATTGTTTTAGGCGATCGGAAGGTTATAATTAACTTTTCTGAAGTGAAAACACACATGTAAAGGTTAAAGTTCTAAGACAAGGCACAAGGCACTTCTGCATTGGCTTCGCTTTTCAGATTGCCAGTGATGAGAGACAATGCAGCTGAAGAAAGTAACAAGTTTAGAGTAACGCCAGGACACTGGACTCAGATGCACGACTCAGACGATCAGGCGGTGTAAAAGAGAATCGGTTTTTAATCAAGCCCAGGTCGGTACACAGGTGAGCAATCAACACGGGCAACCAGATCCAAAAACAGTAGGCAAGGTCAAAGTCAAAAATTCACAAAAAAACAGGCAGACACTAGGAAAACACTGGAACGAAAGTCACCGGAGAGGATCAACACTGGTGAGGGAGTGCATACCGAAACACAGGTGGACACAATCAGGGGCGGTGCTGACAATCAGATGCAGGTGAGTAGATGGAAAGTGGGTCAGGGGGCATGGAGACACATGAGGGCAGGAGGGGCAGTGAATCTGAAACGAGAGGGAAGGTTAGTGATTTCAAACTAAAACAGGAAATGACAATGAAAATGAAAAGGCAAAATAAACATGACATAGGATCTGATGGATATAACAGGACCCCCCCTTCTAGGGACGGCACCTGACGTCCCAGGATGACGTCTGTGGAAGTCACGGATGAGCTTGGGGTCCATAATGTTTGTTGTAGAGACCTAGGATCTCTCTTCTGGGCCATAACCTTCCCAGTCCACCGGATACTGTCTCCCCCTCTCCTGACGGCGGACTGCCAGGAGTCGATTTACTTTATACACTGGTCCACCATCAATGATTCGGGGGGTGGTGGGGGTCTGTTGGCTGGGACTAGCGGGCTTTCTTTTGCGGGTTTGAGGCATCCCACATGGAAAGTAGGGTGTATGCGCATAGAATGGGGAAGTTGGAGCTGCACTGCCACCGGGTTGATCACTTTGGAAATGGGGAAAGGACCAACAAAACGGGAAGCCAGCTTTCTGGATTCCACTCGTAGAGGGAGATCTTTAGTTGAACACTTTGGTCGGGTTGATACATGGGAGCCTGAACACGATGACGATCAGCTGCTGACTTACAATGTAAAGAGCTTTGTAACAGCATCTGGCAGGCCCCTTTCCACACCCAGTGGCAGCGGCGGATCAGAGCTTGGGCTGATGGAATGCTCACTTCTTTCTCCATGTTAGGGAACAGCAGGGGTTGGTAGCCGTATGCGCACTGAAAGGGAGAAAGACCAGAGGTGGAGCAAGGCAGTGTGTTATGTGCATATTCAGTCCATATGAGATGCTTACTCTATGTCGAGGGGTTTTGTGCGACAAGACATCGAATTCCTGTTTTCAACTCCTGAGTCAGTCTCTCCGTCTGGCCATTCAATTGGGGATGATAACCTGAGGAGGGGCCGACTGATGCACCTAACAGTGCGCAGAACTACTTCCAGAACCGAGAGATAAACTGTGGCCCCCGGTCTTCTCTATGAAAACCATGCAAACGAAACACATGGGACAACATAACCTCTGCCATTTTCTTGGCGGAGGATACCTTTGGAAGTGGTACAAAATGGACCATTTTGGGAAAATCTGTCCACTACAGTAAGTACAGTAGTATTACCTTCAGAGGCAGGGAGACCAGTCACAAAGTCTAAGGAGATGTCAGACCAGGGGCGATGTGGCACAGGGAGTGAATGGAGCAGGCCAGATGGAGGACAATGTGAGGACTTATTTTGGGCGCAGACTGGGCACGCCGCCACATACTCCCCCACCTCCTTTTCCATGGCCGGCCACCAGAAGCATTGTTTCACCATGAAATGTAGTCCTTCTGGTTCCAGGGTGGCAAGAGACGTGGAATGTATGTGCCCAGTGGATTACCTGAGAACAGAGAGGGGCTGGGACAAACAGGCAATTAGCAGGGCACCCATCGGGCACCGTAACATTCTTAAAAGCCTCCCTGACCCTTCCCTCAATCTCCCATGTTATCGCCCTCACCACACGGGAAGGTGGCAGGATGTGCGAGGGAGACTTGGTCGAAGGGTCAGGGTTGAACAGGCTCAGGCTTTATATTCTTAGAGCCAGGGTGATAAGACAATGTAAATTATAAACGGTTAAAGAATAATGCCCATCTGGCCTGACGAGAGTTCAGTCTTTTAGCAGTTCGGATGTACTCAAGGTTTTTGTGGTCCAAACAAGAAAGAGCTGGTCAGCTCCCTCTAACCAATGTCTCCACTCATCTAATGCAGCCTTAACCGCCAACAGCTCCTGATCCCCAACATCATAATCATCAGGGGGCGTGGAGGCACACAAGGGCAGGAATTGCAGTGAATCTGAAACGAGAGGGAAAGTAAGTGATTTTATACTGAAAGAGGAAATGACAATAATGAAAATGAAAAGGCAAAACAAACATGACCTAGAATCTGGTGGATATAAATAAAAGTTTAGCGTAAAACTAACTAGTTAACAGTTTGCATTGACTTACTCAAAAGTAAGTACAGTATTTGATTAAATGACAGAAACTGATAAAAAGAGAGGAGAAATAAATCCATTGTCTCAGCAGTGGAAGCAAAATTCAAACCAGAAACACAAGGAAAAAATAATCAAGATGCAGCTGTTGACACTGCCATGGAAACAAATCTCTTCCTCAAAGGTAAAAACATACTGTGGCATGCTTCTGCTCTTCACTTCAAGAACACTTCACAAATGAATAGACATGAATAGACCTACTGTATCTTAACACGAAACATGTACTCCTCAATCAAATGCTTTCCAGGCCGGGGTTTTTGCTGAAAAGAGAGCTATGTTTTCATAGCAGAACAGAAATTGTGGCTTTTTTGTGAGTGACTCCTGGAGCAGGAGGTTGAAGGAGCAGCAGCAGTGTGGCACTAACTCATGATGAAAAGCTGGAGGTTAAAATGGACTGAAAAGGTACTCAGCTGCTCCTCTGCCAAGGCTCTGAGATGTTGAACTCTGAAGGAAAATATCCCCCTTCTGAGCTGCACATTTAGACTGTAACCTGGTCTGTGTGCTTTTAAAATCCACCCTGTTCAAGTACACACACACACACACACACACACACACACACACGTGCACACACACACAGATACACACACACACACACAATATACACGCTGAACAAATCTTATTTAAAATCACATTTTTATGAAAAAGACATGTATGTTGAAGTTCATAGATAATATGAAAATGAAAAAACATTTACACACATGTGCACACACAGATACACACCCACATGCATGCTGGGAAAGACATACACAGCTGTGAACGTAGGTGTCATACATGGTGTGCCAAATAAAACGGCTCTGTTTTTCTTTGAGCAGCTTTTGGCGTGGCCACATGATAAAATTCTTCCCAAACATCTGTCACGGAAAACCACGACCGCATTTACTAAAAAGTTAAACACCGGTCAGCTTGGCCAAGCCAAATCTGATAGCAATAAAAACAGCAAAAGAGGTTTTGCTATGTGGTGAAACACACAGTGGGGCAGAAAGAAGGACTAAGGGGTTGCAGGATAGATGGACACGTATGATGGGATTAATGCTTTTATGAGATTACAAAACTGCTAATCATCTGCTAATCTCCAAGGTTTGATTTAATAAAAATGAATTCAACAAAACATCTCTCAAAACAATGTAAAGTGCAAAAATTTAATTTAAAATTCATAATGTTCTGAAGTGTCATTTCACACCAAACGGTTAATCTGGTGAAGCGTTTTTCCCCATGTCATTTAATGCTGTGGTGTTAACATGAAATCATCAGCGTTGTGTTTATGCCACTAAACTTTGGCAACAGCCGCAGTCCAGTTTAGACTACAAAACCACTTAGGTTTAGGGAAAAACATCATGGATGGGCTTAAAACATTTACATAAACTGAGTAGAACATATACGCAAACAATGTGGCTCAGGTTCAGAAGACTTGTAACAAACATCACAAATGTAATTTCAAAATAACTCAACAACAATTTGGAACGCAAACTCCTGTCTCGAACACTGGTCTTATGGTTGAAAGTGTTTGTTGGTCCCATCCACCTTCCCTCCTACCCACCATATGCAATCTGTCTTACTTCTGACTCTACATCACTATCTGTTAGTGTAGCATATTCACACAGATGCCTTTACATTGAAGTCAGTGTAGCCTGGTGTGAAATGATGCACCAAAAGCAAGTATGGTGTTGTTATTATTATTATACACACACACACATATACACGCTGATATCCCCTTCATGTATGTAAACAAACAATTAGAAACAAGTAGTATTGTAGTCCAGTACAACACCAACTTTAGAGTAACTATGTCTTCAATAACAAACATATACATGAATTTACACATGTCTAACAATGTCACCAAAAACTGAACGTTATAAACACAAGGTTGTTATGGCATTTGTATTGGACTAAATTAGATTGTACAGGCATACCTAATAAACACTGAGTATATGTGACTGAGTGTGATTTTATCCAGATACAAAACAATTGAAATGACAAGTTTGATCATTACACTTTAATCTTGCTTCCTTTCATTGGCTAAAAATTACATACAAGGCCTTGCAATACCTGGCCCCTGCATATACATGTATAGCAGAGCTACTCTGATCAAGGTATTTAATCTGTTCCCGTTCATATTTTATATTGAGAGGCGACAGCGCTTTTGCAGTTGTAGCTCCTAAACTTTAGAACAGCCTTCCCCATTCCATCAGATCTGCTTAATCTGCAGTTTGATTTGAGCAGCTGCTGAAAACTCATTTCTATATGTTAGCCTTTTTATAAATATTCTCTATTCACCTTTAGTTTTCTTTATTTTGGTTGTGTGCTATAATACTTGTCCATGTATCATGTTTGCATGTTTGTAGGTATATGTGTATACTTATTTGTATGTGTGGATTTTATCCTATGCAAAGCATGTTGTCACTGTGTGTTTTAAAAAGTGCTATATAAATAAAATTATTATAGAAAATTATTATTGTCTTACTGTTAAAATATGACTACAAAGATGATTATTCTACTTGTAGTTACCTGCTAACTTGAAAAATAATCTAATTACAGGTGAAGTGGGAGAAAATACTGAATGTGATTATCAAGCAACACTCCATAAAATTGGAGGAGGTGTTGGAAATTGGTGTGTGTTGGAGATGTGGAACACTAACCTTGGAGGTTATTCAGGTCTGGAGTTGTTGGTGGGAACACAAGCCTTCTGGGTGTGTACGGTCCTCTTATGGGACACACACACACACACACACACACACGAATGCTTTTGCAAGCCTTCCCGAAACATCATTGTTAAATTGTGTAATAGGGGCAACCATTAAAGTTGTGTTCAATGAAGTTAAGCTCTGTAAAACAAGCTTGCCTTTTCAGCATTGAATATGGAGGCCATATGTTTTTGATTACATCTGAGTAGGGAAACACAATAGCCCTCTTCAACCCGGTTCTTGATCCTGTTCACTTGAATTCAGCCTGACACTTTGCCACAATTCCTGACCACAAACAGCGAAAAGGAAACCCGAAACCCGTAAACAATCCATGTTTCTACTTTACTACAGATTTCTGGAAGAACCACAGAGTTCACTACAATGTAATCTGATTATAGGCGCCGTGGGCCAAAGGCCTGGTGTGGACAGCCGTGGCAGTTGGCCAATAGAACAATTATGGGATAATATGGAGAGTCCGTTTCCATAATGTCCATTTTGAGACGAAAAGTACTCTAAGTTCATGAAACTGTGACTTCAAGGAACATTGTTATTGTTTTTGAGTGGCATTGTGGATTCAACTGTTGCCCCACTGGGTGCTGAGATTTCCCAAGAAAAAAACCCCACTATTGTTAAACTAGTGATATATTACACCTTCTTGAGATGCTTCTATCGGATTGTTATTCAAATTAGCTTGATTAACTTGTTCTGTGGCAGCTATCAGTTGTTGTGATCCCTGAGGATCGAGGGAGACTAGAAGGAGTTTCCTTAGTTGTTTAAACAAATGACTGAAAACATGCATTCATAAGGATGAAATAGTGTGATATAGAGTCACAAGGTCTGTGCAGGGAGGAGGTCGAGGTAGATGAATGGACAACACGTTGATCTTCAACAGGAGACCATTATTCACTTCCCATTTCCCACAGTCAACGTCTTTGTTCTTACAGTGTTTACAATCATTCTCTAATTTTAACCTTAAAATTAAATGAAGTTATTTAAACCCAATGTTATCCTTCTGAACCTTAAAGGAACATGTCCACATTTTGGGAAATATCCTTATTTTCTTTCTTGCAGAGAGTTAGATGA
The DNA here is from genome assembly GCA_947000775.1 of Pterois miles. Taxonomy (NCBI): domain Eukaryota; kingdom Metazoa; phylum Chordata; class Actinopteri; order Perciformes; family Scorpaenidae; genus Pterois; species Pterois miles. The sequence continues at coordinate 4,146,483 of CAMQGK010000474.1, read as the reverse complement.
GAAGTTAGATACCACTCATATGTCTGTGCTCTAAAAATAAATCTACAGTCAACAACTGATTAGTTTAGCTTACCACAAAGACAGGAAAGAAAGGGGAACAGCTATTCTGGCTATGTCCAAAGTGAACAAAATCCACTTACCAGCACCTCTAAAGCTCCCTAATTTACACATTATATCCATCCATCCATCCATCGTCAACCGCTTATCCCGTTAGGGGTCGCGAGGGAGCTGGAGCCGATCCCAGCTGTCATTGGGCGAAGGCGGGGTACACCCAAGACAGGTCACCAGTCCTACACATTATATCATCTTTGTTAAATCCATACAAATCCAAAGTGTGTAAAGAAAGCAGGAAAGCGTACTTCCCAAAATGTTGAACTAACCTACTGTATTACATAATTAGGTAGTTATTCCAAACCACAACGTGTCCTCAATCCTATCCAAGCTGTTTTGTGATTCAAAATAACCAAATATTAACTCAAGGGAGGAGAAAATGCTTATTCAGCATGTATTTCATTTCTAAAACTTATTGGATAAATGTCATAACATGTCAGGAACACATAGTGATTCTTTAAGTTAGAAAACTTAAAGGAGAAAAACAAGTAAACTTACAATTAACTTCTTTGCCAGGTTATAATTGCACTAGGACAAAACAGTTACTCTAAAAAACTGAACTTGTTAATTTAGAAAACAATACCTGTCTTTCAAAAGGTTTTCTTGAGGCATATGTGCATATAGTATTTACAATAAGAAGTATTTAAATGTTGCGTGAAAGCAAAGAATGCAAAACTGAAGACATGAGGTTTTTCCTCTAGGAGCAGTAACATTATACCCAACAAGAACCCTAGCTTCCAAGTTATTGTGTTTCTCCTTATACAATCCCTTTCCGTGATAGGAGGAAAAAACATACAAGAAAGCATACCGTGAAGTCAATTTCCCAATTATGTTTCATTTCCTGTCGAGCCAGCACACCGTCATAAATCATAGGAAATATCAGTCACCATTAATCATACATGGAGATTTAAATCAGCTGTTGTATAATCCAGTGCCTGTATCTCAGATGGGCTAATGTGTGGAAATGTGTGCTAATCAAAGCCAGGCACTCTCTCTGTGGGGAATAATGTTTCCCAATGTCCATTTAACAACACTACCTCAATACCTCCTTCAGCTTGTTACAGCTCTGCTTAGAGGGCTGGAGCAATAGTGATGAAGGCCCATGTTGTTTTTACTTTGATTTTAAGTCTAAATACAGATGCATGTCTAGTAAATGAAAATGACTGCAGCCCATCTGACAGGTGTTTGCAGCTTTCTGTTTTTGAGTACTTTTAACAAAACATTTTGGATTTCCTATGGCAGCACAACATTTTTAGCCATGCTAGCAGCACAGCTGTAGGGACTGTAATGCCAGTCTGTAGGTCCACCATTTTGATCAAGATTGAAATATTATATGATTATTGCCATGAAAGTTGGTTCAGACATGCATGATCCTCTCAGGTGAAATTGTAATTACTTTTCATCTTTGTCTAAGTACTAGGGCCGTCAAAGTTAATGCGATGATTAATGCACAATGACGCAAATTTGTTTTAATGTCACTAATTTCTTTAATGCATTAATGGAACTTGCAATTTTTCAGTTTCAGAAGATTGAAGATACTGGTATCATAACTAGAAAAACTAGAAAACCTAAGGAATCAATTCGTACCAACCATGTCATATTAGCTTGTCATGAAGGATGTTAAATAACACTCCACACTTACACTAAATTTTGGTGAGGAAAAACTGTCATGGCCATTTTCAGAGGGGTCCCTTGACCCCTGACCACAAGAAATGTATGAATGAAAATGGGTTCTATGGGTATCCATGAGTCTCTCCTTTATAGACATGTCCACTTTATGATAATCACATATAGTTTGGGGCAAGTCATTGTCAAGTCAGCACACTGACAGCTGTTGCTGCCGTTGGGTTTGAGTTTGCCATGTTATGATTTGAGCATATTTGTTATGCTAAATGCAGTACCTGTGAGGGTTTCTGGACAATATATTTCATTGTTTTGTGTTCCAATAATAAGTATATACATACATTTGATTACAGCAAGCATATCTCCCCACTTGCATGTTGATAATAGTATTAAATACTTGAAAAGTCTCAATTTCAGGTGTGTTTGAATGGATAAAAAATATAATAATTTGAGATGAATCGTGATTAACTATGGACAATTATGCAAATAATCACAATTAAACAGTTTAATCGGTTGACAGCCCTACTAATTGCTTAACTTTAATTAATCAGATCACTTAACTTTGCAATCAGATGTCCTACTGTGTGTGGGGAACCCAGAGGGCAGCCGATGACACAGTCACATGGAAGAGGATGTTGGTCAATTGAGAACTAAGCTGACTGAAGAGGAAGGACAACCACTGATGTCATGGCAGCCACAGCTAATGCATGAACTAATGCAAAACGTGAAGCATAAAGTAGTAGTAAGATTAAACTCAGAAATGGAGGATCAACTTGTTAATACACAAGTATTTATTGAATGTGTTTTCATGACTTCATCCATCTATCCTTTGTCCATCTGCCGTGTTTGTTTGCGCTAAAGTCATGTCTAATTGTGAGAGATTTAACAATATTTCCATTTTTTTTAGTTGGAACTCTCATGTGTGGTGTGCTGTTTTGGCAAATCATTGCTCACCACACACTATAGGAACAAAAATGTTAAATATATTACATGTCATTGTGTGGAGTTTCTCACATTTTCAACATCTAGTAGTTGGCAGTACACTTTGTTATACAAACGTATATATTACGCATAAGAACTTGAAATCTACCCATGGTGTTGTAGCTGCATGGCATAACTCATATCTAGCTTTCTAAATAAAATATATTTTTTTTAAATACAAAAAGCAATACAGTGTGTTTACATGGACATTTATCCCAGGGTTTGGCCCATTTTTAAAGTGGGTCTCAGACTGAGAAAAAGATAGCACTGTGAGTGCTTCTTATCTGTAACTGGCATTTGTCGGATACAGCTAAATTTAGGTCTGTCAAGTCTGAGTGAATGGATTCCTTCCCACATCTGAAAAGAATGAGCGGATTGTTAACCAACACACAAATCACAAGAGTTATAAATCACAGCCTTTGAACAAACTTATTTTTCCTTTGATTCAAAGCCATGATAAGCAAAATATAAATGTTAAGTTTTACAACTCTAGAACTGATAATGTTGCGGCACTATGAGTTTATGTAGTTTTATTATGTGTTAATGAGAAAAAAAGGGGACTCTACAGCTGCAGGTCATATTACCTCCTGCAACAAGTGCTTTCCAAACTCAACTAGGGTCCTATGGACAAATGAGCTGCTCTGGGATTAAAACACAACCTGAACAGCAGAGATATTCCCAACCTCCTGTCTTTAAAGTCTGATTTAATACTATCTATCCAGACACTTCCTTAAAGGGTCTGCAGTTTGTAATTTTTAATTCAAGATTCCTGGTTTAAAGCTAGCAGCTAAATTCTTGTTTAAATCCAATCCTGCTCAGCTTCTCCCCACCTTCACCATGTCAGTTCAGGTTTTGAGAAGAGGGGGTAATACCACTGGCATTCCTCAGCTTTGATTAAAGGAAATGCTTACATCAATCCGTCTCCAAGAGAAACAAGCCATTCGCTTGGCGCAGATGGCTCCATCCAATGGTTGAGGGGGTTTAAAAGGGGCAGGCTGACAGGTGTGCTCAGTGCTGACTGTATGAAACACAAACAGAGGAGTGTTGCTGCCTTTTTATGTTACATAGCAACAATAAAGTTGTCTGTACAGCTTTACAAATAGTCATGTTTCTTCCTAAAATTAGCTTGACCTGCAGGTCAGGGTCCAAAACAGTCTGCTAGGTTGTCTAATGGACCGTGACTTTAGGAGCCGGATGGTGTGTTTCAGACAGACTGTGTCCAAGGAAGGAAAGAGGCTGGGACACAGCGGATAGGGCCATGAGACATAAGACGTGCAGTGTAACTGAAGCTGAGGTTGTGCATTGTGATTGGCTTAACTGGCTTTTAGTCAGCAGTGTTCAGTGGTTGTGTTTGGGGAGTTTATTGTGAAGGGTGGAACAGTAGCACTGAAGTATTATTATTGATGTTTATGTTTACGTTACCACTTCTATTAACTCGCCACCGCACATTAGCTCACCAGCTAACAGCGAATAGTAATAGTAGTAGTAATATGTGCAAGTAAATGACTTTAGTTCCTTCTAGTCAGCAGTGTTCAGTAGTTGTGTTTGCGGAGTTTATATTAGGAATAGCGTGTCTTAGTGTTCTGTGTTTCATGTTGCATGCTTTTCTGTTTTGCACTTCCTGTTTTATTTTGGCCTGTTAACCTCTCCTCTCGTTTCAGACCACCTCACTTCCTGCCCTGCATGCTTCCTGCCTTCACGATTGAACACCTCCCTCTGTCCTAGTTACTACACCATTCACCTGCGTCCTATTGTCATCTCCCCACCCTGATTGTTTCCACCTATGCAGTGTCTAGCACTCCCTCACTAGTATTTAATGTGTGCTCCCCATTCCTTCTGTGCCAGATCGTCTTGTGCCCTGTGTCAAGAGTTCCAGCATTTCCTAGTGAGTGATTTTGAATACCGGTTACTGAATTTCTGCCTCCCCTTTTTGACCTAGCTCTAGCCTGCCGTTTTTGATGTGTCTGCCTTATCAATTGCCTTCTGTGTACCGAACCATTGCTGTGATTAAAGACGCCGTTTTTTGCCCAAGCCCTACTGTTCAGTGTATTGCATTTGAGTCCTCTGTCGACTCTGCTCGGAGTCATAACAGTTTATTGTGAAGGGTGGAACAGTAGCAGTGAAGTGGTGATGCGCTGTTATTGTCAGGGGTCTGAACTACGGAGCCTCTGTGTTAATAATATATTTTCCTCATAAAATTTAGGAGTAACCCTCAGCTACACAAGCTGAAACTAAAGCTGGCAGTAGGCTCTGTAGTCTGACTGTTTAGGTTAGTTTGTCATGTATCTTTGTAGTAAACTCATCAGCTGACTGAGACAAAGGAGCTCCTCTCTCTATTAGCAGTACCTGTATTGGTTCACATTAGCAGAGAGACGGGGACAGAGGACAGTAGGATAGGAGAAAGGACTGATACTGTCTGATGGAGGACAGAGGATAGGAGGACAGGACAAAGGCCAGATACTGTCTGATGTTTGTGTTCTTCAGTCTTTATAAACTTCACTCTGTCTTCACTGATTTATTTTATTAATATGTTAGATTGTTTCCAGTGAGATATCAATGAGTTTATATGGTGACTTTGCTGTTGTAAACATTAGAAACAACTTTGCTCTAGAAACATTGGTCCTAGTTGTATTTTATATATTCAATTATAATCTGGTTCTGAATGTAAAAACGACCAGGCTGACATACGTATAGCTAATGTGCACACATCACTATTTGTTTATTTATCACAAGTCATATCAGCATTGCAATACTGAACAGTGTTATTGCACATGGCAGGTTTTCCTCATATGATGCAGGCCTAGTATTTGTTACTGATGCTCAAAAAAGCTCTAGTGCTGGCTGACCTGATGCTGCACTTTGTTAATGATTTGTTTTTATTTATTAGTTATTTTTAAATAACACAGTGGCACTTTTCTTTTAGATAAGAAGTCCAGCAATAAGATGCGATAATGAAGAAGTGTTTTGTTCCTTATGTTAGACTACTGTTGTGAAGACAAACAGCTGTTGACTTATTTTGTCAAATAAATGAAATACATGTTTAAAGTTGGAAATTGGCCTCCCTGCTGTACCATAAATGTACTGAACTGAACCGAAAATCGTGACCCCAAACCATGAACCGAACCGAGAACTTCATGAACCGTCCCACCCCTAATATCTATCTATCTATCTATCTATCTATCTATCTATCTATCATCTATCTATCTATCGATCTTTGCACTGGTAGAACAGCTGTGTCCTATCTCTGTCTCATTTCTCTTGCTCAGTTGTTGGTCTTAATTTCTACTATCAGAGCTTTCTGTGCTTAATAGAGACAGAGCACAATTAAGTCCACCTTAAGTACACCAGAGGGGATAACAACTCTAACAACTGTTCGCCATTGACTTTGTATTGTGTGAAGGTATCTCCTTGTCAATTCCATAAGAACCCAGAACTAAGGTTTTATAAGCTGCTGAACCAGTTTTAAGTTAACTAAAGCCTATTCCTAATGAAAACTTTCTTCATTTAGACAGGCTATGGATAGACAAAAAGTTTGTACCTGACAGTTTTGACTCCTTGGTTCTGCCGTCTTCTGCCCTGCTGTCTGATTGTCTAACTGATGGCAGGAGGCACCTCTGAAGCACTATGTCCTGTCTGATAGCCTTAGGGGGCCGTCCCTTCCCTCAGCGTACGCCAGGGGACACTGTCATCCCACCACTTCAGATAGGATGAAAAACTCCATATAACCACCCACAGATAAGGTCACACCAACATCATGTGACACCTCTGAGGAAGACTGCAGAAGCAAGTAGTCAAAACTGTCAGGTACAAACGTTTTGTCTATCCATAGCTTGTCTGGATGAGGAAAGTTTTCACTATATATAAGTAGGCTAAATGAATCTTTTTTTCAATATAGCCTACTTCTGTGAGTTAAATTAAAGCATTTGACTATATGCAACATGTATTATAGTTGACTGTGGATAAATTAAAAAGCTATCCAGTATTATTATATTTACACTTGTATTATTATACAAGTGCCTTCGCTTGCTTGCTAACATGCAGCTAACATTAGCTTGCTAACAGCTAATTTCATAATCATCATCATTTTAGTTTTCTACATCCCACATAAGGTGCTAAAATAAAGCACTGACAAGCTGAAATCTGATGTTTCAGCCCTTTTTTGCATATTTGGGAGATCATTAGCATATAAATGGACAGCAGACAAGTGCATTATGCTACATGAGGGGCTTGAGGCATTTCTAGTAACACTTTGGGGGCATTCAAGCTGGCTACCGTGCTCAAGGAGGATGAACAACAAAGTTCAAGCCTACAGGGAATGCGTGTGTTTGAGTCAGATCCAATGATCACTAATGACATTGATAACTAATAACTCACAACTAATTTTCATCACCTAACGTCTTGGACCTTCTTATAACTTTCAACCAACCTTGCAGCAGTAAGTGAGGCTGACCACCAAAACACTTTAAACCAAACCAAACGCAGTCATCATGGGTTAAATTGGGATTTGGCATTTGAAAGTCTTGTGAATTCCTTTTCTAGTTTAGTCTACATAGTCTGGGGGGCAGAGGTTCAGACTGATAGGAGTTTGGAACTCAGTCAGTTAGACATTTTTTATTGAAGAGTAGTTTATGCAACTTTCCCACATTTGGAGCAGGTCAGATTAGCACTTCATCACTGGCTTATATTTACAGTATATATCAGAAATTCTTTACATGCTTCATACAAAAGTCTTGGATAAGACATACAAATTACTCTTCATTGTGCATCTGAATGGGCAAAGGCACAATGGCAGAGAAGTGCTGAAAAAAGGGTGTTTGGGAGTATAATTCACTAATGTTTCAATAGCATTTTCTATTACACGCAAAGTTTTTACATCAGTCAGAACATAGATACAAAAAAGCGGTACAAATTAGTTTTAGCCTAATATGAGATAAGAACTTTAAAAGTGTCTCTGGTGGCTTTTGGCTTCTCTCAGATGCATCTTACTAATCGCCATCAACATCAACATTACATACTTTTTAGTGAGTGGGTGTTAAAGAGCATCACTTCCATGAGTTTATCTTTCTCTGTTTAGTCTTTAACAATGTGTAATAGTCTTTGGTATGTAGTCTGATAGTCCAGTTGAGTGTGAAGACTAATGTCTGCTGCATAGCAGTGAGTTTGGTCACAATCAGCTGAAATAAGCGTTGTTTTGCTCAATGTTGAGCTTTCCATATTAGGTTCAATCATGCATATCTAACTTCCCTCGAAGTGAGAAGCAAGAACTCTCTTTCTCTGTCTTGGTCTTTGCTACCTGCAGCCACACGTCTCCACCACCATGTCCTCATACTGCTTGTAGACAACGTTATTGGCTGAGTCAATGTAGAGTATGCTGATTGGGCTGAGTCGTGTTGGGACACAGCAAGTGGGTGGCGTCGACTCCGGGTCCATTGAGTTCATCAGCGTCTGTATGATGGCGTGGTTGGTTGGCTCCAAGTGCGAACGGATGGGGAAGTCACAGACACCGTCACAGTGAAAGGCCTCGTACTCCAGTGGTGCGATGATCCAGTCGTCCCAGCCCATCTCTTTGAAATTCACATGGAGTCGTCTCCGGTGACATCGTGGCCTCGTCTGCATCTGCACCGCTTGATGTTGGGGGAGGGTCTGTTGCGGCGACTGCTGCTGCTGCAGTGGTTTTTTAGCCGCCCTTGCAGCAGGAGCTCGCCGCATTCGCCGTTGGGTGAACAGGTATTCGTAGACAGTTTTGTTGTCATGGCCTGACCGCGCTTTGATCTCATTGTAGAAAAGGTCACGCTTCTTGCTTTTGCCAAATGCCAGGAGGAATGCCTTTTCTTTGTTGGTCCTGCCGGGTCGGGCGAACCCCAGAGTGCGCAGGTCCATGGGCCGACCGCCTCTGTGCTCCAGGACCTCCAGTTCAAAGCACAGCTGCTGGGAGTGCTGGTTCTGCTGGTTTTTGAACCTGTTAAAGATTTTCCATATGTCAAACACTTCCCATTTGCTGCCAAATCCACTTCCGCCAAGCAGATCCTCCACGGTCTTCGTCTGGAGCAGGACAGCTTGTTGTTTACCTGAAGCACAGGTGTACAACTTCAGGCACAGGGATGAGATTCCTCCACCGCCTCTGTCAGCAGCTGTGGATTCTATTGAGGCCCTGCGGGGGTCAGACAGGTGCTTCCTCAGGATGCGTAGTTCGGCCCCCAGGAGCCCGTCTCGTTCCAGAGAGCCAATGTTGAAGTGATACTTCTGCCGTCTCAACTGGGGCCCACGCTCATCTGTGAGGGAGGACAGAGAAAGACAAAGACAGAAATATGAGTTACAACTGATGGGAAGGCAAATACGCACACATGGAAGTGGACAAATTACTTGTACATACATGTAAAGTACAGATACAAAGATGACTGGCATGAAATAAGGGACAAACATGTAAATAAACACAAGCATACACGTATAACTCCATAGACATAGGCAAACATACAAACACACTACATCTGCTGGTTAGTCGATGATCAATTACATTAATCAGCAACTTTTTCCTTTTCAAGCAAAACTTTGCAAAACCCTTGCAGGTTTCAGATCCTCAGATGTGAGGATTTTTCTTTGTCATACATGACAGTAAACTGAATATATTTTTGTTTTGGACTGTTGGACATTTGAAAACATCACCTTGGGCTGTGGTACATGCATAGTTTGTTGCAGCCCTAATGCACACACATACCGCAAGCAGAAAAACCGTCAAGGGCAAGAATAACAAAAATATTTACACATTTCCTTAGAGCATGCTAATAGTCTTGGGCAAGGAGGTGCTAACATGCATATACACCTGCACACACATAAACACATAAGCACAAAAACATCAGGAGGAATGAACTGAATGCTGTGGTGTGCAATGTTTTCTTTTGTTGTCTGTGAGGAAAATCAGTTAACTTCCATGTCTAAATGGAATCTAGCAATGAAATCCACTTAAGTACACACACACACACACACACACACACACACACACAGCAGCAGCAGCAGCAGCAGCAGCAGATCTCTCCACTGTGCTCACTTCTTCTCACGTCATTCCCCCTTCTTCCTATCCAGGACTTAAGCATGCATTGAAAAGTACATTAGAACCAGACAGGGAGACCACATCGGCCTGTAACAGGCCTGTTATTATGGACCTGCAGCTATTTAACTGCCGATAGACAGTTAACCAGCATCTGCTTTAGAGGAAACAAACCATCACACCATCGACAAAACACACACACGCACGCATCCTGGCACTTCTCTGTGGAAGATCTGATTAAAGCTCAAACTGAGAGTCACGTACTTTTAAAACAGAAGGGATGAAAGTGTTGCAAGATGTAAGTTTAGATGAACTATCGTGTGTGGTCTTTATTATCACCTCTGTCTGTGTTTTAAAATTAAACTGAAGTGATTAAGTAATCAGTATGTACACTCAGTTACCAGTTTAATATCAAATTCAACAGTTCTGCAATAAATCCTACATCCATGAAGACTAACAATTTACATTAACATTAATAATTTTTGTCCAAAACAATAGGCAAATAAGGTAAAATCCAAGCCACACTAGATAAACAACACCTGACACCAGTGCCACAAGGCTTGCAGGTGCATGAAGTAACATACAGTCTAAGTGCCCAGCATATAACTTTTTTTTCCTTTTTTTAAGTACTCTTGGAAAAGATAGCTCTTAAAGCTTTGACACACCAAGCAGCCTAGTTTTTTCAATGTGTCCCTCACTGTCAGCTCTAGCCTGCCCATGTCAGTGTTTTTGGCTGATTGAGCATGTGAAATTGGCAATGGTGCCCGTCAATGAGAGAAATCACTCTGATTGGTGGGTCAGCTTAAAACAAATCGGTGCACGAGAAGAGAAACAGTCGTGAGGAAAGCAAGCTAACCAGCAAAGTCAAGAGGAAAAACACAAGACAACTCTTCTCATTTTTCATTCTCATCTCATCTGATCGTTACACAGATATTTTCACTATGGCATGCATTTGGAATGAGGCTATGTGACGAATGAGAGTGGTGCAAAAATGGTCAGCAGACGCCACTTTATTTCAGGTACATCTCATAAAAACGGCTCAGCACAATGGAGTCGTTGTGGTGTGTTCAAGTGCAACTTTTTGGTCAAGACAAAGGCAATGTCAGGCTACACAATTGGTGGCCTTCATTGCCGCTAGTTCTTTGATTTCAGGTTGGTGTGTCTGGGCCTTTAGATTTAGAGTGATTTTTGAAGACAGAAAGGCATTCTGCTGACTGAATCAAGTGTGGAAACGTGTTCTACCACCACACAGGAGACGAGATTCAATTGGCCTCGCACTGTTTGGACTGGACTTGATACAGACCCAGCTGCGGCAACAAATTAAAGGGGGTCATTACATTTTTTTTGCTTCAGGCTGAACAGTGGCTCTGTGACCACTCCAGCGGTGCTGAGAAATTTTTCTCTCACTAAAAAGGGGCACTACATCCCAAAATCTAAAAAACAAACAAAAAACAGTAGTGTAGTGCTGTGTCCATGTATTTAACTCAAATGTCAAGCATATGCACTGATAAACATACGCACTGATGTCAAGCTGAACAGTGAAGTAAACATTCATACTAGGAGAGTAGCAGCAGCTGTTACTTGTGCTCCCTAGCTGCCGTAGCTAACCCTCCTAGCATGAATGTTTACTCCAGTGTTACTGTTGACTTCAGTGCTTACAGAAAGGAATGCTCAGACCTGATGCTGCTTTTTGGAAAACTTACAAAGGTTTTACTGTGCATGCTGTCAGTTCTGCCAGAAGGATGTTACAGTAGTGAAGGTGAAAGATGACCAGTGGCTGTACAAGGAGTTGAGGCCACATAGGACCTGATCTTTGTAATGTTATGTGATCTGAAGGGACAGGACCAAGTAATAAATGCAGCATGTTCAGTGATAGTTGGTCATCAATCATGACACCCAAATTTTGAGCAGATTTGTCAGTTTTGTGCTAATGTTGTGTTGAACAGAAGGATTGGATGTTTAATCTTTGACAGCTTGAGTTGAAGGTGGTGAATCATCATCCATTTGAGACATCACTGAGGCAGGCTGAAATCCATACTGAGACAGTTGGGTCATTGAGACATATAGGGTCATCTAGACATATGGAGCTGGGTATCATCAGCATAGCAGTGGTAAGAAAAACCATGTGAGCTGATAGTCAGACCAAGGGATGTGGCACCTAACCTGACCCTGTCGGATGGTTTGTTTACATAGGACCATCTGAGAAGTCTCTAGAAACTGTTTGGAAAAGGGCAGTCACTTTCAAAAAAACACTTGGCAGATTATTGGATGAACTATCTGTCAATCAAATTAATGTAAGCAAAAAAAATCCTTCAGTGGTGTTCTTTGCTCTTCATTCAATGAAGAAACACTCTCCAGTTCTAATATAACTGATGCTATTGAAGCATCTACGTTAACCTCTTCAGCAGACACCATTCTTGGTAACCAACAGTAATATCTGTGTTGTCTCACATTATTGTCTCGGTGGTTTTTACCATTCTCACCATTACACACACCTAAGCCATGTCTGCAGCTGCAGTAGCTCCTCATGGGACACTGATTAGTTCTTTGTCTGATTAGCTGGACAACATGACAACATTACTTAAAGCCTGACAACATGGATTTCATGTAACATCATCATGAGAATCCAGATGCTGTGCAAAGTTAGGTGGCACCACCTCCCTTGGCATGATTATCCACTCACATGGTCACATGGTCATATTTTATGGTGACATCACCAGAAAAAAAAATCTCAAAAAAAATTCTTGATTTGAATAAAGTGATTCATCAGATTTAATGAGACAGCCTTTTTTTATTAAATCAAATTTCTTGAATGAAGATAATTAGTCTGCCCCGTTATTACAGTTGCGTCTTTTGTGTTCAGTGAGTGGAACCACAAATGGAAAGAAAGAAAGAAAGAAAGAAAGAAAGAAAGAAAGAAAATGGAAGTTAGTTAATGTGAACAAGTGAGAGGGAAGTGATGTGTCAGGCCATTGGTTACACCTTCACTCACCCCCTCAACATGCGCAGGTCGCCAGCAATTTGCTGAGGACAGATTAAACAAATAAAGCCCTAATTAAAAGTACATTAAGTGCTTGAATTGTAAACCTTTTACAGGGCTAGAAATATTAAACTCTGGTCATTTAAACATTGTCTTAAACAGTTTTACACCATAAACATCGAATTGCACAGGGGGGCCACCCTACATGGGGCTGCGACGACTGTTTATTTACCCTCTTGAGGCCGTATATCACTGAAAGCAGTGGTGCTGCCAATGACTCACCAGATGGCTGGAAACACACAGAAATCAAAATACAACAGCACACACATACATACATAGTATAAATATACACATCTACATGCATGTGCACAGGCCCCTTGAAACATGGTTTCAAACCCAAAATTTCTCTAATATTAAATAGTCATGACTGCCAAGCAATCAAAGTTGAAGTTCAGCAGAAGAGGTACCATTAAAGAGTTCAACAGTCAAAAACTCTAAGCTAATCTTCATCAACATTTTAAGAAATATGCAGAGTTTCATGAGAAGATTGATACCACTGATTTGGAAGTATGAAGCTATGGCTAACAGCTGCTTCGCTTAGCATAAAGACTGGGAACAGTGGGAAACAGGTAGCCTGGCTCTGTCCAAAGGCAACAACATCCACCTAACAGCAACTCTAAAACTCACTAGGTAATACATTATTTCTGTTTTTCTTCATTCATTGAAAAAATGCAGCACAAAAATGTCAAATTGTGATATGGGTTAGAAACAGTTCTGAGCATAACTACCAATAAAACAGCAACTTGACATTTTTACCAGGGCTGTCAAAGTTAGCACATAACGCAGTAATTCAAGTTTGATTTAACGTCACTAATGTCTTTGACGCATTAGCACAATTTGTGATTTTTAGGTTGTGGGCTCAGTTTTAAAACTAGAGTGAAGATACTCGTGAAAGTAGAAAACCTCAGGAATCCATTGTTACCAACCACATCATACTAGCTTGTTGTGAAGGAGGGTAAATAATACTCCAAACTTACACTAAATTTTGGTAAGGAAAAACTGGCATGACCATTTTCAAAGGAGTGAAGATGATGGCATCATATGAAACTACAAAACCTAAAGAATCCATGGGCACCAACCATATTATACTAGCTTGTCAGGAAAGATGTTGAATAACATTCCAAACTTGTGCTAAATTTGGTGAGGAAAAACTGTCATGTCCATTTTCAATGGAGTCCCTTGAACTCTGACCTCATAATATTTGAATAAAATGGCTTGTATGGGTACTCAGGAGTCTCCCTTTTACAGACATGCCCACTTTATGATAATCACCTGTAGTTTGGGGCAAGTCATAGTCAAGTCAGCTCATTGACAGCTGTTGTTGTCTGTTGGGCATCATGTTATGATTTAAGCACATTTTTTATGCTAAATGCAGTACCTGTGAGGGTTTCTGGACAATATTTGTTAGTGTTTTGTGTTGTTAATGGATCTCCAATAATAAATATCCATCCATGCATCTGCAACCACTTATCCCGTTCGGGGTCGCGTAGGGGGTGGAGCTGATCCCAGCTGGCATTGTGCAAAGGCAGGGTACATCCTGGACAGGTTGCCAGTCCATGTCAGGGCACATAGAGACAGACAACACTGAAACAGAAAACCATTCATGCTCACATTCACACCTATGGGCAAGAGTCATCAATTAACCTCTTCTGCATGTCTTTGTAGTGTGCGAAGAAGCTGGAGAACCCCGAGAAAACCCACACTAACACGGGGAGAACAAGCAAACTCCACACAGAAGAGCCCCAAGTCAGATTGTTTGCTGTGAGGCAACAGCGCTAACCACTGCACCACCGTTTGGCCCCCAATAATAAATATATAACAGATAAAAAAGAGCTTAATTTGTAAATAAATGCAATTAATTGTGAACAATAATACAATTAATGACAGCCCTAGTTGGCTCCAGCTTCAGACTTCGCATACAAATTGATGATCAATCTTTTCACATACTAGAATGACATTTAGATGTGTGATAGCTTACGCAGCTTGTAGGAGCTTTATGCAGCACCTTCATGCAGCTTTGAAGTCAGTACCAGCACAGTAATGAGCAACAGTGTCATCTCTTTTCTCATCATTTCCTCTGCGAGTGCGTATATGAGCGGCTGACTTTCCTGATTCCCCTCCAGAGGCTCTTTCCTCATGGAGTCACAAATAAAGACATGTACATTCAGACAATTTACAGTCTGGTTTCCTGCACCACCCTCCTCTTGTAACCCCCAGACTGGTGTTTGACATCCAGTCCTCTCCCTCTGATCTGCCAGCCCTCTCCACACTTCCAGCCCAAAAATCAGACATCAAGCCCTCCTACTCATTCACAATCTTTGGGTCTTTTCGCTCAGCACTCTCTTCTCACCTCAGCTCTTACCCTGGATAATGTGCCTGCTCCTGTTTTGTTTTTAAATTAATATGCACCACTTCTCTACAGTGAATCAGATAATATCAATGTTCAAAATCTTTCAAACCTAAAGAGGATAATCATTAAGTGATGCACTGCTGCACAGGTGCACTTTACTTCTGCAATGCTGCCCTCAGACTGTAACGTGGACTTCCTTTAATGCTGAGGCAGTAGAGATGTGATTGACTGCAGCCTGAAGTCCATTGTGTTAATGTCAGCAGGAAAGGCTTGATAGTTTGAGGAATCAGAGGTTTATTCCAACTGCTGTGCCCAGTGTTTCTATGTAAACAAAGACAATAAAGATATATAGCATTACATATCATCAATTCCTTACACAGCAATAGCATTTGCGCTCAGCTGAGTTGGGAAGAAACGTGTGTCCTATGTGGGAAGTAAACCTGATTTTAGAGTCAGACATTGCTCAATAAAACAGAACCCCCCCCCCCCCCCAAAAAAAAAAAAAACGCTGTGTGAAAGTGACAAAACGCGTTATTCAAAGACCCAAACAGCAACAGGAAAACTCCTGTCTGAAACAAGATGAGCATGGGTCGTCAGTGACAGAATTTGAACCGTGTGGAGAGATAGAGAACTAGAAAGAAGAGAGGTCGTGTTTACCTTGTCCTTTGTCCACGAAGCTGGTGATGGTGTTAGCCAGACCCGCTTCATGCAGAGCGCTGCTGTTCAGGTCCCCGCTGGAGAGAGACCAGTAAAGCGACAGCATGTAGTCGTGAGGAATAACCAGAGGCTGTTTGTGATGTGCTTCCCTGTCGCTCAGTTTCTGGACCTTGCTGCTGGCTCCCCATTGCGCCATTGGATCCGCGTTCTGATGCTGCTGCTTTTGCGCACGGATGGGCCTTTGGGGAGGCACGGTACGCACTGGTGCAGCTGCACTCGCTCTCGAAGCAACCTTCCACAGTTTTTTCACCGGAGAGCCACCCCCTCCACCTACAACAGCTGCAGTCCCGACTCCGTTAACTGCAGTATGTGCGCCAAGAGCGTGCGCTCTGATGTGAGCATCCCCACCAGGCAGCCAGGAACGCATAGCCTCTTTGCGCCCTACGCTGACCTGTCTGTCACGTTGTTTATGCTGCAGCTGTTCACGGTTCACCTGCACTGCCCCGCTGCGCAGTGGCGAGGACGAGGACGCAGATGTCGCTGCATTAAGTTTTCTTTTAATAACAGTCGCCTCGCCCTTGATTAATGGAGGGCCCGCGCGGATCCGCGTAATCCTCGCCGGACTCACCGGTGACGGTTTCCACGTCCCAGAAGCGATCACTAGTTGCCTGCCCGCGGCTGGTGATGTGGACCCACCGATTCCTTTGCGGGTTCCCCCGTGGGTTTGTTCTCTTCCCCCACCGCCTGCCGCGCGCTCTGCTGCCCCTCCAAACCTCTGGTATTGGTGGTGCTCGGTCGGTCTGGTCCGGTTAAGTGAACCGAGGACGGGATGCAGATAAATGAGAGACCAAAAGCTCAGCAGAAGAGAGAGACGCATCACAACTTTCATCCTAAAGCCCTTTTGCCTTTTGCCAGGCCGTCATTGTATTAAACAGCAGTCTGTTCAGAATTAATTGACCTGTTTGGTTAAAAAAAGTAGCGGGAGCAGTCTTGTTCGGTCCGAGTCTATCATCGTCTGAGTTTACTTTGCGCTCTGCCAGAGGTGAAATTAATAAAAAATGCTTCTCCCGTCTGCAACAGGCTGTATACATATGCAAGGTTGTAAAAGCAAAGATGTAGACTATAACTGAGTTTTAAAAGTTGAAGAAACAAGTCCTGCAAACCCTTATTCTCCCACCCGTCATCTGTAAGGACCATAGTGCCGCAGAGATCCTGTCTGTGATGGCAGAGCAGAAATCCAAGAAAAGCCTGAGAAAAGGTGGACTTGCTTTAAAGCCTCCACAGCGCGATTCTGCTGGATATCTTGTAAGAAACTTCTTTAAATCCCAACTCTTTTTTTTCAAGAGAGGCAAGAATGGCGTAATGCCGCTGCCTCCTTTTTTTCTCTCCTTCCCTTCAAAGTTTGAACCCCGTCCAGTGAAAATATTTCACTCACACACCAACCTGCAGGTGTTCGAGAAAATCCTCCAACAAACCTGAGCGCAGGAATTGGAAACGAGATTCCAGAAAGCTGTTTTAATTGCCCCGTGATGTCATGCTGTCCAAAGTCATTTAACAGCAATATTTCTAAAATCTTCCTCCCCTCTTTCCACCAATGACTCACTTGAGCTGTAACACAAAATGGCACAAACCAACTCCCACAAGTTAAAAACAAAAGAGAACAGAAAAACTTTGCATTATGTCGTTTAAACTGAGCAGGGTTTTTTTTTTTACAAACTGGGAAACCCATTTATTTGCTTTATTGCCAAGAGTTGGATTAACATAACTCCACTCATATTTGCAAGCTAGTTGGATGTTAAACTGGAAACAGTTTAACAAAAAGACTGGAAACAAGAGGAAACAGCTAGCCTGACTCAGTCCTACCAGCACCTCTACAGCTCAGTAACTATGCATGTTATATTACATTTGTTTATCTTTGGACAAAATGACTTGAATCATCAAGGACAATGGATGATTGTGATATTTTTTTACATCACTGTCAAATTATGTCAAATAAGATGAACCTTTATTAATCCCGGAGGGAAATTGGGGTATAAATACTCCCCGTTGGGGAATCGAACCCCAGTCTTCCGCGTGACAGGCATCATGACCTATTACCATCTATACATACAAACTACTACTATCACAGATAAACATCATTTTGTACAACTACAAACACAACAAATACAACACATTCATTTGGCAAAACAATTGTTGGATCTAACACTGGGTCAAAATATTATTTTAATTTGGGTAAACAGCCCAACAATTTAAAGAGCACAAACACTGGTTTATAACAAGCCATTGGTACTAGGTAAAGTTTTGTGTTGATGCCATACTGGGTCAGTGTTTATTACATTTTCCAGTGTTTCTCCACCAGAACAAAAAAAATATAAGATTAATAGAATTGAACTGTTCAGTTAATATATAAAATCTCCAAAAATTTTAAATAATAAACACATTCCTAAATTGTGTGCAAATATACTAAATAATGTGCCTTATGATTAATCAGCCTGAAAAAAGAACACAAACAGGATGATCTTACTATTTGTATGCTATGTAGTCTATACTGACTTCAATGTAAGCATATCTGTGTAAATATGCAATGCTCATTAGAATAAAGAGTGAGAAAGACTGCTTTTGGTGGGTGGGAGGGGAGGCCCAACAAACACAGGACTTTCAACCAGGCCACTGGCGTTTTGTTTGTTTTGTTGTTTGTGATGTGTTTTTCCTATGTTTCCAATGTTACGCTGTTTTCGTAAGGTATTTTACTTAGTTTGTATACCTATTCTAAGCTCAACTATGACTTTTTCCCCCCTAAACCTAACTAAGTGGTTTTGTTGCCTAAACATAACTGCAGATGTTACCATAGTTTTGTTGTGTGGAGTACAAATGACACATGAAATGGATCAAATGCATCCTTATGACTTGTGGCATGTCCTTTTACTGTCAAGCTATTTATACGCCATCCCATGAGATTGGATTAATATCTAAGTGGAGCTAATTTAACTAATTACCTTTCATGTAAAATCTTAATTGGTAACATTAAGTAATTCTAGTGGCGTATAAAGTACAATGTATCAACTGAATTGTAATTGAATAGAAGAATAAAACATACTCAAGTAAAGCACACCAAAATTGCACTTGAGTTCATCATTTGAGTCATCTATCCATCCATCCATCTTCAACCACTTACTCATTAGGGATGGTGGGGGAGCTGGAGCCAATACCAGCTGGCATTGGGCAAAGGCAGGGAGAGGTGAGAGCGCTAACCACTGCACCACCATGCAGCCAACACTTGAGTCAATGTACTTAAATTTAAAAAAAAAAAATTGATTTCTTTGTTAAGGTTAGGGGAACTTTGTTGACATGGTTACTTATACAACACAGCAGTCTTCCCCATTAGAGTCCTTTATTTGTTGCTGAATCAGCCATTCACCTTGACCTCCACCCTCTGAGGATTTTGTGTCTTTACAACAACATCACCTGATGGGTAGACCACCTATACTTCCTACAGCCACTGGAGAGCGCTGTCACTTGAACGCAAACAAATATTGCTGAAACAACTGATGCTGTCATTTTTCTTTGGGAGGACAGTCTCCACCTTTTAGGTTTAATCACCTCAAAAAAGAATTGACAATATAAAAAAATGTAAAAAGTTGAGCTGTTAAAGACAATGCAATAAAAACACCTCAACACAAAATCATTTTAGTACAACTAATTTCTTTAACACATTAGAGTGAAGATGATGGCATCATATGAAACTACAAAACCTAAAGAATCCATTGGCACCAACCATATTATACTAGCTCGTCAGGAAAAAGGTTAAATAACATTGCAAACTTGTGCTACATTTTGGCGAGGAAAAACTGTCACTTGTCACTTGACCTCTGACCTCAAGATATGTGAATGAAAATGGGTTCTATGGGTACCCACCAGTCTCCCCTTTACAAACATGTCCACATTATGATAATCACATGCAGTCTGGGGTAAGTCATAGTCAGCACACTGACAGTTGTTGCCTGTTGGGCTTGAGTTTGCCATGTTATGATTTGAGCATATTTTTTGTGATAAATGCAGTCCCTGTGAGGGTTTCTGGACAATATTTGTTAATATGTGTTGTTAATTGATTTCCGGTAATAAATATATACATACATTTGCATAAAGCAAGCATGTTTGCCCCTTACCATGTTGATAAGTTACTCACGATTAAATATTTTACTAAATTAACTGCCCTAAAAAAAGTCACCACTTAGAATTGGAGAGAGTCTGCATTGTGAACATTGACATTAACAGTCTCCACTTTCTAATTTTCCTTCTTCTTGCTGGAGAACAGGGGGCCTTGGTTTTGACTCTAAAATTCTTTGCCAGTTTAATTTATGATGCCACAAGGAGCGCCAGCTTAGTGTCATAAATTTAGTTAAGACCATGCTCTAGGAATAATTAGCAGCCCAAAAGCTTGGGCTCAAATTTGGAGATTTTGGCAGTCAAGGAGTGTCTCTAGTGGTTTGTAACAAGAGCTGGAGCGTTTCTCTTTACCTTTCTGTCTCTCTTAACTTTCTTTCCTTTTCTCTCGATCAGTGGCTTTCACCACTCAGCTCCGTATGAGGGCATGATGGATGAACAGAAGTGATTGCATAATATGAGGCTGTCATGGATCACACATAAAATCAACTTGATCCAGTCAATTCAACTAAACAGCTAAAGGATGTGAGTAACAGTGACTGGCCAAGTAGCTGCAGCACAGACAAGGCTCAGTAACAGCTTTATGTTTGCTTTAATTGTAAAATACGCTCCAGCATAATACATCTCCACTGCATTAACAGAATATACTGTTGTTTTTCTTTCAGCCCTTCAATTTGTAGTTGTAATTTCACCCCAAGCCATGCCAGACTGACTTTATATGCAGATAATTGTGGCTACGACAAATTAGGAACTACAGGTCAAAGTCAAACTGTCTTTGACTTTAACTGAGTTATTAGCTACACAAGCAGCTGTGCAACATAGTTAATGCTCTTTACACAGCAGAAAACTTGGCTACAGAGGTACCACGTGTGCTTGTATAGATGGAGAAAGTCGAGTAGTCAGTTATCTGCTCCTTTTCTGTAACACACATCTAATGCCAAGTTCATACTACATAACTTTCAAACTGGTCAGATCACTGTACTGTTCGCTAAGGGTGCAAGAAAATACTGATACAAAGGAGTATCACAATATTATGTTTTGCAATACTGTATCAATTCCCCAAAACTTTGTAGCAATTTATAATTACCCTCTTAGCCACTATTCAGTCTTTCAAAGGTTGTAGAGGGAAGGAATCCATTGGTATCAGTGTCATACATGCATAACATGAATGAGGCTAAACAACGGTCCAAACTAAACTAAATTTTGGCAAGGAAAATCTGGCATGGCCATTTTCAGACTGTCCTCTTTCAAAGAAGCCCTGACCTCTGACCTAAAAATATGTGTATGAAATCAGGTTCAATATGGGTACCCACAAGTCTCCCCTTTACAGACATGCCCATTTTATGATAATTCCATGCAGTTAAGGGCAAAAAACTTGCAGTGTTTTCCATGCAGTATAAATGTATTATTTTCGTCTATTCTAAAATGATTTGTTTGGATATTTCTGCATACTGGGGTCCCTAAATAGTCTTAGAAATACATAAATTGGGAACGACTGGAAAACTGAAACTCTTGTGGATCCATTGAGTCCAACTGTAATGACGTAATGATGCTTGTCCCAATAGCAGCCATATACAGTATATATATATATATATATATATATATATATATAGACAGACAACCATTCACACTCACATCCACACCTACGGGCAATTTAGAGTAATCAATTAACCTAAACAGCATGTCTTTGGACGGTGGGAGGAAGCCGGAGTACCCGGAGAGAACCCACGCTTACACAGGGAGAACATGCAAACTCCACACAGAAGAGCCGCAAGCTGGAATCGAACCTGCGACCCTCTTGCAAACTCACTGGAAACAGGTTTGTGGCAAAAAACAGCGTCTTTAATAGTAGCAAAAAGGGTCGGTACACAGGTAATCAGAATGCAGGTGAACAAATCCAAAAACGGCAGACAAGGGCAAAGTATCAAAAGTACGGGAAGTCAAAAACAATAGGAAGAATGCTGGTACGCTTGGACACAAAGGAAGCAAGACGAACTGGCACAGAAGGAAGGGGAGACGCACATTAAATACTAGTGAGGGGAGTGACTGACGAAGGACCAGGTGGACACAATCAGGGCGACAGGTGAAGGACAATCAGACTCAGGTGAATGGTGGATGAAACTAGGTCACACAGTGTCAATCAAGTGAACAGCGGGAAACACCAGGCAGGAAGTTGTAACGTCCTGCAGGACTTAGGTTATTTGTTCTGTGTTGCATGCTTTTATTTTGATGCACATCCTGTTTTATTTTGGCATGTTTAACCTCTCACTTCACTCCCTGCCCTGCATGCTTCCCGCCTTCACGTTTGAGCACCTCCTCCTGACCTAGTTACCTGCACCAGTCACCTGTGTCTGATCGTCGCCCCCGCCCCTAATCATGTCCACCTGTCCATAGTTAGTCACTTCCCTCACCAGTACTTAAGCAGCATCTCCCTTTCCTCCTGTGCCAGATCGTCTTGTTATCCCCAGTGTTACAGCGTTCCAGCATTTTTTCCTAGTGTCCTTGATTCCTCGTGCCTGATCATTCTGCCTTTTAATCGACTCTGCCTTTTGCCTGCTGCTCTGGATTTGTCTGCTTGTGAGTTCTGCCTACCCGGGTACCGACCCATTTCTGTTAATAAAGACCCAGCGTTGTTTGATATAACCTGTTCTCTGAGTATTGCATCTGAGTCCAAGCCTGCCTGCCACCTGAGACGTCACAGAAGTGAAGTGTTCTGAAACGAGAGGGAGGGTTAGGATCACGAAAATAAAACCGGAAGTGCACACAAAAGACAACAAACATAAAGCTTTAAGACCTAACATTTCTAACATATATTATATGTAATCTTAAACAAAATGTTGGGTGCGCACTAATGCCTAGTTAATCTTATATTTGATATATATTTTAATTTAGTTGAAGTGTATTATACCATTTTATGTTGATTGTGAACCATACATATATTGACTAATTTTATTACACATGCTCAGAACATATAGATTTCATTTCATGATAATCAACTTACAAATTTCATTTGTGTTGTGTAAATGTTGTCAGGACTCAAATACAGACTCAGGTGTGGACTCAAATGCAGAGTCAGAGGCAGGGTTCCGTTGGCAAAAATCAAGGTCTTTATTACAGGCGGTAGGTCGTTACACAAAAAGGCAGTCAGCGAGGCAAACAGAGTTAAATCGGCGGGCTAAAGGCGAAGTCAAAAATACAAGCAAGGGTCCAAACACTAGGAGACAAAAAACACTGGGAGCTGGCGGGTACGCTTTACTAAACAGTTAAAGACGAACTGGCACAGGAGGAAAAGGGAGGACACATTATATACTGGTGAGGGAGGTGGATAACTATACACAGGTGAACACAATCAGGGCAGGGGAAGACGATCAGACGCAGGTGACTAGTGATGATAATCATGACGGGAGGAGGTGCTCTAACGTGAAGGCAGGAGACAAGCAGGGCAGGGAGTGAAGTGAACTGCAACGAGAGGAGAGGTTAGAATGCAAACAAAACAGGAAGTGCGCCAAAATAAAAGCATGCAACCGGAAATTAGAGATTAACATTTATACTTCCTGACAAATGTATGATTCATTTTAATTCAGTTGATCGAGTTTTATTCAGTGGTTGATGTCTTGTGTTTGGTATGTATTTGAAAGAGATGAAGCCCAGATTTCAAATATGGAAGAAGTAGTCATGCTGAAACAAGTCAATTAGTTTAATCTAACAAAGGAACACAGGAAGTCTTGCAAAAGAATCAGAATAGTTTTTCAGATGGGAGGAGAATCACGCTCTCCCTGGGGTGATAAAGTACACTCCAATGACACCAGCTTTCCGTCCTGAAGACTCAGGTCCAACACGTCAGACCCAGCTGATACCGACACCCAAATTACCTGAAAGGAGGCTCTGAACCTTTGGACTTGAGCCAATCTAACCTAAAGAAACGAATGCTGTCCTGCTACGCTGTCTCTCTGCTCGTCTGAGCCCTATTTATGTACAACAGTTTTGTTGTTGTTTGTTGTTGCCGCTCTGCCCTTATGGCTGAAAGAGCCAGCGGCTGAAGCCTGAAGCAGCCATTGTGAAGAGAGATTTAAAGAAAATCTTTAGGTCAAGAATCTCTTGAATCAAGTGACCCATCCAGCTCAGAGGAGGGGGGATCTGAAGAAATGGCACAGAGATGACGCATCAGACAGAGAGACAGAGATGGAAACATGCGTCGAGGTGATGACATGCCAGCCATCCAAAACGAGGGTCCCTGAGGACACCAAAGAGAGCCACTGAGGGAGAGAAACCACTCAAACTGGGTCGCATCATTGGATCAGCGGCCACTCTGCTCCAAGCAGTATCTACCACCTACTCAGTGAGGGTGATGTATAGATGTATTTTCAGAAAAGAAAGAGCTTGATGACTAGACTAATGAACCAATTCTTAGTCAATTAATAACCGAGATCAGTTACAAACTTAACAATTAATATTAGACACAGGAATTAGGGAATTCATCCACAAATTCTAAACCTGAATTAGACCACGTCTAAATTTATAACATGAAATTGCTTCTCAATTTTTCCTGGTGCTTCATAAGTTTATGAAGCACCAGGAAAAATTGAGAAGTTTGAATGGTATATTAATACCAAAACTAAATCTAGTTGATAGACAAGCATTAAATCCAGTCATAGAATTATCTGTCATTGAATTGACCTGATCATCTTTAATTTGTTCTATCCATGAATGTCTATCATTTGTATTTGTTGTATTCCTTCGATTATTCTTTATTCAATTTTATTATTGTTTTATCATCCATTCAGTTCTATTCTGTTAGTAGTCACATAGTTAGTCAAACAAACACTTCATTTATATATAACTTGGTTACTTACAAATTGAATTATTTTTCCCTGTTTTTATGAAACTTGGTGACGCCCGGGTAAATCCTTATATTGAAGTTAACTGTGGGAAATATCTGAAGTTGATTGTCACCACTTTCCTTCACATTTTACGATAATTTGGCTTACAATTAATAATTTGGGATTTTTAATTGTGAATTAATATATGAATATGAATATTAATTAATGATTAATTGTTAATCTGCTCAATGCAATAACGCTACATAGGTAACATTTCATATGTAAAACTATCACATTGCCAGTAGTTAGAATACATAAATCCAACTCCATGTCAAACATGATACCTTATGCTATTAGTAACAACAATTTTTTAACACCAATATTCATAGTGAAATTCATATCTGTGGTGTCATCCAGAGCCATAGACCAACCACTTTTTGCATTGGAATGTTTACTGGTGTTACATTCTTAAAGTCCATCAAAAATTGTAGATTAAAGTTTTATCACACAGCATCGTCCAACATTTAATTGCTATATGGTTATCATACATAGCATCAAGATATGCTTCTGCAACTCTTTTACATCCTTCTTCAGTAGTAACCTAAGTATGCCTGGTTACGTTTTTCGAACGTTATGTGACCTGTGAACTCAACTGCTTATCTCTTTCCACTGCACCTCCAGTGGTTTTGTGATATCCACAGTGTGTTTTCATATCAATTCCAAAATACTCACCTACTTCTTTTAAGGTAACATTCACAAAGTGTGTGCCATTTTCACTTGAAATTCTGCATGGTAGTCCCCATCTGGGAATAATTCCCCTGACCAAAGCCTTGGCAAAAGCACTGCCATTTGCCCTAGAGGTGGAAAAAGCTTCACCCCATATAGAAAACATATCAACAATCACCAGACAATACCTTTTACTTTCACTCATTGTTGATTCAATAAAATCCATCTGCAAGTGATCTGAAGGGTCATCTGGTGGTGGATATGCACAAACAGGCATTTGTTGTCTTCTCCCAACATGGTGTGAAAACAAGACATTTCTGACAAAAATTCTAGGCATATGTTGAAAACCCCTTAGTGAACCAGTATCTATTCATATCTACTTGCATCCTCTCTTTGGATGCATAGTCTCGCCCGTGCGTCAATTTAGCACACTATGGATACAGACATTTTTGCAAACAAGGTTTGTCATTAGGGCTGCACGGTGGTGCAGTGGCTAGCGCCTCACAGCAAGATGGTCGCAGGTTCGAATCCGGCTTGGGACTCTTCTGTGTAGAGTTTGCATGTTCTCCCCGTGTATGCGTGGGTTTTCTCCGGGTACTCCGGCTTCCTCCCACAGTCCAAAGACATGCAATTTAGGTTAATTGATGACTCTAAATTGCCTGTAGGTGTGGATGTGAGTGTGAATGGTTGTCTGTCTATATGTTGTCTGTCTCTATGTGCCCTGCGATGGATTGGCAACCTGTCCAGGGTGAACCATACCAAACACCATCCCTGATACAAACTTTACACTTCTTCCACAGAACCTTTTCTTCCTGTGTGGCTCTGCTTTGCAGCTCCTGTAAATCAGTGGTAGGTGTTAATCCAACAATTTGTGAAGTAGTACCAAGTTGCGGTGAAATAAGAGGTAGAGTAGCTGCCCTCTTAACAGCCGCATTCTCTATGACATTCCCCTGTGAAACAGGATCAGAATTATTAATATGAGCCTTGCATTTACAAAGAGCAATTTGCTTGGGTAATAGAATAGCCTCCAGTAAGTCAGCCACCATCTTATAATGCTCGATGGGTTTGCCTGTTGAGGTAAGAAATTGCCTTTGTTTTGAAAATATGCCAAAATCATGAGCAATGCCAAAAGCATGACGACTCTCTGTATAGATATTAACTGTCTTCTCTGCCACATATTTACATGCTTCTGTGAGAGCGTTAAGCTCAACTGCTTGTGTAGAGAAGTTAGAAGGGAAATGGTTTTGGAGTTGCGCTCTAATTTCGTTGTATGTAATACAATGACAATAAAGGCAATTCTGATTCTGATCTGATTCTGATCTTTTGCCAATACAGTATCATATTGTGAAACAACAGCAAACCCTGCCAAAACCTTGCCTGTGGCTGGGTTACATGAGACTGATCCATCCACAATGAGTAAACTTCAGTTACGGTAATGATATCCTAACCATCTTGCTGCAGATAAATGAGCAGTCTGTTGTTCAAGTAATGTCATAGCAGCTGCAAGTGGTACCATAAGGTTAAATCTTGATATCCTACTAAGTCACGTGATGCAAGCACAGCTTTCTCTGCTGCTCTCTGCTGAGTCCTCTGCATCTAGTTTAGATTAAAAAAATAAGCTATAGGTCTTTGTTTACCCACATGTTGTAACAACTGTCAAGTTATAATCTGTTTAGTGTTGCATGTTGCATGTCCTGTGTTTCTCACTTACTGTTTTATTTTGTAGTTTTACTTCCCTTTTCAGTTTAGAACACGTCACTTCCGGTTTGCATGTTTCCTGCCCGCACATTTGAGCACCTCCTCCTGACCTAGTTTTGAACACCATTCACCTGGTTCTGATCGTCTTCTCCCCGCCCTGATTGTGTCCACCTGTGTATAGTTAATCACTCCCTTCACTAGTATATAATGTGTGCTTCCCCTTCCTCCTGTGCCAGTTCGCCTCTTCTTGTAAGTGCGTACCTGCGATTATTTCCTAGTGCTCTTGTGTTGATTATTCTGTGTATCGAACCTCTGCTTGTTTTTGTGACTTAGCCCTTTGCCTTCTGATTTGGATTTGGACTGTATATCTGCTCTAACGTGTACTGACCTGTTTTCGTATTAAAGACGCTGTTTTTGAACTGATCCCTGCCTGGAGTCTTGCGTTTGAGTCCACCTCTGTACTCAGTCGTGACACATGTTGCTGAAGTAAATCATATCATATATTCATTCTTTTTGTCAATAGTCTGTGTAAATGATTTAGTCATGTTGGGCACTCCTAAAGTCAATGTATTCTGCAAAGCTGTCTTCAAATCAACAAAAGCTTTGTTTGCCTCGTCAGTCCATGTCACTCTTGGATGAACAGTCAGGCCTTTGCCATGCACATTGTTAAACAATGGAGGCTCCTCATACCTAAGAAAGACATATCTTGCTTTTCAGTTGTAGGTTTTGGAATATGCTGAATGGCAATAATATACTTGGTTAGAGAGGGATTTGCCCTCTGCTGTGATAACATGTCCAAGAAAAATCACTTTGTCTTGAACTCATTGTAATTTATTTATATTATATTTATAACATATTATTATTATTATTATATTATTTGCCAAATGTTGCAGCATATATATATATATATATATATATATATATATATATATATATATATATATATATATATATATATATATATATATATATATATATATATATATATTTATAAAAAATTTCTTTCAATGCCACATTATAAATTGACGGACCTCCAAGAAAGAAAGGGTAGTGTAGTCCATGTCCATGTCTTTCATTTGAAAGAAATGCAAACCAGTATTGAAATTCTTTATGAATGGGAATACTGAAAAATGTGTTAACTAAATCATCAACTGAAAACCACTTGCTTGTTGATGGATGAGCTTGCGAACTTGCAAATAGTATGTGGAATTTGAACATAAGATGCTCGTACATGCACTGCTGAATTTACTGGCTGCAGGTCTTTGACAAATCTCCACTCTTCTCACTGGCCAGCATCTCTGATCTTTCTCAGGAAAAATAGGTGTGCGCACTGGTGATGTTTCACATGGATCAATAACCCTTACCTTTGACAAGGTGATACACCTTGTACTGCCTGTAGTTTCAATGGGTATTGTTCCTGACAGGGGCAGTAAAAAGATTTTGTTGTTACTTCTACAGGTGCCACCAGGGTTGGAGTGGGACAAAAAATTGACCCAGGCATTTTGAGCCGAGACCAACCTACCAGGATGGAAAGACAATGAAGCCTATGAATGACAACAAACGTTCTTGTGACAATGCATGCACACTGTCTTGTTGGTGTATATGTACTATGTAATAAACTTAAACCTACACTATCCTCCCAGTCCCATTATTCTATACAGTGCTTAGTGGAAACCAAAAGGCTTCTTGGTCTAGTTTTAACCTCCTGAACAATGTACAACAAATGATGGGATCCTGAAATTAGGACAGAAAGGAATAGAGGGGAGACATGATCAATGATGAACATTGAAATGAATAATTAAGAGATTTAGTGATATTTTCATAGACTAATAAATAATAACAGTAATAATAATAAATAAACTATACGCAAACTTGATTCATATCTGACTCAGGTAGACTGCAGTACAGTACATCACTTCTTACCTGTTCAGATTCCCCTCCACTCATACTGGCAGCGGCCACGGGACTCTCCTGCTCCTGCCTCCCCTTCCCCTCACCTCTGCCATCATCACCTGCGGCTGCTTCAGATGCTTCTGCTGCTGACGAGGAAGGTCCGCCATTGCCACCAACAAATATCTGTGTTATTTTAACACACTTGGCAGCATCTGCCTGAAGGGCTTGCCTCTTTTAGTTTCTAATTTTTTCCGTGCCTCCTTTCCATTTCTTGCTGGTCTCCATGTTGTTCTCCTCTCTCTCTGTATGATTGATTGATTGACAGCAGAGGCCCAAGAGGGAGGGGGCATCAGTCCAAAGCTGTAATTGGTCCAGCTCAGAATCAATCGTAACTAATGGGCCGATCTACCAGTTTTGTGTACCAATAGGTATCATGACTAAATACCATTACTGATACTAGTACCATTGCTTACAAAAAAAAAAAGGCCCAGCCCAAAATCACAATCGCCAGTCAAGCGGTGGGTGCCATCCCATTCATTAACCCCACATCGTACTTACTTTGTGCCCACAATATCTGTTCCCAGAACATCACTTTCTTGGCCTACTCAAAACCAATTTAACTCATACTTATCTGGACCTAATGAGACATGCGCTGTACAGTGGAGAGCAGAGTCTACTATCTGAGTCTGTGTATGTGTATACAGCCAAGCATACATAAGCATACATATGCATACATATATCTGTACTTGATCTAGCAGATATCTATTTATAGAGCCTGGACCTGTTTGTGAGTGTCCACTGGTGAAGATACAACAACTCCTGTAGCGCACTAATCTTTCTATCCCAACGTCACTAGTAATCATTAAGCAAAACACATAAGATCTCGACCTAACAAATTTATCGGATGAGAGGAGAAATTAATGTTTAGTTACCATGTACATCATCTTCAACTTTAAGGAAATTAAAGGATATTTTTCATTCACTGTATCTCCAGTTGCTCCAGCTGCTCTCATAAATCTCCAGCTCATCTTAGTTTTTTTTTTTTTACTTAAACTAATTTTCCATTATAACTGACTTTGTTGCCCCTGAATCCACCAAAAAAAGGTAATAAGCTGGTCTTTCACCATTAATGTTAGCTTTGGCGTCATTTTGTATGCATCATGTGTCAACATTGCATATATTGACCTTGTTGTTCGTCAATAAGGTGTTGCAATTCTAAATGTGTAATGGAATCTTGTAATAACTGCATATATTGTTGTGCTGTATTTATCTATATTTGTGTTTGTGTAAAGGTGTTCTCACAAGTTGTTGTTGTTTAGGAAGTCTGATCACGGCTTGTCCCTGACTCCACAGTCAGTATGACCCCTCCCTTTGTAGTTTTGTTCAGACAGCCCTATAATCAAATGCAACAGTAGAGCAACAATCATTGCGGCCTCTGCCATGTTCTCATTGCAGTCCCTCATAAGTTTGAAGCTGCAACAGAAATCTATGGCTAAGAGTTTTCTTTTTTTCGTTCTTCACTCTTCCGCTTCTAATTCATCAGCTTTTCAGTATATGTGGCATGATTTTCCACATCGTGCAGTCTTGCTGTTTCATAACCAATGCAAAGTTCTCTCACATGCTCTTGAACTTCAGGTATCAGTTCTTGTATAAATCTGTCTCTCAGATGTGCTTCCCATGGACTAATAGGGATCTCACCATTGGCATTGGGCTGTGGATGCAATATTCTGCTGTTGTCAAAATGGACTTTGGTAAGACAAGTCAGCTAATCAACTACTGATTTGTCAGGTTGTTGTTTGCAGGCTCCAATCTTTCCTAACTCTTCTGTTTGAACTTAGCATTCAGTCTGTCCAAAGACCATTCGCTGCAGCCCTGTATGCACTTTTCAGGACTTCAATTTAAAGTGAAAAACAATAAAAATGGTCCCCTGTTGGCCATCCTGCTTCAACAAGACTCCATTTCAGGCCCATCTGAATACCCAACAAACGTTGCATTTCATACTGATGGTGACAAAGGAAGCACCAGACAGGGCTTTTTTCATTTTGGGAGGCTGGACTTAAGGAATCCGAGCTGAAGTAAACCTCTTGACAAACGGCACAGGGCTGATGATGGAGCCGAGTCCAAGTCAGGATTACCTGTATACTTAAGACACTAAATAGACTGATTAGATTTCAGTAGCCCAGCATGAGACTTTCTTTCTGTAATGTTTATTTCTTCTAACCATTCACTATAATCCTTCCAATCTGCCTTAAAAGGTATGACATGCGTCTTCTTTTTCTTTGACACTATCATAGTTTGCTTGATCTAATTTCTCCTTTTCCTCTAATTTACGTCACTCACGTCATTGCCTCACACTAAAACTTCCCCCTGAGGAAAACCACATTCTGCCACTCTGCCACATTTTTTAATGCACATTTGTGGCTCCTTTATATATTTCACTATCAGGACCTGGTTCTGGACTTGGTTCTGGAACAGGTTTTACACCTTTCCTTTCTTTTGCTAGTTTATTATTCTGGGTACCATCTCTTGTCTCCTCACTAATGATTTACTTTACTTTACTTTGTCATACTTTTTTATCACTTTGTCTTATTAGATAACCCTGAGTGTGCAATAAATGGTTAAAAGCCAAATTCTCAACAGCCTGTCTTTGAATGTGGTCTATACTGTGGTCTCCTGTCTGCCCCCAGGCTTTGCCATGCAATGACAATAATAACTCAGTGAGACAGATGGGTGTGTAGGCTGCACTGCTGATATTTAGACAGACAGGGGTGAGAGACACTGCTAAAACCGCACAGCGAGACAGCGTCTGCCGTGAGGTTAGACCAATAAAATAAAGAGTCAATTTGTTACCAGTCATCATCCTTCCAAAACT
Organism: Pterois miles; assembly: GCA_947000775.1. Taxonomy (NCBI): domain Eukaryota; kingdom Metazoa; phylum Chordata; class Actinopteri; order Perciformes; family Scorpaenidae; genus Pterois; species Pterois miles. The sequence goes on along the minus strand of CAMQGK010000474.1, from coordinate 4,114,503 downwards.
TTGAGCCAGTGCTTGGAGACATGTCCTGTTGTCGCTGACACTCGGTGGAAATCTGCTGCTGTGTTTATATAACATCACACCATAGGGGAAAAAGTTTAGATGGCAGGAAATATTGAATATTCATAGTTTGGTTAGACAGATGTGTCAATAAGCTGATGTTGTTTTTTTTATTATATAATTGGAAATATTAGACTTTGTCCACCCTTGTAATGGTTCCAACATTTGTTGTGTTGAATGTGTGAGAATGTGTTTGAATCCATATGTTGATGATATTTGCTCCAAAAATCTTCCACTTCCACATTTATTTATGCTGCCCAGTTAAGAAGTTTAACCCAGTACAGTATCATCATGGTTTGGCTTAAAATTACAATGAAACTGAAACGTCTTCAGGGACAAATCTAAGTCCAGTTGCCTTCGATTCAACTTTTGCCAGAAAAAAAAAAATGAAACTGAAACAAAATAAAACAGAAATACAACAAAACTACTTGGTTAAGATTAGTAAAAAAAAAAAAAAAAAAGCATGTTTGTTATGTAAGTTATGAATGAAGTTGAAGTAAGTGAAAATAGATTTGTCGTTTCACACGGGACACAAACAGCAGTCTCCTGAGTGAAAGTCCTGTTTGTTTGACCTATCCACCACTAGCGGTGGGATGGTTCATAAAATTCACGGTTCGGTTCACGCTGCGGGGTCACGGTTTTCAGTCCGGTTTGGTACATTTACGATACAGCAAGGAGGCCAATTTCCAACTTCAGTTTAAACATGCATTTCATTTATTTTGCAAAATAAGTCAGACAACTGTCTTCACAACAGTAACTAACATAAGGAACAAATCACTTCTTCATTATCACATCTTATGACTGGACTTCTTATCTAAAAGAAAAGTGCCACTGTGTTATTTAAAAAGAATTAATAAATAACAATCAACAAAAAGGTCAGCATCAGGTCAGCCAGCACTAGAGCTTTTTTTAACTACAGTAACATATACTAGGCCTGCATCAGGGAGATGAGGAAAATATGCCATGTGCAATAACACTGCTCAGTATTGCAGTGATGATATGACTTGTGATAAATAAATATTGAAGTGTGGATATTAGCCATACTTACAGTATGTCAGCCTGGTTGTTTTTAAATTCAGAATCAGATTAGAATTGAATATTTAAATACAACTAGGACACATGTTTCTATAGCAGCAACAGTAATGTTTACAACAGCAAAGTCACCATATAAACTCATTAATATCTCACTGGAAACAAACTAACATATTAATAAAATAAATCAGTGAAGACAGAGTGAAGTTTATTAAGACTGAAGAACACAAACATCAGACAGTCAGTTTTTCCTCCTGAGCTCCTGTCCTCTGTCCTCCTGTCCTCTGTCCCCGTCTCTCTGCTGATGTGAACCACTACAGGTCCTGCTGGTAGAGAGGAGGAGCTGCTTTGTCTCAGCCAGCTGATGAGTTTACTGCTAAGATACATGACAAACTAACATGAACAGTCAGACTACAGAGCCTACTGCCAGCTTTAGTTTCAGCTTGTGTAGCTAAGGGTTATGTCCTCCTAAACTTTATGAGGATAATATATTAATAACACAGAGGCTCTATAGTTTGGACGCTTGTCAATAACAGCGCATCACTGCTTCACTGCTTCACTGCTACTGTTCCACTCTGCACAATAAACTCCCCAAACACAATCACTGAACACTGCTGACTAGAAGGAACTAAAGTCATTTACTGACACGTTTACTATTTGCTATAAGCCGGTGAGCTAATGTGTGGTGGCGAGGTAATAGCTGTGGTAGTGTGAACATAGCGGCGGTGGTTGAGAGACATGCGCAGTAAAATCTGGTCCACCCTCGCTGAAATTGAGCCAATCACAACGCATAACCACAGCTTCAGTTATACTGCGCATGTTTTATGCCCCATACCACTGTCTGCTGTATCCTAGCCTCTTTCCATAGGCCTTGATCTCTTGTGTGACAATAAACGTGACGGAAAAAAAAAATACACAATCAGCCTCATAACCTATATCGAATAAACAAATGGTTCATACACAAACTGAACCCTGACTAGCGAACATAATGGTTTGTTTTTTTTACCTGACATGTGCCCATCCCTATCCACCCCCCAAACTGCCTCCCTACACGGACATCCTTATTTATGGTACGTCAAAAACAAACTTAATTGAGACAAAATATGTTTCCCTCAAAAAGTAATTGACAATGCAATTTCATTGTATGGGAACTTAATTTTTGGAGACATGGCCAGACAGGCTGTACTTAGTGGCAGCCGTGCTTTGAGTTAAATCCCAACCTCAGCATGTTAACATGCCCTATAATGACAATGCTAACATGTTGATGTTAGCATAATGTAAGGACTTAATGTAAGGACATTTTAAAATTTGAAAAAATAGTGTATATATAAATAAATAGTGTCTACAGCTTTTCATGTGATTCCTGCCCGTCTGACCTGGCACAGTTAAGGAGGTTTTGGAAGAGCCGCTGAAAGAAGAAAACCTCCAACAGATTTCTTTGTTTACAGCACATTTACAGCTTGTTTTGGTGAATTGTCCCTTTAGGACCAAAATAGCTATCCTTGGTTGCCTCTCCTTGGTTTCCCCTCCTGACTTCAGCTCCACGTCATATGCTCTGAGTTAAGACTGTGTGCATGCATGTATGCATGTTTTTGTAAATGTAATCCTGTGCGTGTTCACCAGGTGTCACACTGTTAAACAGCACTTTGATCAGTCCAAAAGAAGATGGGATTTGTCCAGTAGGAGGTTGGTTTCTGTATGAATGGTATTGCATGACTGTGTTTGCTGCCAGCTGGATAAATTCATGTAATCAAAAAAATTGCAGGAAACATTTAGCACGCTGGAAGGTTAAGATACCTTCTGAATATGCAAGTTATGTCAAGTTTTTGTTATGTTTGTTTTGTACTATTGATGAGACACTCTTCTCAGATTTGATCAAGTACTGCAGCAACCATCTGGGGTTGTTTCTTCAGGGGGAAGTAATAAAGTACATTTACTCAAATACTGCTCTTAAGAACAAATTTGAGGTTTCCTAAGTCCTAAGGCCAATATTTATTTAAAAAAAATACATATACACATTTGTGCATATATATATATATATATATATATATACCTTATGACTTCTTCCACCACTTTCTTGTTTTTTCTTGTGTCTTTCTCTCTGAGCAACAGCACATTACAGTTTTTACAGTTTATTCCTGTTATTAGCATAGATTTTCTCCAGTGGACTTCTTGGAAATGACTCCTTTTCTTTTCACAACACTTCAAATGTTCAAGCTCTTAAAACCTTCATTGTACCCTGATCTGCCCTGCTTTCTGACAAAAGTTCTGCTCCCCGTCTTGTAGTGTTTCTGGGAGTTAGTAATTGACTTGAAAGTGAACACAGAGCCAGCAAGGGTGCTGCTGTATTTACTGCATGCCACTTGGACCAGATGCTCTTCCAGTGCCCCCTTTAGGCTAATATGAGCCAGAGCCTCCTCATGGAACAAATTGAGAACATCCAGTCCATGGTGAGGAGTTTACAGGTTGCAGGTGTACCAAACAATGTGACACACAGGGAGAGTCTGTTTATTAGTTTCTTCATCGCTCACAGAAAACGGAGGAGGAGGTGGTGGTAATGAGGGGCTGGAGAATGGGTTAACTCTAGTTCAGTTCCTCTGGCACAGCAGAGAGACAGAAAGAGCAGTAACTGGTGAGACTGTGGCTCAAACATGGAAACTGTGACAAGTTTGGATAGTGAACTGTAAACCTCTCGTGGTGACCCTCACAGCGATTATGGAACACGGTTACTATTCTCAGGCACCACTGGAAAAAAGGAGCTAGGGCTAAAACACAGTGGGAGAAACAAACGTACAATCAGACTGACCGCATTTACGTCAGTGTATATTTGTTGCTGTCATGAAGGAATATGTTGGTTATTGTATATACATTGTGACTGACTTGCTGCAATATTGACTTTCTGCAATATGTCTGAGTTATTGTGTGTTAAGTTCAAAGTACATAAATTGGAAACAAGCAAAAAAAGACAGAAAAAGTATGTTTGATGGAATATGATATTCAGCAATAATATGAACTATATCAGGAAGTGGCAAGCTGCTTTCTGCAGAAGGAAGTAGTCAAAACTGTCAGCTCTTGAGAGACAGAGAAAACACTGAGTTTCTATGCGGAATTAAACATAAACTGATCAAACTGATCAGTGCGGGGAACGGGGAGAGATCTACAAAGCATCTTCAATGCAACCTGGTTTCTCTGTTTTTAATAGGAGTACAGAGAAAATAGCTCGTGGGCTTACAGCAAACATTTCTGAAGCTTAATGTTAGCTTGCTAGTTGCCCCATTGGACTTTTTAAATTCCTATGGCTTTTTAAATTCCTGTGGCTCAAAACTACACAAGGACTTCAGACACTTATGTCAATAAACCTGGAAAGTGTGAGTACCTATGGGGATCCACCCTGTCACAGATCCATGAAGCTGAGAAACTAATGGACACGGTTACCACTGGTCCAGCACAAACGGATACATACTGTGTGCGAGCTCCTGGTGCCTCTGCTCCTTCCCCTCCTGCTACATCTACTGGCATAGCTCCTGAAGCTGCATCTCCAACAGAGGCAACCACCTCCTACTGTCCCGCTGCTGCCTGTGAAGCTGCCTCTCCTCCAGAGCCTGCCACTACTTGCTGCCCCTCTGATACAGTCACTGCTCCTGATGACTCCTGGTCACGGCTTGGGGCTTGACCTAAAGGCCTGGTCAGCTCTATACCATCACATCAGGAGCCTTGGTCTCGGGTCAGTACCCAGGGAGGCAGGTGCTCCTCCTTTGCACCTCCACATTACAATTTCAATCAGGAGAGACTCATTGAGTGAATAGCTGTTTATTAAAGAACAAGACAGCATTATGATAAGAAACAGCTTTTGGCGCACTAGACCTGCCGTAGGTTAGTGGGGAATGATCGTGCCATAGCAGAATGTTCTTTGATTTCCCCCGTGGGTCTAGACGCTGGTGATGGTGTTAGTGAAGTGGTTTGGTGAAGACAGGTGAATCGAATCGGTTTGAACATTGGAAGTAATCTCTATGAGCTTTACGGTGTGAACGTGGGAGACGTCCCTCTGTCCTTACGTTGCGACTCTTGCAATGAATGAGGAAAAAACTCCCCGCAAAAAACCTTAATCAGGAAAAAGAAAGGGGGAGAAACCTCGGGAAGAGCAACAGAAGAGGAGTCCATCTTCAGGAAGCACGGACGTGCGATAGATGTCCCGTGTTTAAAACGCGCACATCAACAAATTGAGGCTGGAGAGATCCGAGCTGGGGCGATGACTGCTGGAGGCATGGAAGGTGCTGATGCTGGAGGCAATGAATGCTGGCGGCGATGAAGGCTGGCGGCGATGGAGACTGTAGGCGGCGGATACTTGGGGCTGGAGTGACTGAAGGCTGAAAGCGATGCAGGCTGGTGTTGGAGGAGACGGCCGGCTGGGGTAACTGAAGGTGATGAATGTTGGAGGCGATGGGGTGGAGGAGGGCTGCGTTGGTTGTGCTGGAATGACAGCTGAAAGCGGCGGAGAGGAGAGCAGTTTAAAAATCTTGACACACTGTGTGATTGGTTTAGAGAGAAGGTGGTGGCAGGTTATGATTGGCAGAGCAGAGTGGAACCCTATAATCAGCTGATGGAGTGAGGGCCTATGTGAAGGGACTCAGATGGATGATGAGTGAGAGTAGAAGGTCTTCCTGAATGAACTTACGCATTAGCTTCATTTCAATCAGGAGAGACTCATTGAGTGAATAGCTGTTTATTAAAGAACAAGACAGCATTATGATAAGAAACATCTTTTGGCGCACTAGACCCGCCGTAAGTTAGTGGGGAATGATCGTGCCACAGCAGAATGTTCTTTGATACCCCCAAAGTACAGAAATAAAAGAATGAAATTCAGAGGATGTGATAAACAAAGAAATGAACACGTACCTTCTCTGCATCTCCGAAATCTGATGTGGATGAAAGGGGAAGGTTAATATTGCAGTAAAACAATTATAATATACAGACCTGAGAATGAGGGATGGCGCGACCTTTGATGGCGCGACCTTTGGTCAGCGCAACCAGTATGAAGAGTGGTCTCGGCGACCTGTGCAGTGAGAGGTCAGCGCGACCTGCATGAAGAGAGGTCTCGGCGACCTGAGCAGTGGGGTCAGCGCGACCCGTGAGGATAGAGGTCTCGGCGACCTGTGCAGTGAGGGTCTGCGCGACCCGTGAGGATAGAGGTCTCAGCGACCTGTGCGGTGAGGGTCAGCGCGACCCGTGAGGACGGAGGTCTCGGCGACCTGTGCAGTGAGGGTCGGCGCGACCCGTGAGGATGGAGGTCTCGGTGACCTGTGCAGTGAGGGTCGGCGCGACCCGTGAGGATGGAGGTCTCGGTGACCTGTGCAGTGAGGGTCGGCGCGACCCGTGAGGACAGAGGTCTCGGCGACCTGTGCAGTGAGGGTCAGTGCGACCCGTGAGGATAGAGGTCTCAGCGACCTGAGAAGGGCGAGGTCAGCACGACCTGCCTGAGGAGAGGTCTCGGGGACCCATGAGGATAGAGGTCTCGGCGACCGTGCTGGGAGGTCAGCACGACCTGAGAGAAGAGGGGTGTTGCGACCTGTTTAGAAGATCCAAACCGAGATAAAGAGTGGAATATTAGAGTCAGACTGAAAGCGAATAATGGAAGCGAATAGCATGCCAGTATAAGAGTGATGAGAGCCGTGAGATAGGCCTTGGCGACCTGTGTAAAGGGTCATGACGACCCGAATAGAGAATGGAACAACAATAACAGGGTGATGAGAGCAGAGAATCAGACGAATGCAGATAATGAGGACACCATCACCAGCTATATGAATGACTTACCATGTCGGGGTCTCAGGGCTCTTTGATTCTTGAGAATGGTTTCTACGTCAGGGCGCACGTAGGAGGAATAAGCAGAAGAGGACCAACGCCCCATTTTTTGGAGCATAGTGGAGGAGATGCCTTGAGCTGCGGCGCATGTTGCCGCACCTATCCTAAAAGAATGCCCTGAATAATGCTGAGGGGATAAATCGATTTTTATGAGAATCAACTCCAGATGAAGCAGAAACCAAGATTTAGAAAGGGGAAGATTATCAGGGGTTAGAAATAGAGGAGATGAAGGAAAGGTATGGGGTCTAAGTCTAAGATATTTGATCATGGACTTAAAGGGGCAGAATGTGGAGTCCAGGCGAGCTACTGTTACTGAACACGCACCCCCGCATTTAGAGTGCTTAAGGCATAGGCGGTAGTGCGTCGGATGGAAAACTACATCAGAGAGCGTGATGTCTCTGTTTGGGTTGAAAGACTTTGAGGATGTTGTGAATTCTCCGCATCTGAGGAAAGCATAAAAAGCTAGGAGGAAAACAGAGTCAAGCAGGGCATCAATATAGGGGGAGAACATGCCGACTCTGAGTTTTGTCAGCATTTTATGCAGAATGGAGAGGGTGATTGGCTGTCTGCAGTCAGGCACTGGCGGAGAAACCTTGGAGATGCCTTTGAGGACTAATTTGATGGCTGGATTGGAGAATAAACTAGGGAATGAGGGATCGTAGCATCTGATGCTAAATTGGATACTTGCCAGTAACCCCCTGATATACTGTAATTTAAAGAAACGAACATCGGTGCAGTAACAGATGAAAGCACACACTGTATTAATTAACACAGGTTTTAGAGGGACCCCAACAGACATACAAAATATGGCAAAAGTACTCCATGTAGAATCATAACTTTTTAGAGTGGACGCGGCTAGACCGTTTCTCATGTAATGGCGGGCTGATGCCAGGTACTGGGATAATGGGCTCTGACTCAGTAAAGCGCTATGGTTTGGAGAGGAGGAACAGTAACTGGTACTGGGCTGGCATTGGGGCAGATGCTCCGGAAGATCTGAAATTTAAAGTGAGAGAGCGAGTCGGCAATTAGATTCGCGTGGCCGGGCACGTGGCAGGCTTTGATTATGAAGTTGTGCCGGACTGAGGACCACGTGATGCTTCTCATGAACGGCGTGATAACTTTAGATGCGGCGCGCCCTCTGTTAATGATGCTGATGACAGCCTGATTGTCGCAGAGAACCGTGATGCGCTTGCGCTTCCAGTGCTGACCCCACACGTAGCAGGCAACGGTGACTGGATAGATTTCGTGGAGCGCTGAGGAGGGAGAGAGGTGATGGAAACCGGGCGGCCAGCGGCTTGCGAACCACTCGCCTTCATAGAAGCCCCCAAAACCCACTGATGGCGCTGCGTCGGTGAAAAAATTTAAAGCGTCGGAGGAGTGGGAGAGCTTGTCGTAAAAGAAGGTGACACCGTTCCAGTCATCGAGGAGAAGGGACCAGAATTTTAAATCGGAGCGGCACCCTTCATCCAGTGAAATGTGGTCGTGCAGGTGGGTCACTGAATGCGCCATGTCCAGAAGCCTGGAAATGAACGAGCGCCCTTGAGGGATTACACACATGGCGAAATTGAGATGCCCGAGGAGCGAGAGCATCTGCTGCTTGGTTATTGTCTCGGACGCGCAGAAAGACTTAGTAATGTCCCGGATGCGCTGCAGTTTCTCGGTCGGGAGTGACGCTTTCATGTCGACGGAGTCCAGCGTGATACCCAAGAATTCCAGCCGTGTGTCTGGACCTTCTGTTTTTTCCTCTGACAGGGGAATACCAAGAGAGCTAAAACAATGTTTTAATTTCTCCAGAGATGAGCCGCGTCTGTCTTGAGGAGTGCTTCCGATATTTGGTTAAAGATTGAGGGGCTGCTCCTGCACCCGAATGACAGGCGTACGCCGAAATAGTATTTTGAGTCCCACCTGACTCCGAACAAGTGCCACTGAGACGGATGGACTGGTAATATTTTGAATGCGTCTATGATGTCGGCTTTGGATAGCCAGGCGCTTTGCCCGACCAGTTTAATTAACTTTATGGCGTTGTCGACCGATGCGTAATAAAGAGAAAACGGTTCGAGTGGGATAAGGCTATTTACGCTTGCAAAAGAGCCAGAGCACGGTGCAGAAAGATCGAATATTAGTCTCTTTTTTCCTGAGTATTTTCTAGAAGCGATGCCTATGGGATTCACTCGGAACACTTGAAATGGAGAGGACTTAAAGGGGCCGATTATGTATTTATTATTTAACTCCTTCTCCAGGAGCTGAGAGACTGTTTGTGGATCGTTTAAGGCTGACTGGAGATTTTTTGCTACGTAAGTTGTCGAGGGAAGAGAGAGGACCCCGACCCGAAAACCTTGGGACAATCCTGTGAGGAGATGGTCAACAAACACTGAGTCAGGGTGAGAAGACAGCTCATATGCCAGTGATTCTAAGTTTATTGGAGTTGAAGGATGCTCGTTCAAAATGTTTTTGAGCCACGTTGGTTCCTCTGCTGAGGAGGCAGTTTGGACCAGATGCGCCGTGGGCAGACCGAACGCAGGTGTGCATCCCTGCAACTGCTGCAGATGTGGAGGAAACGACAAGAAGCGTGTGTACAGACACTTTCATTGAAGTTATTGCATATTTGGATGTTGTTTGAGAAATGCACCTTCCGCCCGGCCACATCGAAAAGAATACATTCGCCCTGAGGATGGGACTGCTGCGCGTCGTGCGTAAAAGCCCCGGGTTTCGAGATTTGGAAAGGCAAGGATGGGCATAGGGAGGCGGTGTGGCCTGAATTCCCGGATGTGGAGCATGAGAGTGCTTGTGCACCGCCGGCTATCAGGAGCAGAATCTCAGTGTCAATCACGGACCAGTCCAGGCGTAGATTGTACTGGGTGATATAGAGAGCGGCCTTGGTGGCGAAGGCTTTATGATACTGATAGAAAATATTTTTTCCGTATTTAAGGTGGAGGTCGCCGATGATGATCATGTAAGTGTCCAGTTCAGGTCTCCTCTCGGGGTAGACCGAGCAGATGACGTCACGGTAAACGCTAAATGCGACGAGAAACTGTCCGGTAGACAAGTCTCTGTTAAGTCGGGGGTCTGAAGATTTAAAGACGGCCGTAATGTCAGGTCCGGAGGCTACGGATTTATCGCACTCCTAAGACGGCAGCAGAATGGAGATTAGATTGATGTCCTTACCTTGTAGGATTTTGGACCTGAGGTGAGGGGAGATGTTTGCTGCTAGAGGAATGTACTGCCTACCTAGCGGCGGAGCTGGAACGGCAGAGGCCAAGGAGTGTTGAACGGCCTCCGCAGTTGCCGAAGTGGAGGGCTGACTTGGTGGCATTACGGGCTGCCGCGTGGAGGCTTGAATGGCGGTGAAGGCTGCTGGATGTAGTGAGGGAGCTGAAGCGGTCTCGAGAGACTGGAGGCGAGAATCAATGCTGCGGATGGAACTAGCCAGGGACTGCAGGGTGGATATGAGGGCGCCGTCTGTGCTGGAGGGACCCGGGTTGGAGGCAGGAGATGAGTTGAGATTCTGCTTTAACCTGGATCTTTTTGGCTGGGGAGCTTGAGGTGGATCTGCTTTCTTTTTTCTTTTGCGCCCGAGGGCCGGGGCTTCGGGGGGGGGTTCTGAGCGGCGCCGATGGTTCGAGCGCAGGAGATGGAGGGTGCTCAGCGGAATTGTCGCTTACCACCTGCGCCACGAGCTCGCGAAGCTGAGAGACCGCAGGCCTGGAGCTGGAGCGATGCCGTTGTCAAGTAGAATCTTGGTCAGGGCTCCTGTTTCGTCGGGAAGGGAGCTGGCGCGCTGAACTAAGCGGCTGCTTCTCCGTTTTCTGCCTGGTAGAGAGGACGCGATCACGAATGGGGCGTCTGGGCTGGGGATCTGGCTCTTCCAGCCAGGGATCTAAGTCTGAATCAGACATAGCGGAATTACGATAGACTTCGCGGAAGGTAAGGAATAATTTGTCTTTTTTTTTTTTTTTTTTTTTTCTTTGTATCGCTACGTTGGTTGTGCTGGAATGACAGCTGAAAGCGGCGGAGAGGAGAGCAGTTTAAAAATCTTGACACACTGTGTGATTGGTTTAGAGAGAATGTGGCGGCAGGTTATGATTGGCAGAGCAGAGTGGAACCCTATAATCAGCTGATGGAGTGAGGGCCTATGAGAAGGGACTCAGATGGATGATGAGTGAGAGTCGAAGGTCTTCCTGAATGAACTTACGCATTAGCTTCATGTCCAGTTTGAGAACAAGTACAACATCTTTGACCTACAGGACTTACCCACCCTTTGAATGTGGAGTCACATTATCCCCCTCCTCCATCTCCCCAACTGACAGGTGGGTCCCGCAGTTCACTGTCACCTCCTGTCCCTCCACCAGCTAAGGCCTCCTCACACATCAGGATGTGCAACTCCATACTCTGCTTCACTCCAGCGCCTGCGCAAGCTCTTGCCGCCGCTCTGCCCGTCCATCCCCATCCCCATCCCCTCCCTCACATCGAGTGAAGAAGTTTTCTCCTTCAGCCGCTCCCCCACCAACCAGGCTCATTACTGGGAAATTAATTGTGAGAAATGTGAGGGACAAATCCACGGCAACCTTTTGCTTTCCTGATGCTAAAATTAACAACATCAGAGAAAAGACACACCCATGCAGGATGTTATCTTTCACATAGGCTGCAATAACATCACTAATATGTCATCTGAATTTTTGATGCAGCATTTTAACAGCCAATAGCCTTCCTGGACTAACTGGCAGTCATCAACAAACATGTTTTAATCTCCAGTCCTATCCCTCTACTCAACCGTGGCATGGGTCGCTTTAGCTGCACACTGAGTTTCCACACCTGGCTGCTGTCAATTTGTACTGTCCGCAAAATATATTTTATTGACAATTTTAATCTTTTCTGGAACCGCTGATTGTTTTTGAATGATGGTCTTCACCCCAACAGCCTGGGCACTCGCATTTTAAAGGATAACATATTTTATTCTGTCTTTAATGCCAACAGCAAGTGACTATGTGCCACACTCACATGCCCGTCCCAAATCATAACCTCTTCCTCTGTCCACCTCAACCTGCACTGGACACACCTTCTGTCTCAACTTCTGGCTCCTCCGTGTGGACTGGCTTTATCAGAAACTGAGCACTCACCCTCATAGGATTCACACTTTGGCTGTTAACCGTTAAAAACTTAACTATATACTTAAATCTCAAACCATAAACACAGCTGTCAGGTGCAGAAGCACTACTGTCCACTTCGGTCTCCTCAGCAACCCCTCACTCACGAGTAACGGGCTTCTTGTGCAGGATCTCCTCACTGACCACAATTTTGATGTTATGCATTTAACTGAAACGTGGCAGCAGCCAAATGATTTTACTCCACTCAGTAATGCTACTCCTCCAGGGTTTGTTTACATCTGTCAACCATGTGTCTCCGGCCAAGGGGAAGGTCTTGTGATAATTTACCATAAGAAGTGGAGGATAGCACCTGTGAATACTCCTGTCTGTCACTCATTCAAGGCCACTGTATGTCAGCTCTCTCCCAAAGACTTCACATCCTGTTTGGACACTTTTGCAACATATTAACTTTCCCATTCATACCAAAGGGCACATTTTGGATTTAATCTGCTGCTCAGGTGTTACCCCTGTTGACTGCAAAGCAGATTCCCTCCCTGTCTCGGACCATATGCTTTTGTCTTTCAGTGTCAATCTTCCACTATCCAAATCCAACCCTCCACGTACTATAACTTTCCGTAAAATTAAGAACATTTACTTGGACAATTTATCCGCTAGTATCAACAGCCTCCCCAGTACTGACAGTTTTTCTACCCCAGATGAATTGCTCTCCAACTACAAATACACTACTACAAATGGCTCCATAACCTTCTAAATACTCTTGCTCCACTCAAAATTAGATCTATCTCATTTACTCTCACTGCACCCTGGTTCACTCCCACTCTCAGACAGTTAAAAGCAAAAGGACGTCAACTTGTATTTTAACTATATTCTACACTACAAAGACAGCATTTCTAAAGATGAATCCATCTACTACTCTAGTTTAATCAGTATAAATGAAGGAAACTCCAAGGCCCTCACCTCCCTCCTTAAATGTTAAAAAACCACCAGACTCACTTCCTCCTCACCTGTACTCTGATTTCTGTAACACTCTGATATCATTCTTTTCTTCAAAAATTGAAGATATCCACCAACAACTTATATCCACCTCTGCTCATGTTATGGCTGCAGCTCTTGCCATAGTGTCTATATTGTGTTTCACCTCTTCATCTTTCCCTCTCTGCCAAGCTGCCTGCACTGTCTCTGGCCCTATATGCTCCACCCCCCTTCTGCCATGATTAGTGCGGCCTCTAAGACTCCTGGCCATGCCCTCTCCAGCAGTCTGCTCTCCTGATGGGTGCGGCCTCATTCCATCAGGCCAATGCCAGCCATTCAATCAGGCCCAGCTGCTTCAAAACCCCTTCATGTCCTTCAGTCCAGGTGGTTGTCTGTTAGCGGTAGCTCGCCTCTCGGCTTTTGACTGCTTGAGTAGGAAGCCGCTTTGATTGAGTTGTGTGTGTGTTAGAAGGCCTTTGTGGCCTGCTAGCTTTTATATAGTGTTTGGACTCTTGTTGCTTAAAACAACCTTGAACCAGGTTTAGAGTTCCTATGGAAAGTGACTGATTTTGCTGATCACCACATCATAGACTATTTAGTGTTTACAAACACTAGGTACAGGGGTGCTGTTTTTATGTTGTTGAGTTATTAGTTGGAGCAGGGAGTCAGCTTTTGTTTTCCCCTTTAATTTTTCATTTAGCCAGCTTACGCTATCCTTATAGCTTGAAGTGAGTCCTCTTTTGGTTATATTGTGTTTTTGCTTTAAACAGCACCCACCGGCCCACTTCTTTGGTTTGCTTTGGTGTCTTTTGTTAACCGTTATCTTAAGTCTGTGTTACAAATAAAATTCATTAACCTTTTCTGTCTGGGTTTTTGTGTTGCTTCCCTTTCCCCCAAGCCGGGTTGTAGCAGCTCCGTTTTCACTTGTCCCAGTTCCATTTGACCCTACCAATTCACTTTCAGCATTCATCCTACCTTCAGTCTGAAATATCCAAACTAATTCAAAAGTCCAGAACCTCAACTTGCAAATTAGACCCCTTTCCTAATGTCCTGTAAAGGCCACCCTCCCCTCTCTTTCCCCTCTCATTACTGTTATCATTCTCTCCTCCCTTACTACTGGAATTGTTATGTTACAATTTGTTTTTTTGTGCTGGAACCCAAAAGCAGAGACTGACTCAGCTGCTAAAGAACAAAACTTTATTCAAAAACATAAAAAAGAAAAAAACTGACTGAGTGTGTAGGCGGTGGAGGCAGGGAGCTGGCTGGCTCGTAGTTGGATCTCCCATGAGGGAAACACAGATTTGCAGCGGTGAACTCAAGTACAGAGCACATGGAAAACGCATTCTCAGCAGGTGGTCATTAAAGACCAGACTATCAATCAGGTGACAACATACAAATATCTAGGGATCCATATTGACAACCTGCTCAGCTGGAAATCACACATTGATCATTTGTGCAACAAACTGCAGCAGAGACTGTATTTTCTGAGACGACTGAGGCTGTATGGTGTTAGCAACCAGATCATGCTAATCTTCTACAAAGCTATTCTAGAGAGCCTAATCAGATATGGAATCACAGCCTGGTTTGGCAACCTAACAGTACAATTGAAAAACAGATTGGCTAACATCCACAAAACAGCAATGAAGATCATTGGTATGAAACAATATGAGTCCATAGAGAGTTTGTATAACCAGTCAGTTATAATACAAGCAACAAAAATCTCCTCAGACTCCACTCACCTACTATCCTCAGAATACGAACTTCTCCCATCAGGAAGAAGATTTCGAATACCAAAATGCAAAACAAACCGTCTCAAACTATCATTTGTTCCAGCATCTATCAAGCTGTTGAACAACATAAAAAACAACTAGAGCACCAGAGCAATGTGCAATGGAAATAGTACTGAGCACCTAGCACTTTCTTTTACCTTTTTTTTTTTTTTTTTTTTTTTTAATCTACCTATTTATTCAATTATTTATTTATGTATTTATTTATTTTTGGCATTTTAAATGAGCTAATGTCTCTGTCCCTGTGTTGTCATGTATCTCCTGTTTTTAGCCCTGTTTTTAGTCGTCAATGTTTATGTTTCTCTGTCGTTGTTCTGTGAAGCAATAATGTAGCACGACGCCCAAGACAAATTTCCCTAACGGGACAATAAAGTTTACCCTGACCCTGACCTGACCCTGAGGTCCTTCGACAGGCGACACAAGGCACACAAGGAAACCTGAGCACAGGAACAAAAGACGGGTGAGAAAATAACCAATCCAAAAGCCACACAAGGGAATCTTGAAAAAAAGCAGAGATCACTAGAAAACTTGTAATACACAGCACTACCAAATGAAAGGAAATTAGCAACGTCATGATTGAAAGACCAGGCTTTTATGGTGAGGCTGATGAGGAGAGTGGAACCTGGTGTGCCTCGTCTGCTGCCAAGGAGGAGCCAGCCGCACTCACTGATGGACACCTGACCTGCCAGGAGATAAGAGAAAGGAGGGGAAGAGAGCAAACACAAAAAGACTACAATGCAGAATCAAACTAACTGAATCATCACAGTACCCCCCACCCCCTTCCAAGGGACGCCTCCTGGTGGCTACCGATCATAGAAAGAAAAATAAGGGAGCAAGAAATCCATGAATGCTTCTCAGGCCCATAACCCTCCCAATGCACCAAGTACTGGAAACCCTGACTTCACCTCCATACATCCAACAATTGCTGGATGGTGAAAGCAGGGTTGTCGTCGATGATCCGGGGGGCAGGAGGGGGTTCGGCTGGAGGGCACAGAAGGCTAGTGGAAACTGGCTTGAGCAGTGACACATGAAGACGGGTAGACATTCAAAGAAAAAGGCAGTTTCAGTCTGACCACACTGGGGTTAATAATACGTTCTATGACATAAGGGCCAATGTACCTGGGCGCTAGTTTCTGCGTTTCGACTTGATTTTTGATTCCGCACAGCAGTGCGGGTGAGAGCTGCCCAGGCTTCGCGCCAGACTCTGCTGGCACGCTGGAGATGCCCCTGCACCGGCGAAACTGCCACATCCATCTCCTGGGCTGGGAAGAGTGGGGGTTGGAAACCATTAGAGGCCATGAATGGCGTGTAATCTAAAAGCATACCGGATAAGCAGAATAGCAATCTCAAGAGCAGAAGGTAGTTTAGACAGAAGAATGAAGTGTACACCCTTGGAAAAGCAGTCAACTAAAGTCAAGATGATTCACTCTCCGCTCCAGAAAGGGAGGATATGAAAGACAACATTGATTCCTCTCTGGCAGCAGGAATCATCCGACCATCTTCTTCACCAGCTGAAGCTGGCTTCTTCTTCATTGATAAGAAGGACAAATCTCTGTGGCGCTGTATTGACTATCGAGGGTTGAATGAAATCACCATCAAGAACAGGTACACCCTCCCTCTCATTTCCTCTGCTTTCAAGCTCTTTAAAGGTGCTAAGATCTTTCCAAAGCTTGACCTAAGAAATCCTTACCATCTAATGAGGATAAGGGAGGGGGACAAATGGAAAACGGCCTTTAACACCCCTTGTGACTATTATGAGTACCTGGTGATGCCATTTGGCCTAACTAATGCCCTTGCTGTGTCCCAAGCTGATGATGTCCTCTGTGATATGTTAAATCAGTTTCTATTTGTGTACATGGATGATATTTTGATCTTTTCCCTTGATAAACAGACTCATGGGAAGTATGTTCGCCAGGTCCTTCAGCGGCTACTGGACCACCAGCTGGTTGTCAAGGTGGAGAAGTGAGAGTTTCATGTGTCCACGGTCTAATTCCTTGGCTTCGTGGTAACCCCCAGCAACATACAGATGGACCCATCTAATGTCAGTGCGGTTGCTAATTGGCCTACTCCCACCAATCAAAAGTTTTGTTAACTTCTACAGGAGATTCATTCGAAACTTTAGTTCCATAGCCGCCCCTTTACATGCCCTCACGTCTCCTTAAACCAAGTTTGAGTGGTCTCTTTAAGCTGACCAGGCTTTTCATAAATTGAAAGACTGTTTTTCCACGGCCCCTATTCTCACGCTCCCAGACCTCCATAGACAGTTTGTGGTGGATGTAGATGCCTCTGACACCGGCATCGGGGCTGTTCTCTCCCAACGTTCCCTGGAGGACAATAAATTACACCCCTTTGCTTTTCTCTTCAGGAAAGTCTCAACAGCGGAGAGAAATTATGATGTTGGTAACAGGGAGTTGCTGGCTGTGAAAGCGGCTCTCGAGGAGTGGCGTCACTGGTTGGAAGGAGCAGAACAACCATTTCTGGTATGGACTGATCATAAAAACATAGAATACATCAGAACGGCTAAGCGGCTAAACTCACATCAGGCAGTGGGACTTATGCTTCAACAGATTTAACTTCACTCTGTCCTATCGCCCCGGCTCTAAAAACACTAAGCCAGATGCCCTGTTACGTCTTTTCTAAGAAGAGAGAGCCTGACTCTGCTCGACCCTGACTCTGCTCCAAAATCTCAATCTTTCATCATTCCCCCGTCCTGTGTGGTGGGCATAGTTACATGGTGGCCACCCCGGAACCAGAAGGACCATGTTCCTGATTAAACAGTGATTCTGGTGGCCAGCTATGGAGAAGGAGGTGGGGGAATACATAGCTGCTTACACTGTTTGCGCCAGGAATAAGTCTTCACACCAGGCCCCCTCGGGTCTCCTTCAGCTGCTCCCCGTGCCTCACCACCTCTGGTTAGATATTTCCCTAGACTTCGTTAATGGACTTCCACCCTGTGAAGGTAACACAACCATACTTACCATAGTGGATAGATTTTCCAAAATGGTTCGTTTCATTTCTTTGCCCAAGTTGCCCTCCGCCAAGAAAATGGCAGAGGTTTTGTTGCATCACATGTTTCGTCCCCATTGTTTCCCTAGGGATGTGGTGTCAGACCAGGGACCTCAGTTTGTGTCCTGGTTCTGGAGAGAAGTTTTGTTCCCTGCTCGTTGCCTCCATAAGTCTTTCTTCCGGCTATCACCCCCAGTCGAACGGTCAATCAAAGAGGCTAAATCAGTTGGAGACAGGATTAGGATGCCTCGTATCTCAGAACCCAGCATCATGGAGAAAGTTGGATTGAGAAGGAGTTGAGCAGGAGGTCAGTGTTCCCTCTGCTCATGCTTTCATCCACCTCTCTCATCGGGTTTGGAAGGGAGCTCGTCAGACGCTAATGAGGAGCTCGGAATGGCGGAAAATGGTGGCTGATCGTCACCGGGTCCCCGCGCTCTCCTATCGGCCGGGTCAGAGAGTCTGGCTATCCACCAGAGATCTTCCGCAGTGGGTGGAATCACGTAAGCTGGCTTCTAGGTTTGTGGGCCCATTTCCCATTTCTCATTTCTAAAGTGGTGAACCTGGGAGCTTTGAGACTACAACTTCCAAGATCCATGCGGATTCACCCCACTTTCCACATGGGGCGCATCAAACCTGCGAAGGAGAGTACTTTGGTCTGATTTTTGACCCTGCTCTGCCTAGTGGTATGGATTTGTTTGCCTGCATGTTTTGACCTCCTGATGTACCGAACCCTTTTTCGATCCAAGTAAAGACTTGTGGTATTTTACACCTGCCTGCATTCTTTGTTGTGCATTTGAGTCCAGACCTGTTTGGCTCAGTTGTTACACTGGGACAACATAAAAGGTCAGTGGTCACCAAAATACACCAAAATCACTGGGACCATGAATATGTGACATTTCTTCAAGGTAGAACAAAAGTGCAACAGTAACGCACTCCTTTTAAAAAGTACTATTTTCAGGAAGTACACACAAGCATACACAGGGGTAAATGGGCAGAAATGCACTATAGATATAATAATATAGGTGCATTTCTGTTGACTGTACCACTTTGTTTCAGTTCTTGTTTAGACATCAGAGGGTTGAAAGAGCTTTTAAGCTCCCAAAGTGTCAAGTGGCCATATGCTGAGAGGCTTGATCCTGAGAGAAAGAGCTCCTTCTCTTGGCCAAAGGCCTTGCTTTTCCACCTGAGGCACAGGTGTTTGCTTAACGTGCCTGTGGTTTGAGTAGCTGCAGCTCCGTCATTTAGCTTCTCCCTGAAAATGTTGACTTTTAGTTCTCCTCCCTTAAGCCTGCCAGCCCAGAGCAAAAGAAAAATCCACTCTGGCTCCTGATAAACTGTATGTGTAAACATGTCCATGTGTATGTGTGTGTATTTTATGGTGATGGTGGTGTTGATGATTGTAGCCTATCACCTTCCACAGGCCCCCTTTCCTTTGACGCACTATGGAAATGTGTGGATTTGGAAACGGCTGCAGGCAGGCAGAGCTGGGTAGCATGATGATGAAAAATTGTAGCGTGTACGCAGGTGTTTCTGTATTAGGATAAGAGGATAAGTTAGGGTCACTATGGTGAAGCACACAGCTACTTCTTGAGTACTTCTGAAGTTGTCATTTAGAGGAATAGTTTGATAATTCATGAATAACGCATCCATTTTCTTGCAGGGAGATGAGAAGATCAAAATCACTGCCCTTTACAGTAGGGCTGTCAAAATTAACACGATAAGGATACCTTAATGCAAATTTATTTCTTTAAGGTATTAACACAACTTACAAGTTTTAGATTGTAGTGGCCTCAATTTAAAGCTTGAGTGAAGATTCTGGCATCATATGAAACTAACTAAAGCTTGAACTACTCATGTAATATGTTGAAATTAGGGCTGTCAAAGTTAACACGATAATGATGCCACTAATTTCTTTAATGCAACTCTTGATTTTTAGATTGTAGTGGGGTCAGTTGCAGTTGCTGCAAATCTATGCTAAAATTTTCAAAGGGGTCCCTTGATCTCTGACCTTGAGATATGTGAGTGACAATGGGTTCTGTGGGTACGAGTCTCCCCTTTGCAGACATGCCCATAGTATGGTAATCATATGCAGTTTTGGGGCAAGTCATAGTCGGCACACAGACACACTGACAGTTGTTGTTGCCTGTTGGGCTGCATTTTGCCCTGTTATGATCTGAGCATACTGTTTATGCAAAATGCAGTGCCTGTGAGGGTTTCTGGACAATAATCGTCATTGTTTGGTGTTGTTCATTGATTTGAAATAATACATATGTACATACATTTGCATAAAGCAGGCGCACATTTTGAGGAAGAGCACCAGGCCATGAAGCATACTGGTCAAACGGTGGTACTACAACTTCATCACGTGATGCCTCTGGGTCCCAAAAAGACTTTTTCCCATCGACTTATATTGGGAAAGAGACATCTGTATATCAACAGATAATTTCTTTGAGGTAGATGAACTTCCAGTACAAACACTTGAATAGCCCTTATTTAAATCATTAGGTCCTAAAAGTTGTAAAATGCTCTAATATCCAAATTCTGAGTTATTTCCCTTTCTCCATTCATGTGAATGAGACCCAGACCAAGGCTCAACCAAGGACTGGGAGGTGGAGTTGAAGGAAATGCTATTGCACCTGCTCTATGGGCAAAATGCATGCGGAAGATCACCAGATGATCCAGGTACCTTATCACTTTGCAGTCATGCCATTTTTGCTTCATGCACCACTGAGCAACTCTCATAGAAACAAACAGGAGTCCACCTCCAGCACTGTATCGAGTTCTCTTTACATCCATGAGCACGACTTTCAACAACATGTTTGTTGTGCCCTTTCCTCTCCAGCAACACTTGATGCATGTGCCAATTTCCACTTTGGTCTTTTCAACATAAAACTACTTAGTTAGGTTTACGAATAGATTGACTTGGTTCGGCAACAAAACAACTTAGGCTTAGGAATAGAACAACTTGGTTAGTTTTGGGTAACAAAAATATTTAGTTAGGTTTAGGGAAAGATCGCAATTTGAGTTTAACTAACACCAAAAGTGGCAAATCTTAAGTATGGAAGTTGCGTGACAAAAATGATTTAGTTAGTTGTAAGTAAAAGCTAAAATAACACTGGAAGTGCTGAGGTTACGTGAGAAATAATCAACTTTGTCTTCTTGTTTCACACAGGGTGGGTGAAAGTCAAGTGGGTTTTTTTTTACCCACCCATCTGTATACTTCCCAGTTCATGATTACATGGATTACATACAAATTGATTTTGTGCTGACTATTACAAAAACAATGAAATTGGTGTCTATGTACGCTAATAAAATTTAGTGACTATTACACAAACCTCTGTGTGACTGGGCTGGTTCTTATTCCACTGTCTTTTTCATCCTTACCACTTCTTCTTCACCTCACCTGTCTGGCTTCACTCCCCTCTCTCTTCACTTCCTCTCTATCTGCCCCCTCCTTTTTGCAGTACATGGCCCTTGTGTTACCTGGCATGCGAGTGCAACTGTTTATTTTCATGGGGATACGTTTTCTGGCAGTCTCTGCCAGAGACAATATTATGCTGGAAATATACAGGTATTAACTGTTAAGATTTCAGATGGTCAAATAAACCAGAGTTGCTGGGCTCTGGCATGGCTCAACAAAGAAGATATTGTGTGTGGACAGCCCAGTCCTAATTAAACACACAAGGGGGAATCTGCTTAATCACTAATAATTACTCCTCTCTCCCTCCATCCATCCATCCATCCATCCATCCATCTGTTGCCCTCTCTGTGTATCTTTCGCCCCCCGTCCAGGTGATTTCCAACCACACCCACCCTATCTTCCCTGCCCTCGATTTCAATGTGACATTCATTTCACACGCATTTCCTCTAAGCCTCTCACTCCACTGCTGCCAAGGCTGTCAAGGCTGGCCTTTCATACACAGCTCAGAGCCACTAAACAGTCTCCTATACTCTGACCTTTAGCAGGCGGGGAGCTGCTGAGACAAACAGCGCTCAGCAGGGCATAAATGATGATGGATCTGTTCTGGCAAACTTCAGGGTCGAGTTACGCAGGACCGGCTGCGGTTTACATCTGGCTGTGTGTGTTCACATTCAGGGTCTGCAAGCAAGACTGCAGAGTTGTTGTTACACATACAGATATTTAATGACTCTCCAGGGGTAAAGTAAGACAAGGTTAGTTGTTGAACTGTTAATTAAGAGGTAATTACTACCTAAAGTAAACTATTAATTTAATGAATGATGCAGTTACTTTAACTGTTGATACATTTTTATGTTTACAACTGTACAGTTGTAAATGGAAAGCATACTACCTCTACTACTATTACTACTACTGCTATAGTATGATCAGAGCTGCCTTAAGGCATAGGCCATATAGGCGGTTGTGTAGGTCACCACCTTCTGGGGGTGCTGGTCATGCATGGTCATGGTCATGCTGAATATATAGTGAATAGAATAATATTATAGATAGATAGAGCTACTTAAGCTACTTAAGAACATATTTCTGTCATGAGTACTGCAAGTACTATGATGAGTACAATTACTGTTGTGTTGATTACTGGTACTAGGATGTAGCCTACAAACCACCAGGCTGATTTATAGCATTTAATCTCACCACTCACAGTAGTGACCATTAAAAAAAAATGCCATGCTGCTGTAAGATAAGATAAGATAAGATGAACCTTTATTAATCTCCGGAGGGAAATTTGGGACCAAAGGAAAGAGCCAGAGACTCTCCACACCACCGTTTCTGACTTTGGCTGGACTTTCTTTGGTGTGGCAAAGTGATAATATAAAATGCAAATAATCAAAAAGGAGGAGAGGAACTTGAAGATGTAAAGTTCCGGATAAAAGAAAAATGAGAAGAGACTATATTGACTTTTAGAATTCATTCTTGGCCTTGTCAACACACTACATATTTTATAGTATTTTATATTACTCCACTACATTTCAGAGGGAAATATTGCACTTTTTTCCAGGGCCGGCCTTGAATGCTTTGAAGCTTTGACTATGGTAACTTACCTCCAAATCAGTAATCAAATACTTAGCCCCTGAAATGAGGAATACTTGTTGCTGCACAGCACAGCACCGCACCGTGCCGCACCGTGAAGCTTTGAATACCATCAGATATTTCTCATCAAAGCTTTGATGCCCATAAATTGGTATTCAGGACAGCTCTACCACAATTTTTTTTTCTGCACTACATTTATTGGATACCTTTTGTCACTTCGCAGATCCCAATAAACTATACAAAATATTATCAGCAGCAATATTGTGATGTGATATTACAGATTAAGATAGAAATTCATTTAACCATGGGGGAAATTTACAAGCTATCCAGCAGTATATAAAACAATTATGATGAGCTCTACCTTTACCAGCTGCAACATTAAAGAGATGAACACATTAATGCATCAATAAATATAATCCAAGAATATAAAATGTATTTTTCTTCCACCACTGGTAATGAGTTGAATATTAAAGACAGACACTTAAAAACAAAACTGAAAAATAAAGACCTTGATAACTTGTTTCTGTTTTTCTGTTGAAAGAAAAAAGTGCATTTTGTCATTTGAGCACTAACATTGCAAAATAAGTAGTATTAATATCACAGGTATATATTTAACAACATTGAAACAATCAATTGATTTTGTGTTTGAGTTTATAAATTAGAGGTAAATTATTTAAATCTGATTATCTATGAAACCAACTCTACTGATGGTTATCAGCATAATTAATAATTGATAGTTTATTTAACTTTTTATAATTTTATAAAACTTTTTAAAAATATAATTTTATTAACTTTTTATAACTTCTGATTTAATTTTAAAATGTATTTTAATAAAACCCAGTGAGGGAACAGCTTCACCACCTCTGAGGCCAGTGCTTACATTTGCTGTCAGATGAACAAGCAGCTGTGAATATAAGAGCAGCACCATCTACAGGCGGTGATGTCACATGAAAATGGGTCTGGTCTTGATACCTGATGCAAAAACTTTTATATTTTTACATTTTTACTTCAGAAAATGTTGTACACTCCCTTCATTATTATTATTATTATTATCATTATTATTATTATTATTATTGTTTTTTTTTTTGCTGACGATGGAGGGGGCAACATTTTACCTGCTAACGAGGAGTCTGAAGGGAGAAACCCCCCAAAACAAATAACAACTGATGAAAGCCTGGAAAAGCATCACAAAAAGAGAATGTAAAGTTTGGTAATGTCAGTGGGTCACAGGCTTGATGCAGTTATTGCAAGCAAAGGATTTACAACTAAATATTAAATATTATTTACCTTAATCTACTTAGCACCAGCCACTTTTGATACTCATCAAATCAGTCATTACTTATCCTGGTGTTGTTTGCACTATAATTATGTTTACACTATAACTATTCATTCCAGTTTACTTTTGCACTATAGTCATCCAGTGCAGTTTATCTTATCGTGTTTGTTGCTTGTTTTTTTTTGTTGTTGTCCTTGTTGTCTCTGTTCTCTTTCTTGTTTGCTATTTTGAAAATATTTTCTTAACTTGAGCTTGTCTTAGTTCCTACTTGTGTTATTTTAACCCTTACGAGGAAATAGAAGCTGAAATACTGATCTCTATTCATCTTTTGACATCAAACTCAAATGTTTTCAGTGTGCAGCAAAAATGAATGAATTGGCCTTGCTATTCCAATAGTTTGGGAGGGGACTGTATATATATAATTTCGTATGTAATCATTTTAATTATTTTCTGATCTTCATTTGCGTTTGCATTGCGGCTCTTCTGTGTGGAGTTTGCATGTTCTCCCCGCGTAAGCGTGGGTTTTCTCCGGGTACTCCGGCTTCCTCCCACAGTCCAAAGACATGCTGTTTAGGTTAATTGATGACTCTAAATTGCCCGTAGGTGTTGATGTGAGCGTGAATGGTTGTCTGTCTCTATGTGCCCTGCGATGGACTGGCGACCTGTCCAGGGTGAACCCCGCCTTCGCCCAATGCCAGCTGGGATTGGCTCCAGCCACCCCGCGACCCCTAACGGGATAAGCGGTTGACGATGGATGGATGGATGGATTTTTGTTTTATGAAGGTGGAAAAAGTCTACCTTAAAACTGACATGTCCACCTAAAATCAAACAAATCAGACCGTGTTTTCATTCAGTCATCTTGTCTTCATGACATCGAATTGTAACTTGTACATATATTTTAGATAATTTCATATCTAATTTCTACATTGTGTAAACATTTTATGTAATTAAATGATTTAAAGTGAAATATTATTGATAAAAAAGAAAAGGCTACACAACCAAATATGAAGATCAGAAACTAAATGAAATAATTTTTATCGATGAAAAGGTTGACAGTCAAAGCAAAACAACTAAATAACAACAAGAACAAAACACAAAGACGAAAACATTGAGTGAAACAAAAGTAAACATAAACATAACAAATAAATCTTTGGAATAATGAGTCAGCAGTAGGACATGTGCAGGTTAAGTTCAGTGACTTTCCCATGAAGAAACAAACAAGATGAATATAATCATCCTCTTTAACTGCTCCGTTACACACCTTCCTTGGTAATATAATCACTTTACCCACCATGTAAATGTATAGAAACAGCTTATCAGTGAAAGTGTGTGTGTGTGTGTGTGTGTGTGTGTGTGTGTGTGTGTGTGTGTGTGTGTGTGTTAGTAACAGGAGCTTCTTCTGGACTCTGGGATCAGTGGGTGGAGCTGGTGGTGACCACGGTGACTCTTTACCTTCACAGAACCCTATACTGCATAGTCCAGACAATATGAGTCCCTTTCCCTGGACAAACTGCAAACACACCCAATGACCAGACTGTACTGTCTTGGACCTCAACATCCCAGTGAGTTAAATCCCTCAGACCCCAGGCAGACCAGTGTTTATCAAACCTCCCTGGATTATCAGGAAGCTGCTGTTTCTATCCTCGTCTCACACTGGTCAGATCTTCAGAGAGGTTGAGCTGTGGATGAACAGTGTTTGGATCCAGAATCACAGGAATGTAGGAGACCATCTTCTTTATCTTGCTCCAGATACTGAAGGTCAGGTTGCCCAAGTGTTTGGCTTCATCTATCAGAGCTCCTGAGAGCAGCTGTGGATCCTCCAGCAGGGGGCGCTGCTGGACTCTTTTCACAGCAGCCTTGTAGTTGTGCAAAAGTGAGACGTCTTCAGCTTTCTGCTCCTCCTCTGTGGCTCTAACTGTCTGATAGAGGTACTAACTCTCTACTCAGAGCCTTCATCTTCTTCTTCATTATCTGACTCTTCTGCTCCTGTTCCTCCATCAGCGCAGTCATCCTGGCCTCCTCCTCCTCTACTAACAGCTTTGTGAAAAGATGATTGTAAAGCTCACGTCAGACAAGAAAAAGATAAGATAAGGTAAGATAAGATAAGATGAATCTTTATTAATCCCCGGAGGGAAATTCGGGTGTCATCGCAACATCGACAACATACAGATGAATACAGTTTAGTAAGAAGTAAAAGAGAAAAGGTGCAATGAAGGAAAGAAGGTACAATGAAGAAAATTGACAATAAAATAAATAAGTAACAGTAATAAGTAAAGTGGGCTGCACGGTGGTGCAGTGGTTAGCACTCTCGCCTCACAGCAAGAGGGTCGCAGGTTCGATTCCGGCTTGGGACTCTTCTGTGTGGAGTTTGCATGTTCTCCCCGTGTAAGCGTGGGTTTTCTCCGGGTACTCCGGCTTCCTCCCACAGTCCAAAGAGGAGACATGCTGTTTAGGTTAATTGATGACTCTAAATTGCCCGTAGGTGTGAATGTGAGCGTGAATGGTTGTCTGTCTCTATGTTGTCTGTCTCTATGTGCCCTGTGATGGACTGGCGACCTGTCCAGGGTGAACCCCGCCTTCGCCCAATGCCAGCTGGGATTGGCTCCAGCCCCCCCGCGACCCCCAACGGGATAAGCGGTGGACGATGGATGGATGGAATAAGTAAAGTGCAGCAGGTGGTGAGTATTGTATATGCATAGCATATATATGTGTAAGTATATACTAATATATAATTTGCTCCAGCAATAAATACGGATGATCAGAGTCACATGGGGGTCAGACCTTGGTTATGGAGCCTGATGGCCACCAAAAGAAAGGACTGACCCAGACGGTTTGTAGTGTGCAGAGGGGGGATCAGTCTCTGGCTGAATGTACTCCTCATCTGGACCAGTTGGTCATAGAGGGGGTGGGAGGGGTTCTTCAGAATAGACTCCAGCTTCCTCCTGGTCCTCCCCTATGCCACCACCTCCAGACTGTCCAGCTCACATCCAACCACAGACCCAGCCCTCCTCACCAGTTTGTTAAGTTTGGTGGCATCCCTGGTGCTGATGCCGCCACCCCCCCAACATACCACAGCGAAGAACAGAAAGCTGGCTACTACAGACTGGTAAAACATCTGAAGTAGCCTGTTGCACACGTTGAAGGTCCTCAGCCTTCTCAGGAAGAATAGTTTGCTCTGTCCCTTCCTGTAGAGGGCCTCGGAATTGTTGGACCAGTCCAGTTTATTGTTTAGGTGAACTCCCAAGAACTTGTAGTTGTTCACCACTTCCACCTCCTCCCCACGGATGGTGATGGGAGTAGGGGAGCTCTTCCTCCTCCTCCGGAAATCTACCACCAGCTCTTTGGCCTTACCAATATTGAGCTGTAGGTGGTTGATGTCGCACCACCTTACGAAGTTCTCCACAAGGGTCCTGTACTCCTCCTCGTTGTCGTCTGTGATGCAGCCGACGATGGAGGAGTCATCGGAGATCTTCTGCAGGTGGCATGTTCCGGAGTTGAAGCAGAAGTCAGAGGTGTAGGTGGTGAACAGGAATGGTGACAGCACAGTTCCCTGGGGAGCACCGGTGTTGCTCACCAGCACGTCAGACAGGCTGCCCTGCAGTCTTTTCAATATGTTTTTGTTTCATGGTGGCATTTTTTTCTTTATCATTATTGGCTGAGGATGGAGGGAGAGGTGACCAGTGACAACAAACACAAATAAATAATAGTGTTATTTGTAAAAAAAAAAAAAAAAAAAAATGGTGAAATAAAAACACAATTATGAAAGTGGATATTTTCACAAGAATCTTTCAGAAGAAGCTTTATTTATTATACAGATGGCAATGTTCTTTTTGAAAGTTCTTCACCTAATTACATAACATCTAAAAAAGACCTCCAGACTGAAGCTTACCTGCTGAAATTTAAGATGTCGTGCCATCACCTCTCATCATCATTTGTAGATTATAGAGGAAGAGGAGTTATAGTGCTAATAAGCTCAAATTTTGTGAGTGATGATTCATTCTGGGAAATAAATGAATATTAATAAAAGAGATCTTCATCATATAGTCTTCCACCTTTTTGTCTCAACCTGTGTCTGGAACTACTATTACACTGTGGTTTCAGTTGTGCTTTACTCCCATGTTTCCAGTTTTGTAAAACTTTGTTTTTTGCAATAAGTTTCCTAATGGTGTTTTAGGAACAACAACAAAAATAAAATAAAACTATTTATTTGAGTTGTTTTGTTGTTTTTTTATTTGTGACAATTGAGTTTTTGTTTTAATTGCAAGTTTCTCTTGTCAGCCTCTTGTAAACTGAATGAAAACACTTTTACAGAAAGAATCGTCTTTTCTTTTTTCACTTCAGACAGAAAATTGTACATCAATTTCCGATACTTTGATATGTATAAATTGCAAACATTTAATGTTGTCAAACACTGATTGATGTTCATGTTTGGATATTTAATAATCTGGACTAGAATTTAAAATAAACTTTGTTGGATTTTTAAAGCCCTCAGAGCTCAGGTCACATGGCTAGTCAACCTCTGGATTATCAGGAAGCTGCTGTATCTCTCATCTCATCTCAAACTAGTTAGGAGACCATCTCCTTCATCTTGCGTCAGATGTTCAAGGTCAGGTTGCACAGGCGTTTGGTCTTGTCTGTCACAGCTCCTAACAGCAACTGTAGATCTTCCAGTTGGGGGCGCTGCTGGACTTTTTCCACTGCTGCCTTGTAGTTGTTTGTGAATGTGACGTCTTCAGCTCTTCTGGCTGTGTCTGAAAAAAGTGTACATAGTTCCATTTTGGCATGGAAAAACTAACATGGCCATTTTCAGAGTTGTCATTCGACCTCTGACCTCAAGATATCTGAATGAAAATGGGTTTTACGGTACCCACGAGTCTTACTTTGACACACATGCCCGCTTTATGATAATCACATGCAGTTTTGAGCAAAAACAGTGCAGTGTTTTGCATGCAATACAAATGTGATCTTTTCACTTATTCTAAAATGATGTACTTTAGTATTTTTGCATACTGGGTTCCCTAAACAGTGAGAATAGCAAAAATTGGGTCAACATATACTCATAACGATTCGTATGAAATCTTATGAAAACGTATTCCACATTTTTCCTGCATTTTCCCACTAACATCCAGTGTCAATATCCACTCCAGTCTTTTCAAAATAATCTTCTGTCTTCACAGGAAACAATTTGGTTAGGTTTAGGCATCAAAACCACTTAGTTACTACTACGGTTGAGGAAAAGATCATAAAAGTCGAAATAAAGGCTGATCCACTTGTGTGAATTTCATCATGGCAACTCATAATGTGACATAGTAGTGTGTATGGCCCCAGCATGCCTGTATGCACTCTCGACAACATCTGCTCCTGATGAGTTGGCGGAATGGTGTCCTGGGTTATCTCCTCCCAGACCTGGATCAGGGGATCAGTGAGATCCTGGACATACTATGGTGGTACTTTATTTATTCTTTATTCTGATTATTATGATTCAGTTCAATCCGGTTACTCACACGGGTCATTTCAACCCATGTCTCACTACCCTCACTTCTTTCTTTCAATTTTATTAAGCCTCCCTTGTTCTCAGTCTCATATCTATCTCATATCTGTTTTCTAAACATGTAAAGTTTAATGGGTAAAATCCCCATCTGACTGATCAGTTTCACAGTCAGGATGACTTTCAATATGAACATTTTTTGACTGTGTGTTTTTTGGCTTGTGGCCTTTGGGGCTTCCTCATAGTCATGGGGTGATGTAACTGGATTTCACTTCTCTGTTTCTCCTCTCTCTGGCCTCATGAGACCTTTCTAAATGTCATTTGAGATATGTGTGTGTGCACATCGGCCCATACCAAAACATTTTCATTTTTAGGTCTTTCCCTGTAAGGGTTAAGTGGTACTTGC
This sequence comes from Pterois miles, assembly GCA_947000775.1. NCBI lineage: Eukaryota > Metazoa > Chordata > Actinopteri > Perciformes > Scorpaenidae > Pterois > Pterois miles. The sequence goes on along the minus strand of CAMQGK010000474.1, from coordinate 4,084,507 downwards.
CTTTCTAGCGTTCTTAAATTATTTGTTTTTCCCTGTCAGCTTTCACATGGTAGTCAGTGAGGGTTGCGTAAAATAAGGAATCATCTTGTAATTGCAAACTAAAAGATGTGTTCTACATTGAACTGATAAGGGACACACTTTGTTCTGTATTTTTGAGAATTAATTCAGTACAAACCTATGGAAGAGAGACATGTTCAACGCAGGCTTGTGGTATGTTGTGAAATAGTCATGAAATTTAATCTATTTGATATCCCTTTTCTTTCGTTTCTGCTCCAGTCTATTCAAAATAGATTGTGGTTCGAGCTGAAATAACAACGAAAGTGGCGTAACTTAAGTACATAAGTTATGTGACAATATCAACTTTGACTTGTGGTTTCACACAACACCAGTCTCCTGAGCAAAAGTCCTCTGTTTTTTGACCTACCCATCCAACCCGACCTCGGCCCCACACAGGATTCACTGTTCTCTATACTTCACAATTACATAGATTACATACAAATTGATTTTGTGCTGGTCATGACAAAAGTGAAATTTGTGAAATTTGTGTCTATCTACATCAATATATTAAATTTTGTGACTATTTCATGAACTGCTGTGCAACTGGGCTGAAATATTACAGGTTAGACTATTGAGATGGTGAACCCTCCTGATCTCACCTGTCAGCCCTCAGCCTATCTATTAAGTCCTGACCACTGAGAAGCCGCTGTCAGGCATATCATAAAAACTGATCAAATTCAGGTTTGTGTCTGCTTGTCTTAATACATAGGCGTATAGATATACATGTCTGCTAAATGTGATCATGTACTGTATGGATAGGACTTCCCACAAGAAACCTATATGGGCATTTTTATGTTATATCTTTCAATAAGTCTACTACTGAAAGGTAATTCCAACCCAATCTCATTCCCAGGACATCAAATACTGAGGTGTTGTCATGGCAGCGTTCAATACCACCACACAAGACACCCCTTGGTGCCTGTATGAAACACACCGGGAGGTGGAGGGACAGCTGCTCATTCATACACAAAATTTAGGGTCATTAGAAAAGTTCTTTTTTTGTGAGATATAAAATATGCTACATGGACATTCATGTCTGTAGATGGAAAAGAATGGTATTACAGTTACAAATTACATATTGTGATAGCCATTGTCTATAAAATATACCTGAATGTTTTAGTTTTTACAAAATTGGGACAATGATTGAAGTTTATCACATTGAAAATGTTAAATTTTTAACAAGCAGGATGGTAAATAGAATTTCTAAAACATAATTTTAATAAAGCAAGGAAGTGATTTATTTAAAAATATCAACTGAACTGAATAATCTAAAATCTGATTGCTTTCTCAGCCATGAATCACCCGATATGTGTGTTAGGGGACATTATTTATGCAATATGGACTATAAAGCACGAGGAGTGCAGACTATATAATTCAGAACTGTTGAAGGTTTCCAATCCAATATTGGAGCATTAACAAAGCCGTACACAACTATTTGCTATATAAAGATGTATTGGAGTAGCCTAATGTCAAGTACCAGAGCAGAGAATGAAGTCTCTCACCCTCTGTGTGTGTTTTAATAAGAGCTTCTCTGCGCTTTGTTGACATAGCCATGGTTGTTAATGCATGTGAATCTCTTTCTCTCTCTCTCTCTAGCTCTGTTAGCACTGTTTCTGTTGTTTGCACTGTTTGTTCTGCACAGTTAGCTTCTAGCCAGCAGTTCAGCTGTCGCTATGTCAAGAGTCATGTTTAAAGCAATAGAATGCTCTGAGTATTGTTTTGGAAATCTTTGACATATCCCTCATTCTTGTTAGTTTTGTTGCACCTAACCTGTTGGGGCAGGGCAATTTGGCCTGTTATGTACAGTTTTGTGACATCATGTAACACTGTTACAGTGTGCAGGTGTCACAATATCCAGATCTTAGGTCATGTTTGTTTTTCTGTTTTGCATGTTGCACTTCCTGTTTTATTTTGGTATTCTAACATTCCCTCTCATTTCAGATCACTTCATTTCCTGCCCGCATGCTTTCCCTCCACCATGTTTGAGAACCTCCTCCTGACCCAGTTTCCCACACCATTCACCTGTGTCTGATTGTCTTCTCCCCGCCCTGATTGTGTCCATCTGTGCATCGTCAGTCACTCCCCTCACTAGTATTTAATGTGTGCTTCCCTTTCCCTCTGTGCCAGTTCGTCTTTGTTCCTGTGTGAGAAAGCGTACCCGCCTGATTTCCTAGTGTAAGACTCCTCGTGTTTTTGAACTTTGCCTGTTTTTTGACTTCGCCCTTGCCTAACGTCTTTTGATCTGTCTGCCGCCTCTGATTGCTTACTGTGTGCCGACCATTTTTGGACAAAGTAAAGCCTGTTCTCACTTTATCCCAGTGATTCTGAGTCGTGCTTTTGTTTTGTCTGACCCAAGTCGTAACAGCAAGGCCTTTAAAGCCATGTCACCGAAGTCAAAAATACAGCAATGTCTACAATAAGGTTTAGACAACAAAACCACTCAATTAGGTTTAGGCAAGAAAAATGAAGAAAAATGTAATTGTTGGGCTTAAATTAGTACATATACTACATAAGCAAAAAAAAAAAAGTAAAATACTTAAGGAAATAATGTAACCTAAGTATGGAAAACACGTCACTAAAGTAACTTAAAAAACAAAACACTGGTCTCAAACTGTGGTCTTCTGGTTGGAAGTACTTTTTTGCTGAACCCATCCACCTCCCCTCCCTAGCTCTGAGCATAGCATATTTCTATATGTTTACATAGCAGTCAGTATGGACTACATGGCTTACACAATTTCACAGCAATTTGTGAAATAGTTACAAAATTTAATCTATTTAATTCAAGCACAAGACATGAATTCCCCTTTTTTTCGTGACACTCAGAATAACTTTCAACAACTTATTTTTTTTGCATTTTCCTACAAATGTCCAAATGTTTCTTTTCAAAATAAAACTACTTAGGTTTAGGAAAAGATTTTTTAAATTATTATTATTATGGAGTATTTCTTTCATTAATTTTTAATTAATAGGACAGAGTGAAAGGGGATGACATACAGCAAAGGGGTCCAGGGTGGTTCCGAATCCTGGGCCACTGCATCAAGGACTTATCCATGGTTATACAGGGCACTTGCTCTACTAGGAGAGCAACAAAGGCACCCCAGGTTTAGGAAAAAGATTGACTTGGTTAGGCTTAGGTAACAAACTACTTATGTTTAGGAAAAGATTGTGGTTTGGGTTAAAATAACTCCAGAAGTGCTGTAAGTATGGAATCAACTTTGAGAAATCAACTTTGACTTGTGGAAAATTATTTTTATTCTATTATATCATAATATAATATCTATCATATTCTACTGATATGGCCTGTGCTGAGCAATAAAATATTACAATGCAGTATAATAAGCATTTTGGTGGCAGCAGCTGACACAGGAGTTTTGTTTCTTGGCTTCTTTACTCTTTTTTTTCTTCTAGGCCCTTTTTGCCTCAGACTAGGTAAGTGCCCTTTATGCAAGTTTTTTTTTTCTCTGTCTTCTTTATGTTTTGGTTTTTCAATTTAAACACGTTCTCAATTAAAAGTATGTTGTAATGCCCGACAACTGCATTTGAGTTCTGTCAGCCTTGTGTAACTCAAGTTACAATAGAGGAGAAATTGCAAAGCAACACTATATCTTCACATCACAATTCATAATTAATCTGGAAAATAAACTGCAGATTTTCACTTGATTAACACATGTACTTTGTACATATATAAGATGCCAGATTGCATTAAGAAGCATCAAGATACAATTTTTTTTATCAAAAAAAAAAAATTCTCAGGGGAGGATCTCCCAGACCCCATTACACCAGTCGAGGTAAAGTCCCAATGCTTATATCATGTTTACATCATCTGTTGAGTGTTAAACATATGTATGGTTGTATGGGTATTACAATAAATATGTAAGTAAATAGGGCTGTCCTTTTTTTCACTTGAGCACCTGCCCCTAAAAATGTCTGTGCACGTCCCTGCAACGTGTATTGCTCAAGACAAGAAATGTAGTGCACTAAGCGATTTCACGCAAAATTAAATGATACTACAACAAACCTACACAATCGGAGAGTTTCTGGACTTGCAAAATTATCTTTGAGATTGACAATCATCATATTTGTGATTCATGATGAAATTCTTTCGACACTGACTACTGTACAAAATGGGGGACATCGGAACAGGAGGGACTTTGCCTCTAAGTGTATTTGAGACTAAATGGCTTGTTCCTGAAACCTGAATCACATTTCATCATTTGTAAATGTTTTTTATACAATACTGTGTGACTGGGGAAAGTCCTTTGCTTCTGTCCATCAAAGTTGAGTAGGTGTGACCAATCGGGAGAGGAAAACAAAGCGTAGCTGGAAACTCCTACTTCCTCTTTGAAACACAAACAATACACTTACAATATTCCCTTCATGAAGTGATCTCATCTAAATAGTTTTACAAGGTGTGCTACAAATAATTGTTTATGTAAGCACACTCAAACTGTATCAGTGGTGGAAAGTAACTAAATACAAATTAAGTACACTTTGGTGATAGTTGTACTTTAGTTGAGTATTTTCCTTTTAAGTTACTTCATACTTCTACTACATCTACTATATACTACATTTATTATACTAATACTTCTGCGAACTACATCTCAGAAGGAAATACTGAACTTTTTTACTGCACTAAATTTATTTTAAAGCTTTATTTACTAGTTACTATGCAGATTAAGATTATATTTAATATCTGTAACAAATTAGAGCTGTCAATTGTCAATAAAATATTTAATTGCGATGATTGTTTATAGTTAATCACAATCAGTCTGTTCAACATGTACCTTAATGGGAGATTTGTCAAGTATTCAATACTGTTATCAACATGGGAGTGAGTAAATATGCTTGCTTTCTGCAAATGTATATATATTTTATTGGAAATCAATTAATAACTTGGTGATTATCACAAAGTGGACATGTCTGTAAAAGGGAGACTCCCGGGTACCCATAGTACCATTTTCATCCACATATCTTGAGGTCAAAGGTCAAGGGACCCCTTTGAAAATGTCAATGTCCATATTTTCCTCTCCAAAATGTAAAGTTTGGAGTACTATTTAGCCTTCTTCCCAACAAGCTAGTATGACATGTTTGGTACCAACAGATTTTTTTAGGTTTCTTTATGATGCCCGTATCTGCACTTTAGCTTTAAATCCGAGTCTGCTACAACGTGAAAATCACAAGTTGCATTAATGTGTTAAAGAAATGAGAGGCATTAAAAATGATTTTCATCAACATGTTATTGCATTACTTTGACAGCCTCAAATGGAGGAGTGAGCAGAGGGGTACTCAATTTGTTGCAACCACATTACTATTTCACCAAATCCTACACACTGTGCCTTTAAGTATAGTTTGATGCTAATACTTTTGTACTTTTATTGTACTTTACTTTTGAATGCAGGACCTTTACTTGGAACCACGTATACTGCTGTGGTACTACTACTTTAACTATCTAATCTGAGTACTTTTTCCTTCACTGCACAGTACACACTGTATATGTGCATATACAGCGATGCTCACACTTAATTTCCGCTCACGTAAGTAAACATACTCTGCTGAAAATTTGCTTTACCATGTAAAACAAATAGACACACACAACACATATGCACACACACAATTACAATATGGCTTTGTCTTGGGTTTTTCCAGATTCACCTTGTGTGTGTGTGTGTGTGTGTGTGTGTGTGTGTGTGTGTGTGTGTGTGTGTGTGTGTGTGTGTGTGTGTGTTGTGTATCTGTACTTTGTGAGTTATCTTTGTATGACGTCATCCTTTGAATGAACAGAAAATCCCCATACTATGTGCCAGTGGCAATTTAATTAAATTAGATTTCCACTGCAGATGTGGATCACTGAATAGCTGCCTGACATGCAGCAACATTTATCTCTTCATTCCATTCTGGTGACATCAAAAACATGCAATTTTTAGATTGCACACATTCTAATTACAAATATGTACTCATGAGTGAAAGTTGTAGGCCAGTGTTTCCAAACCTACAGTATGTGGCTTGTAACCATTTAAAAAGATATACTACTAAATTATGTTTTTTCTCTTGTTTTATCTGAATCATTTTATCAGTAGTTTGCAACCAAAAAAAGCATCAAAACAGACAGAAAAAACACTGTCCTGTTAATTATATTTATCTCAGATTTTTACATTTCAGTGGATCCATTTTATTTGTGTCATCTTATTAATGCCTCCTGAAATAATGGGTAAAAGGACAAATGCTTACTTTGAATAATTAGAAAAATTATTAATTAAAAATAAAGTGAAATCATGGAGGTAATGGATTAAATTAATGTGTACAGGTATATGTAAACAGGTGGAGCTTCACTTTATTAATGATACATCTTTATTTTTCTTCTGTTTTTTTACTTTTTTCTACTCTACTACAGTTTCAAAAAATGATACTTTATTAAATATTGTTTTGATAATTAGAAAATATATTATAAATATAAAAAAATGTTTGCTTTTAAAATTGCTCTAAAAATTGTTCTGCAAATCAAAAACAATGCAATGTACAAATAAGTATATTGGGGCTACAATCAGATTTAACCCACAGATTATAGAACATTTATAGAAATTCTGCTGCTGATTAAATATCATTATATATCATAAAGTTGCTTACATAATGTCTCTATAGCCAGTTGTAGAATGTAACAAAATTAATTTATGCAAGTGCTTACATATGTCTGTGAATGTTCTCATTCATTCATTCATATTCAGAAAGTACTTACATACAATTTGAGGCACATGTACATTACTTAAGTCTTTTCTTTTTATGCCATTTTCTACTACTACTCCACAACATTTCAGATGGAAATACTGTAAATTTTACTTCACAACAATTATTTTTGACAGCTTTAATGATAGTTACTTGGGAATTTCGCACTATTTTCTGAATTTTTACAAACCAAACAATCACATGATTAATAATGTTTAATAATCAGCATATTAAACCATAGCCCATCCATCCATCGTCAACCGCTTAGCCCGTTAGGGGTTGCGGGGGGGCTGGAGCCGATCCCAGCTGGCATTGGGTGAAGGCTCGCATTCACACCTACGGGTAATTTAGAGATTTAAAGCTGGAGTGCCCGGAGAAAACCCACGCTTACACGGGGAGAACATGCAAACTCTACGCAGAAGAGCCCCAAGCCAGATTCGAACCTGCAACCCTCTTGCTGTGAGGTGACAATGCTAACCACTGCACCACCGTGCAGCCCCTAAACCATAGCCTAATGTAAATATTCATTAATTATAGTCTGAAACAAAATAGTTCAGCATGAGCCCCACCTCAACTAACTACAACAGTAAAATATATTAATGCGTCAGAAATAATGATCTAATTATATGGCCTAGTATATAATTTTCTGTGTACTCATACTAAGTTTAAGTCAAGTATACTTAGGCTTTTCTGTATACTTGTCAGTATAAGTTAAGTATACTTAGACTTTTCTGCATATTTCTCAGTATGAGCTAAGTAAACTAAGTAAATATATTAAACTGAAAGTATACTTACTACTACTTACTATACTATAGTTTAAGTATTTCAGTGTATGAAGGTTCACAACCCACGGTCATTGCACGGTGTAAATATTACAACACTCCAGAGTGTATTTGATTTGAAAAGTGAAAACACTGATGATGATGCATTATTGTAAAGTGACATGGAGAGGAAAATGGAAAACGAAACACGGTGACTAATATTATTGTTGTTTGAGATAATCTCTGGGGAGTGACTGTGGTAAACCTCAAACAGAGAAGGGGGGGGGGGGGGGGGGGAATGAGAGGAAGAAAAGGAGAGAGAAGAACTTTTTACCAGAAGATGTCGTCACAGAGTGAAATTCCATGAAGCAGCACAAATGCCCACAGGCATCCAGCTTCCCTTTTACGGAAACAGTGACCAAACATGCTAGAAATGAAACATGACTTAATGCAGACATTACAGTAAAATATTCCAAATGAGAATTAAGACTGTTAGTCTTTAATAGAGGCTTTTTACCAAATATCCTGCTTTACAGTTTCTGTAAGCTATCTGTGGTATAAAAGAGACTCATATTTTTATAGGACTACATAATATTTTGAATAATAATAAGTCATCATACACATTGTGGATAGATAACACCCGGCTTATTGATTATAAATTGAGCCATTATTACTGTGGAACAAAGATAAGAATATCTTATCTTATCTTAAGACAAACAATAGCAATATATATATATATATATATATATATATATATATATATATATATATATATATATATATATATATATATATAAAATGTTGATATAATGTTGCTAAATACATATATACAGTATATATTAATGTATTTGACATCAGATTTTTTGTAGATGCAGATGATGATTACAAAATATAAATCAACATATTCATTATGAGATATTATTATGGATTAGGCTAAAGGCAGCATTTAAAGTAACTGATTGTTAGCAGCTGTAGCATTAATGATTATTGATCAATTAAACTTCCGGAAACTGGTTTGTGCTTTTAATTTGAAGTATCCACCGGTTTTTTTTATTTTAGCTACATCCGAGTAACTTGACATGCTTTGGTAACAAGGGGGTGGAGCCTACCTGTTGAACGTGAAGGATTTACCGTAAATTATAAAGAGTTACGGAGACCACAACGTCACAGCTCGCCGCTGATTGGAGGAGAGTTGGGGGAGAGTGACTACGTCCGAAATATAGAGCTGATCAAACAGTGAAGCCCTCAGTAGAAGACACTAGTTACAGGGGAGAAAGATAAAGAGTCTGATTAGGTGATAAAGTGGACCATTTCTCAACAACGTTTGCATTTTTGGACTATATTTCGACCCAAAACCTCCTGCCTGAAGAAACAGTAGTTTACCGTACTGGTTTTAATTCTCCGCAAAGCTAACGCCTTTTTAAAAATAACAGAAACGCTAACGGTACCTAAAAGGACAGCCATGCTCAACCTCTGCCTCGTGTTGATTTTATCTGCCTCCGCTTTTTCAGAGTCGGTAAGTTGTTTTACTAAACATTTCTGGCTATGATATAAAGTACACGTTTTGATTTATTTTTCCCCTTGATCAGACTGGTAAGCTAAAGCAACGTTACGCCACTAACGCGAGTTTACCCTGCGAGGATTAGCCGTTAACTCGGCTCAGATAGGTTTGATTGACTGTGTGGAGTAACGTTTAAATATTTTGCTATAACACGTCTGATGTTGTACAGTGTTGCACAAAGTTAGTTCGATATTCCACAGAGGCTGAATACTGTTAGCTAGCTAGCTTTATTGCCACAGTTGAGGCTAGAGTTTTGTTAGGGAGTGTTGTTTTGGGGGTGAGGGACACTGCTATTATCCAGTATGGGGCCCAGATGGGGGTGGCTGGGAAGTCACTCAAGTCACTTTTCCTGTCCCTGATGGCCTGGGACATTTGGACTGCTCTTCTTAACATGAATGACATTCTCTTTTGGTCAGAAACTGACAACTGTTTAGAAACGTCAGATGAGTTATTATTCTTTTAACATCGAAAATCATGTTAACTCAAAATAATCAGGTACTCTATATTGCCCAGTAGGTTTTCACATGCAAGGAATTTGCCTTGGTGCATAACAATAACCATAGTAAGTAAGAGAAAAATAATAATGAAACAAGTACAGCAAAAGCCAAGAAATATAAGTATAGAATAGAAAAAAAAATCCCAATAAAAATATGAAGAAATACTGTAAAATAAGTACAACAATATATGTTTTAAAAAGAAAGGAATGTGAAAACGTTCCCACTATGAATTATACAACTTATGTGTATAGTGTTAATAGTCCAAAGGATGTGCATTCATGTAATGCATAAAGATATACTGTATGTGGAGCCTTTATGTTCCATTTTTTTAGTGGGTGTCCTACTATAATGTCCTCCAGGAACCATTGATTCTTGGGGGATAAGTTAAAGAGTGTCTTGTTGTGTTGTGAAAAGCAAAAGGCTGACTTAATGCCAAAAGAATGTGTGTGCTGAGGAGCATCACTGAGCTGGATGTGGCTGACAACTACAAATGTTACTTTCCAAGGACTGGCTGATTTTCCATGTGCAGTTTGCTGACTTGACGTGTTGTAATTATTTTGAAAATATTTTTTTTAAATTATTTTTCCAGGATGTGACCTGTCCTGATTTGTTTGCATGGGCTTTGACATATTATGTCACATCTATTTTGTTCCCCTATTATGTTCTCAAACACCAGAGAATTTCATTCTCTCTCTCTCTCTCTCTCTCTCTGTGTGTGTGTGTGTGTGTGTGTGTGTGTGTGTGTGTGTGTGTGTGTGTGTGTGTGTTAAACATGTTAAATATTTACGATTTGAAATTGGTGCAACCATGATGGACCTCCGAGCTAATCAGGCAATGTAAAAACAACAGGAATATATGGAAAGATGATCTTTAGCACTATCAAAAAATCATGGGCTTGTGGACGATTGTCAGGAGTACTGACAATGTACTGAATTATAAAAGTAGTGATAGAGGTTTTAAGTTTTGGGTCTACTTTGTGCCTTTGTAGTGTTGGTTTTACAAACAAGAAATGGTAATTAAATCAGAGACAAACAATTGTATGTTTGTGTCCATACATACAGTATGAAATTCATATATTATGTGGTAACATAATTGACAAGGTGATTATATTGTGTTTTATTGCTTTTTTGGCATGATTGATTGTGATTTGAACCTAGTGGAAGCATAGGAGAATATATTTGATCATAGGGGTTGCAGAAAAAGGTTTTGTTTTTCATTTGTTGTTGTTTTCTGTTCCTAAAAATGTTATTTCTAGTATCATCATAAAAATAATCCACCTTGTTGTGTGAGGGGACTGTCATTTATGTCCAACCTCCCATTCTGCAATACTTATTTCTAATTGTGTGAATACTGATGTGCTAATACAGGCTGTCTGGATGCCACCCACACACAAACACATGCCCCCTGCCCCCCAGTTAGCCCAGTTGGTCTGTACAAATGGTGTGAAAGGGTGAATAGCAGCAACACATCCAGGCTGGAGCACATTCCTGAAATATACTTGTTATTAAGTGAAATCTAAAAATGATTTAGAAGGAAGCTGGAGTTAAATTATTAATGTCACACGCTTCAGTGTGATGTACTATGATATTGAAATTTCCTATGTGGAGTCAGAAATGCCTGGGACACTAATCCCAGATTGTAGAGCTGAACTTCATCTTGCCTTCAGGCTGCTGCTTTTCACCAACATGTTGCTGTCATGAGCCGGCGACTCCCAATGAAGCACTCCCAGTTGGTCAGATCCACCTCGCCTCTACAATCCATTACATTCCTCAAAGCCTCATAGCTTCTCTACGCTCACTCTGCTTCATCTCATTGTCACCCCCACTCCCTTCCCCTCTTTTCTTCTTCTTCTTTTTTTTTTTGATTTCCACACTGGAATGTGACCTTTGGTGACCTTGACTGGCCCTCGTAGGGATTTTGCACACTTGGAGGGATCTCAATAGGGCCTTGGGGCCTTTTCATGAGGGACACTCCTTTCCTCTAGCCTAGCCTAGCATGGTTACACCTACAGCTTTCCCACCGAGATATGCTAAGTTTCCACTTTTTTTCTGCTCTTTAAATGAGCTGTTAGTTTCCAGATTTTGGCTGTTACTTGTTGTTACTCAGTCCGCCCCCCATCTGTTCCCACCATTCATTTCTGATCAGTGGTCATTCTTAGGTTGCCCTTGGCGGCTCTTCTTCCTTTTCCTCTTTTTCCGTTGCACTTTTCTTTGATGGATACTTTGCCTCTTTGCTATGACAATCCTTCCCTCCGTCCCCCCCCCTCCTTCCATCCTTTTCTTCTTCTCTATCCACTGAGGTCATTATTGGTATGTGGTTTGGTGTTCCCAACTAATCGATAACAATGTTCTGCTACCTGACAAAAGAACATGCTCTGACTACAAAAAAGTTTTTTTGGGAAGCTACAGGCATAATTGGAATGTTTTTATCAATGGATTTTCATATCAATTGGATGCCAAGAGACTTATCATTTTCTAATCTTGGGAAGTTATTGCTTCATTTAGGAAAGCCTTTTGCTGCCAGTGCTAGAACAAATCTTTTTAAGTTGACCATTTTGATTTCAGCCAGAAATTCTGAGCTGTGGTCAGGCTGGGCCAAACAAATCCTGTTCTTCATGCTGTTTTTTTCCATTGACCATAGCATTTCCTGCCCATCATATAGGAGCACAGGTCGCTACAAGTCCTTCATGACCACGTGGGTGAAGGTGAAAGTAAAAAAGTAACTGCATTCCAATTAACAGTGTCAAATCATCTTAATTTACCAAATGTGCTTGTGATGGCAACTGCAGTGGTTAATCTGGGTTGAAAAAAATCCTCTTTGCCCCAGTGTTAATTCGTGTTGTACCACCAAACCTCAGCTTGTTGCCTTTTGGAGTCTTGAGGCTGAGCCCATTTGTTATATCTTGTTCAAATGTCACTGATTTTGTATTTACCCCTGAATCATTAACACGAGAATGGGTAAAGTGTGGTTTTTTTTTTTTTTTTTTTTTTTTTTTTGGGTCTCTTGCATGATGGGGTGCACTGAAAGCCTGTGCAGTGAAAAGAACGCAGGGAAGGAGGGAGCTTGATAAATAGTATCACTAGGATGTAATAATGCTTCCTGCATAGCTGTCTGCTGGTCTATAAAATCCCTTTGGGCCAAGGAATGTTGGCACAGAGAGGGGAGGTTTTTGTCCTTCCTGCTTGTGATGGAGAGCAGTCAAGAAACTGATTTCCCCCCATCCCCCATCAACCATTACATATTCTGACAGTTGTAATTGGAATTACTTTATATGAACACATTTAGGGCAGAAGTTGACCATAAAACAGCCCTTCTGTTCTGGCTATATCACTTTTCATCCACCTGCCTAAGCAGCTTTCTTGTTATTCATAGTCTGGACTGTTTACAACGGGGCACAACTATAAAGGGCTCCAACTGCTGATTATTTTCATTTAGTCTGATCTCAGTGATTATCTCTTCATTATCTGTCTTCAAGTTGCTGACCCAAAGATTTCAGTTAATTTCTCCATCACATTTGATAAAGATATCCTTGCATTTAAGAAGCTGGAAACATCAAGTAAGTGTGTGCATTAAACATTTTAAACCCTCATAACAAAACAAATTGACCAACAACACATTCTTATTTACAGTGACAGCCTGGGAGACATGCAGCTCAGTGCAGCAGTTTCCTTAAGTGCCACCTCCCCCATTCTTGAAAAGAGGCTGTTGTGGCTTTGTGGATATAGGGGGCCATGGCAGAACATGGAATATGAGCCTCGCTGTGTTTCCATTGGGAAATGTATTTGCAAGCCAGGGGGGAGGCTGTTTAATGTCGGCTCTGCAGCCCCTGCCTCTACTATCCTATGATACCCTGTCGTACTCTAACAGATGGTTATTCCAGGCCTGAAGCCAGACTGTTGGCAACGATTGCACTGATGCACTCAAGCCCCCACACCCCCAACCCCAAAGCAGAACAGATGTATCCGACTTAAAATGGATGGAGGGACCATGAAATGTAATAATCAAAATGCTCGACCCTAGGGCTAGGTGACTAAATCAAATATCCCAATAATGTTGACTTAATATCTCTATCTGTGACATGACAATATTTTAGGGGTCAACACTTTTGCACACAGAAAAGAGGAGCAGTCATTCTAATGTGACAGAAGTTTGTTGTGAATTCATATGCTGTATGGTAAGAGGAGTATGACCTGCTGTTAGTTATTCTTGCATATGTAAACTAGAGCTGCAATGATTAATCTAAACTAATCATTTCAGTCATTTTTAAGTAAATTTGCCAAATTCTCTGTTTTCAACTCAACTTCAATTAATCAAAGGTGTCAACAAAGGGAACTATATCAAAACACCTATATAGATTGATTGTATTATATTCACAACACATGTAAAACGTTACATGTCCCTTAAAAATTTAAAAGAAAATACCATAAATTTGCGAGGGAAACATTTTTATTCTTTGGTTTTTGTGCTGAAAAAATAAATAAATAATGCCTGACAATGACTGATATATTTGACTTCAGGGCACCTTTGACTACATACATGCTGAAAATCAAACATTTTTACTGTATCAATTTAGATATTTTCCAAATAAAATCCCTAGAAGTGTATGATTCAACTTTTGGAGAACTTTCTAGATCTATGGCTAAAAATGAGCTAAAAAAAGTTAACAAAAATCACAATAAATCACGGTACTTGTAGAATTACCATCCATCTTCAGCCGCTTATCCTGTTACGGGTTGGGGGGGCGTTAAGTGAAGGCAGGGTACACCTTGAACAGGTTGCCAGTCCATCGCAGGCAACCATTCACACTCACATTCACGCACAATTTAGTGTCATCAGTAAACGTCAACTGCATACATCTTTGGACTGTGGGAGGAAGCTGGAGTACCCAGAGAAAACCCACACTTACACAGGGAGAACATGCAAACTCCACACAGAAGAGCCCCAAGCCGGATTCGAACCTGCAACCCTCTTGTTGTAGAATCATAAAATCACAATCAATCATAAAAATACCAATACGTATCGAATGGAGCATTTCAGACAGAGGGTGAATACAAGTACATTCAGACAGACAGTATGAGAAAAATGTGTTTTTTGAACATTAAAGCATGTAAACATGTTCTAGCTGAAACCCAAAATTCATGTATGAACATGGAAATAAGCATGACATGTCCCTTTTTAAGCTTTTGGACTGTTGGTAGACAAAACAAGCAAACTAAAGATATAATATTAGTCAGTAATGGAAAAAAAATCATTGGTTGCACCCAATATGGACTATGAAGCAGTCTACTTACAGATTACTCGAGCTCAAAAGTCTATGAGCATGTTCATCAACTCATTGTTTGTGTGTGGCAACAAATTGAAGTCCTTGACATTAAACATTTATTTGTGTGAAATGACATTTATTCTTTATTAATATTTTATTATGGTGGTTTTTACAGCTCTTCTATGGTTAAGATGTATCTGTAAAGTAGAATCCTTGTGCTGTTCTCTAGAAGTTCATGTCCCGCAAACACAACTAAATTGATGTAATTTCTCAGCATCCATGTTAATGGGTCAGAGTTTCCACACTGCCCATGGGAGATGCGCTTCTCAGCTGCATCTCTTCTAGAGATTCGAGGTCTTGCCTATTTTTCACAGCAGCAACAGTGAAAGTGATCATTTGACTGTATATTGACATCATATCAGCAACATAACTACACTTCAAATGTCTAGATATCTGTAAAAATGTCAGACATGAAAAAAAGTCAAGATTTATTTTTAAATCAACACTTCCTGCTTTCATTTCAAAATAACCCCCCTTAGGTGTTTTTTCTGTGGGCAGAACTCCTTCCTATGTTAACACAAGGCTTTTATTCTGAAATATGTGTAGGACAGTATTATAGAACATGCAGGAACTTGCAGGGCTCCATAAATGAATAGTATATATATAGTATAGTACTGGATTTTAATTGCAGTTTACTATTATTTACAAATGAGCATGTTTCTTGACCTTTCTCTGTCTAAAATAAATATAAATTACATTTATAAGGACATGAAATGACCATTATGAAAGTCACATCTGTACAGAAAGAGCAGCAGCAGAAACGCTGCAGAAACGCAACTAACATGCAGTTGGTGTGAACAACAGACACATGAATCGTGCAGCCGTGAGGTAGCATGGCCGCCATGCACTCGTCAGTCGTGCAGTCTGTCCAAACTGTCAGCTACCAGAGATCATAGAGTGCTTTTGGGTGGTATGAGGGCTTCCCCTTGTTGAGACATCCTTCCTGACAAATGTCTCTCAGTATTACAGTACTCTGCATGCGTGCATGTGTGCATGTGGTCTACCGCTACACTACCATTGGCTCTCTCAGCCAGCCCTTGTGGCCACCACAGTACCTAAAATTATTGTCAACGAATGGAGGCTGCCTACATGCTAATGTATCACTGCTGATTATCATAACAACAGCAGCTCTGATGGGAGGAGTGACAGACACTAACACTGTAGATTAAGAGTTTATTGCATTTCAACCATATTGTTGGAACAGTGGAAGAGGCAGGTGGAAAGACAAACCAAGACTGTTTTGGTTGGTTTTATTTTGTTTCTTTTGGGTTTGAACAATATGTTCCAGTGCTCGAACAGCTGATCTACTTGCTGAAATTCGGGGCACACATACACCCCTGCACTGACGGAGGGGAGCCAAACTGAATGCCCACACACTCTTTACCGGCAGTAACATTCAACGGTTAATACAAGAGAAATATACTGTATATGTTTATATACATATATGTAAGACAGGATGAATAGGTGCATAAACCATTTTATTTTATTTTATGACTTAATGACAATTCGAACAATCAAAACTCATGAACCATCCCTTGTTTTAGTCCGCATTTTCTTTTTCATAAAGTACAAATTGCGTGAACTTTCTGTAAGGAGAAGGGGAGAGTTTCTGCCCACCAGCCTAGAAGAACCATCACAGTCAGTCATTGGTGGCTTAGCCCAAGTACTTAATTGTGTGTGTCTCTCTGTGCAGAGTGCCATGGCTCCATTGTAGAGAGGAGAGGAATGTGGTGGCTGGCTGAGTAACCAAGGTCTTGCCTACTTAGTTGACCCACATGGAGAGACACATTCCTCAGTCTGCCAAGCTCAACAGCAACATGTACCGCCTCATAGTCTATCACAGATACTAACTCAGCAATTTGTTTTTATTTCTTTAAAGGGAGACATTGTGGGAAATAAGTTTATGTGCTTTCCTGCTGAGAGTTAGTTGATACTGCTTTCATAATTGCACATCAGATATGAAGCTACAGCCAGCTTAGCTTAGCATCAACATTTGAAACAGGGGTAAACCACTAGCCTGGCTCTGTCCAAAGGTAACAATCCAACAGGCTGTATTTGAAACCGCATGCTTTACTAGTAGTGCATACTGATTTGAAAAAAATGTAGTATGCAATATGCAAACAAAATGCAAAAGCTACAGTATGCCAAAAATACTACAGTATGTTATCTGCCTGTTTGGAGTTGAAAAGCACTGCAATCACCTGTGGGCACAACTCTCTTAAGCCGGCCAGTTATGTTCACAGAGTGGCTACAGAGCAGCAGGCAGTCTTGGGTGGTTTCAAATACAGCCATACAGCACATAGCCATCCATGTATGGAGTTAACAAATGAGATATAGCGTAGGGAGTTAAAATACACACACACACACACTGTATTTTTTGCACTATAAGGCGCACTGGATTACACGGTGCACTATCAATGCACGTGTCTCTTTTCATACATAAGGCACTCTCATCTCATGATAGTGGAGTAACTCGCCCAGCGTTGCCTCCCTGTCTTGGTGAATATGTGTTTGCCTTCTGTCATCCAATGCTCCCACGCAGCTCACAATTTAACTTTGAACAACCTGTTGACACCAATATCTAGTGGTTGGAGTTCTTAGTTCTGGAGTTAATCCACACGGAATGATGGCAAGCTCCTAATTAGTTTTCTTCACTCTGGTTTTGACAGTGTCGGTGAGTGCTGTAATGCCCTCACAATCAATCCAGTGGTGCAGCTTCGTAGCTTACCAAAGTCATAATAAAACATTTTGACAGATTTTTGAGTGCCCTGTACCACATAAAAATGGTTTGAGTTCAGTAAGCACAACCAGAATTGATACATAAGGTGTGCCGGATTATAAGGCGCTCCGTTGATTTTTGAAAGTGTGCCTTATAGTGCAAAACACACACACACACACACACAATGGCCATAGCCAGCACAACCATTTGGAACATCCTGAAGAAAAAAGAAACTGGTGTACTGAGCAACAGATGTTGAACCGGTAGACCAAGGAAAACATCAGCAGTTGATTACAGAAACATTATGAGAGCTGTAAAGAAAATCGTAGAACAACCGTCAGTGACATCAACAACCTCCAGAGGGCAAGAGTGAAGGATACAATCCACTGTTCACAGAAGACTTCAGGAACAAAAGTACAGAGGCTACACCAGAAGAATAAGGAAGGCCACTTTCGAAATGGCAGTGGCAGCAGCAAAAATGAACTCAGAAATCTACAGAAACATTTGTCTACCAATTTAAAGAGAGATGGAACCAAACTGATGGGGAGATCCTTCATCATGCAGCAAGATAGTGACGCAAAACAAACAGATTTGCAAAGGATTGCAAGGCCTTATTATGGAAGGCCTTATTGTCCAACCCTAGCTGGCAGATGGATTTTTGTTTTCTTTGGACAGAGTCAGGTTAGCTGTTCCC
Organism: Pterois miles; assembly: GCA_947000775.1. Taxonomy (NCBI): domain Eukaryota; kingdom Metazoa; phylum Chordata; class Actinopteri; order Perciformes; family Scorpaenidae; genus Pterois; species Pterois miles. Next base: position 4,066,175 of record CAMQGK010000474.1, on the reverse strand, counting down.
CCAAAGAAGAAAACAGTGCATCCTCAGCTGATCAATCGGTACCAGAAATGTATACCAATGCATACCATGTTATGCATTGCAACAAGTTATACATTAAACATTTGTCTCAGTAAGGTATTTATAATGTGACTTACAGTTTGTTGTCAGTCAGGCCAGCTCATGCATTAATATGTGCTGGATGAAGTTGAAGATTAAACACCTCAACATGAGAAAGAGATCTCTCTGCCATCACGGTAACCAATGTCTGAATAACATTCAGGTTGACTTGAGCTGTAATTTAAATGAAATTGTTCATGGTGTGTCTGGCATCTTTCTCAGGAAATACAAAGTCCTTTTTATTATGTAAATTGGAGCTTAAGTGAAGCTTGCTTACTAGTATTATGAACTAGAAATTGGACTGATCCACAGCTATGTAGGATTAAGAGACAATTCAAGCATTTTGTCTTGGAAATGAAGTGGAGTCTTTGTGACCAATATCCCACAATGAATGAATGGACATCCTCATGTCCAAAAACACTAAAAATGTCAGTTTACCAGCTTTGAGTCATGTTCATGCTTCCTTTAAGGCTTTTATTAAACACTGAGTTGACTTGTCCTAGATAGAGATTTCCTGTTTTCCTGCCTTTTTCTCATTATTTCCTGCCATTTAAAGCCTCAAGCCGATCTTGTAGCTGATAATAAGGCCACAGCAGCTTACATTTGGTCTATTGGGCTGTAATGTCTTTGATGTAGGGCAGCGATATGCTTCCCTGAGGGAGTGACATCAAAGACATGGAAGGGTTAGGAAGACATTAGAGAGACATGACTTTTCTAAGAGCTGACTTGCTCTAGGCATTCAGGCATCAGTTGTGGATTTGGTAATAACGGGAATCATCCAATTGACATGGTGGGATGGCTTCATCGATGGGAGGAAGTCACCAGTAAAGGGCATTACACAAGACTGGGAATGTTCCCTCAGGAGATGCCCATCAAAACTGGATTAGGTTTATCAGTAGAAAGTAAATCAACACTGTCTGATGCACAGCTGGCCCAACTGTACAGCTTCAGGCTTATCTTTAATGGTCAGAAAAGTAGTTAAATTGAAAACAAGTGTTCTACGTCATTGTCAAAGCTGAATGCAACAGTACTGCTCACTTTACTGAGTAATATTTGTCTTTCTTATAAAGACAGAACAGCCCGATGGACTCAACACGTTTATCATGTAGTTTACCAATTCTAGCTGTGGATGCACTGACACTGATACTGGACCAGATGTTGGTCTGATACTGACTCAAATACCTGGATCGGGTATTAATGGGTATAAATACCCATTGATCGGGTGACAATGGGGATGAACTATTCAGTTCTATGTCTCTGTTTATATAGGGGCACAAGTTCAAATCCGTCTTGGGGCTCTTCTGTGTGGAGTTTGCATGTTCTGCCTGTATTAGCATGGGTTTTCTCCAGGTGCTCCGGCTTCCTACCACAGTCCAGACATGCAGCTGAGGCTAATTGATGACTCTAAATTGCCCGTAGGTGTGAATGCGAGAGTGAATGGTTGTCTGTCTCTATGTTGTGTGTCTCTATGTGCCCTGCGATGGAGTGGCGACCTCTCCAGGGTGAACCCCGCTTTTGCTCAATGCCACCTGGGATCAGCTCCAGCCCCCCTGCAACCCCGAACAGGATAAACGGTTGTGGATGTAGTTGGTAACAATGGATTTCTTAGGTTTTCTAATTTCATGTGATACCAGTATCTTCTCTCTAGCTTTAAAACTGAGCCTGCTACAATCTAAAAATAATTGTGTAATGCATTAAAAATGCATTATTAACAGCCCTTATTTATCTGTACGTTGTCAGGATCAAGTTTGTTGTGTGTCATATTGTCATGTCTCATGTGCTAGTGGGAAATACTGTTATAGATAAACAGGGTGTAGTTAGAAGGAATCTAGAGCTTGGCTGTCAGAGCAAAAGGCAAAGGTGTGGGTGTTTGAATTACAGTGAAGCCCAGCATGCAGTAGGTGTTTATCAAAGGACAAATAAGGCCCTATAATGGAAATGGTCAGTGAATAGTTTTCAGACCTTGGGAAGAACTGTATGTAGGAGCTGCAGCAGGGCTGTGGTCTGAATAAAACACTCAACTTCATGATTTTACAAAGTAATGAACCCATGATGGATCACTCCAGGACCCTTTGGATATCATAAACTCGAGCTTTGACTCCTGAAGTTAGTGTGTGAAGGTTCAACTCGCATATGTACTGTATACTGTATGTGTGTGTGTTTGATTTTTTAGCAGAGTTACATCAGGGGTCAGAAGTGCATCTCATATGCAGACCAAGCAACACAAAAAATGGTGCAAATCCTGCTGGTTCAAGACTCACCCAGCAGCGGGAGGGGGAGAAGTTGAAAAACAGGATTGGAAATAGGAGTGAAATGTGGAGAGGCAAAGGAAAAAGAGCTGGTAAAGACGAGGAAGTAGGGAAGGGAGATTATCCTGATCAAAAACCATATCTTCCATTTTAGTTTTGGCACCTGGGGTCATATCAGGCCAAAAATGGCAGCTGAATAAGATAAGATAAGATAAGATAAGTGAATATTGCATGAAAGAGGGGGAAAATGTTAGAAAACAACAATTGTCTTTTTTCTTGAAAAGGTCAAGAGACGTTGGACACCACAAAGCATAAGGAAGCACATTCCTGCTTGCTGGTGTTTCTTTTCTGTCTTTTCATACTTTGTACCTCCTCCACGCCACCGTGTGAATGGACCAGATGCCTTTCTCTGTGCCGGCAGATGGAGGGATTGTTTCCTCAGTTTAATGAAGGGAGGCTGCCGGAGGCTTGTCCCTGGTTACCTTGGTCATTGATATGCTCTTGAGAAGTCCACTGGCATTGTTTGGTGTCAGTGGAAGAGAGAGACCCAAAGGCTGGGTGGCAGTGTGGAAAGATGCGAAACAACACTTTTTATTATTGTAAAGATTTCAGTCTGACAAGAGTTTCATCAGCCAATATATCCTTTGAGATTTCTACTTTCATATGATAGCGCTTTCTTTAATGCTTTAAAGAAATGAATGGTGTTAAAACAAATCTGCGTTAATGTTTCACATTGACAGCCCTAGTATATTTTTAAATGTACTAACATTACCAGTGGTTAGGCAATACTATATAATGAATAGAGCTGAAAAGGTCAGTTGAGTGTTTTCCTGTTGATAATCGATTAATCGTTTTAATACCCAACATTCTCTTCTATAATTTCCTTTTTGTGAGAATATGCTTCTTTTGTTATTTTCTCAAAGACATTTGAAGACGATAGACAAAGATATGATTAAGTCAGATATGATGATGTTGAGGTCAAATAGTCAATGACCTCTGCAATCTTGAGGCTGTTTTTGCTTTGACACAGCGAGGCCAAATGAGCTCTGTGATTACAGGCTTTTCATTAAACAAGGGAAACCCTTGTTTAGCAGTTAGATGACTCTAACCTTATAGGTAGACCAGAACTCCCAGGTAAAAGGTCATCTGAACTGATAACTTTTTTTGTAAAGTCTTTGAGAGCAGGACTCTTATAAGACAATGACAGGAAATGCAAAAAGTTAATAATAAACAATTTTTCTAAAAGTTTGAGGTTCGATGAATGCCAGTATTTTTACTGACTGGCTCCTTCGTGCTTTGAAACCAAGAGTCGTGAACTGAACTCCATTGTTGCTGTGTGTTGTAGTACAATAACTTAATTAAATGTGGAATAAAGAGAGCATCACTACAACAAACGGAAATATTATTTTCAAGTTCTCTCCATTAAACCCATTTGTTCTGGCTGCTGCACATTCAGAATACATGCGGCACTGATGGGAGGACAAAACTGTGATCTGTTTGTAATAAATAAATAAATAACCGGTAAATAAATAAATAATGAGTGAGAGAGAGTTCTGAGAACAACAGGTAATAATTGATATACCAATGGAAAAAAGTCACATTCAGTGCTAAAAGCCAGCAACGTATTAGAAAAGCCTGTCTTTGTGGTATTTTGTTTTATTTTCTGATGTGTGATGTGTTCTTTTATTTGGAAAAGTATTGAAATACATGTTGGTATTGGTATCGATACCAAAATGTTGGTATTGTGACACTACTAGGCAGACTCTTATTTGTGAGAATCTTGTCATTTTTTTTTAGTTATAAAACATAATAATAATAATAATAATATGGTTTATGTAATGTATTGACACTTGTGTCCAATACTTGACCAGTAGGCAATCATTACATGATGGATTTGGTTTTAACAAATCAGACAAGTCCTCATTCACTGTAAAATCACCATGTGAGAGCTGATTTCCATGTTGGCTTGGTTACATAATCACTGTGCAGGCTACCTCCCTCCTTTGTCTTCACCAGTCTGCACTGGTTTAGATGATAGTTGGTGTAAAATACACTCACACTTTAGTTTTGTTTGTACTGTAATACATTAATCCATCACTTCCATCCTTTGCAGGGTGTAGTCTTCAGGTGGTTCTGGCAGACAGAAACCGAGACTTCCTGTGCATCGCCTGTTCTTTATAGTGGGTGCAATGTGTTCATGAATACACTCTTGGATTTGGGAACAGAGTGAGCTTTTTTTTTTTTTTTTTTCCTTTTTTTTGTCCAAGGCACACTGGGACTTGGCCTGAGTCCCATCCTGGCTTTGCTTCTGGGAGACTATAGTAAAGATGGAATATCCCCCACATCTGATAGTAAATTCAGTGGCTGCCATCATAACAAAAATCCTTCAGCTTTTGATCTTGGTATTCCTGCTCTGTCTTATAGAATAAACGTGGCCTGTTGGGACAGGTCTCATGCAGCCTGTAAGACTAAATGCTGGAGTTTCTTTCAGCGTCTCTCCAGGACACAAATGTATGTCCACATTTCACTGTAGGAGGGTTTAAAGGTCAGGGGCAGCCAGGAGGAAGAGGTTTATTGATACTCCAGGACACTGATGGGGGTAAATGTACTGGCTTTTCCCGGTACTTTCGCTTAAACAAACCCTGTGTGAAAGTCAAATACACACAAATAGTACTTTTTGTTTTTCAAACTCTTTTATGCAGCAGCAGGCAACAAGTGAAAGGCAAGGGTACAATGAACATATATGGAGAATAACGTTTTCAATAATAGCTGAATATTTATGATGTTTCAAAGAAAACCTACCTTCCCTGTAATTAGTAACAAGGACAGCCATTAAGAAAGTATTCAGAAAATACAGACTTGTGAAATGTAAACACAACAATCAAAAATTGCGTTTTTCAAAAACTTTTACTATTTGGCTATTTATAGAGTGCAACAATCTATCTGCTATTCTGCTTCATCAGGACTGTGTGGGTGTGGTATGATTTATGATCATCAGCCAAAGCAAAAAGCTGATTGGGGAAAAAGGTTTTTGGAGCTTTGAAACTTGCTTGTCTCAAACCATACAGTAGTACATAGAGTGAAACGCCTCAGGGAATGCTTTAATGTTTGTTTTGCTGCATTTAGCACCATTGTTTTCGCATGCGCAATGACCTAAGTGACCCAATTTTCTGACCCTTAGGTCACTGCACATGCGTACACAATGGCACTAAATGTAGCAAAACAAGCTAGTTAAGATGTCATCTGACTGGCTGCGCTGTATATCAATCAAGTGACGGGATGGATGATAGTCTGATGTCTGTTTTTCATGCGATCATGCGATCTACCCACACTACCTTTGCGATCGACTGGTAGATCAAGATCGCCGTATTGAGCACCCCTGCTGTAAAATACTAGTGTCTGAATGAATGTGACTCAAATTGACGGACATGACTGAATAAGCTTCAGCCTTGAATAAGACTCAGATGGATCCATATTGCCATCTGATTGAGTGGGATTTCTATAAATGTGACTCAGCGGGCTTGTCCCAGCATGCCACTGCAGCAGTCAACTTCCATCTGAATGGCAGCGAGGAAAAGCCAGTAGTCACCATTTTAAGGCTTGGGATTAGGCACACACACACACACTCACAGAGGCACACAATCATGCACACACACACACAGGATCACAGCTCCCCTGTGTCCATGTATAGGGTTTAAATGAGGACATAATGGAGCAATGATCCCCACCCAGGGGGACTTGTACCCCAGGGGGGTTACTCCTATAATTGCCAGGGGATACATGGTAAGATTGACTTGATTGAGCAAATATATTTACGTATTTGTTTTAAGGAGGGAAAATAGACACACAAATAGGATTACATATAGGTGTAATGTTGATCTTAATTGTATGTTTAAGTTACCAACTACGATAGATACACCAGAGTCAGATGTAAATCTGAAAAGTAGTTGGCACAAGCGAGCACATAAGTCAAGATAGTTTGCTAATAGTAAACAATAGTTAGTTCAAATTAAACACTAGAAACAGTGAGCTAAAAGTAACCAATAAAATTAGTTCACTAAAATTAAACCATATAAATAGTTAGCTAAAATTAAACCATAAATCTAGTTAACTAAAAGTAAACAATAGAAAGTGTTAGCTAAAAGTAAATCCTAGAAATAGTTAACTAAAAGTAAACCATAGAAATAGTTAACTAAAAGTAAAAAATAGAAATAGTTAAATAAAAGTAGATGATAGAACCAGTTAGATAAAATTACACCATAAAAATAGTCAACTAAAAATAATCAATAGGAATTGTTGGCTAAAAGTAAATACTAGAAATAGCTAAAATTAAATCATATTACTTGTTGGCTAAAATTAAACCATAGAATTTGTTAGCTAAAAGTAAACACTAGAACAAGTCGCTGAAATTAAGTACTAGAACTAATTAGCTAAAAATTAAACCATAGAACTTGTTAGCTAAAAGTAATCATTAGAAATAGTTAAATAAAAGAATAAATGCTTGTCTAAACTGATCTAAACATTGACAGTTCATTTGTATGAGAGGAAAATTGTAATAATGGTAACTTTTATTAATGATTTTATATAACATTGGTTTACTGGGGGCGGCAGTAGCTCAGTCTGTAGGGAGTTGGCTTGGGAACCGGAGGGTCACCGGTTCAAGTCCCGACATGGACCAAAAACTGAGTGTGAACTGGTAGCTGGAGAGGTGCCAGTTTACCTCTTGGGCACTGCCGAGGTGCCTCTGAGCAAGGCACCAAACCCCCAACTGCTCGGGGCGCTTGTCTGGAGCAGCCCCCTCACTCTGACATCTCTCCATTACTGCATGTGTGTGTGTGTGTTTGTGTGCATGTACCATGTATGAGTTAAACAGTGTAAATTGAATTTCCCCACTGTGGGACTAATAGAGGTTGATCTTCTTCTTCTTCTTCTTTAACCGTAATTAAAATTATAGTTTGTATATCATTTGAGCTCATCTGGGCTATGACAGGACACCACACAATCATTTTTTTGTAACTGCTGTACTAGAGGATATAAGACTACTTTGGATATTCTTTTCAAACTGTGTTTCTTTGTCAGTCTTTGGAAATAGGACCTCACAGTAATGAAAAGGAATAAAGGGAGAGTGAACTTAAAAACAAAGAAGCCATAAAATGTAAGAAATCAAACGGAGAGCACACAAGCCCTTATCAGCCCACCTTGTTGCTGAGTGGAATCACAGTAAAATGGCCACCCTTGTTTGAAGCCCTTGTGCAGTCACAATGGGGCATTCCCACCCCTCCTCCTTGTCATATAGGTTACTTGTAAAAGGAGAGGCAGAGCAGATTACCTTCAAACACACATCGTTATTATGCCAAGTATTTGAGAGCACACACACGCATAATGCTTGGAGGCCCCGGACTGGCTTAGCCACCAGCTAACACTTAAAATGAAGTGAATACTCAGATGGAAGCAGTTACGGGGGGAACTCATATGTCAACAGAAACTCAGTCTTCTTTCTGTTCAATAAAACACAACAATTGGTTATTACGTAGCATCTTGTCAATCTGTCAGTGATCAGTTTTAATTATCAGGCCAGTAGTTGAATGTGTTACAAGATTCTTGATCCTTGAGCCTTTTAATTAAGGAAGTATAGAACCCATTTCAGTTGGTCCAGTTTATTTGTATAGGTCAATCTGGTGCTTATTTATTTCAATTAGAAAATCAGTCATTTCCTCTAAGGAAATGTTTGCAGAATAAGTTTAACCCCAAGATACCCGAAGTAAGAATTGGGCACCAGACAGGAGAATAATCACAATTTCTACCGTTACTGGAAACCACTCAGAAAGTTAGCCCAGATAGCCTGTTACCGTCGCTACAAAATGCACACAATAAATAAAACACAGACCACCAATTAGTTTTCATCAAATCAATTCTTGCACCATGTAACGCAAATAGTTGTAATCAAATCAAAAAAGTATGTTTCACACTCAAAAAGTACACAAAATGCCCATTAAATCAAGAGAAACAAAACTCAAATCAAAATAAGAAAAACAGATGTCCTTTAAATCAATCATATCATAAATCAGTTTAAAAACTGCCATTTCTTCTGAAAAGGTTAACTGAATTGTAAGACTTACTGCCAACTAATGTCGACTCTGAACTTGCTTCAGGTCGGCATTGATTTAATTACTGCCTGATGGGATTATGTTTTCAACAAGACATCAAGGTCTTCGCCATGCATTAAACTGTTTTGTAAACATTAACCAGGGTGATTTAAAATTAATTTGACAACAAAGAAAGCACCATGTTCTTGTTTCTCAGTTTTATATTGCCTTTTAATCTCAGGTGTCTATCACTTTTTTGAGAATGTTGTTTGCTGGTGCAGTCTTACCTCTGCTCTTCGTAGAAAACATGGAGTACAAAGTAAAAAGCTGCTTTAGCTTATTTATGTGATGGTATTTCACTGTGGATGGAAAAACTTAAAAGACTTAAAAGCTTTTGAATGAGCCGCTCTGCAAGTTTATGACCTGGCGTTAAGCCTTTCTCACCCCATTTTACCTCCCCCTCTCTCTATGTAGTGTAGGCGTAATGCTGGTGCTAATGCTGCTAGCGTGTGTGCATGTGTGTTTGACCCATTCACCAGTCTTGTGTTTTAATCCCATTCACACTGCTTACTGAGCAAATGGGCAATGAAATTAAGTGTGCTAATGTGATTAAAGGAGGTTGATGTGTCTTCATTATGTTAATGTTTATAGTGATTAGTGCAACAGTGGCTGCTGAGGGAAGTCCCCTTATTCATGCAGGGCTGCAACTAACATATATACAGTGGATAGAAAAAGTCTACACACTGTTGTTACAATAGGTTTTGTGATGTAAAACTATGTAAGAAATTGAGACTATGCTAAATCATTTCAGAACTTTTTCCACCTTTTTAATGTGACTTATAACCCGTATAATTCAACTGAATTAATATATACACTCACCAGCCACTTTATTAGGAACACCTTGCTAGTAAAAGGTTGGACCCCCTTTTGCCTTCAGAGCTGCCTTAATTCTTCGTGGGATATTTTCAAACAGGTTGGAAACATTCGTCAGAGATTTTGGTCCATATTGACATGATAGCATCAGAGAGAGAGAGAGAGAGAGAGAGAGAGAGAGAGAGAGAGAGAGAGAGAGAGAGAGAGAGAGAGAGAGAGAGAGAGAGAGAGAGAGAGAGAGAGAGAGAGAGAGAGAGAGAGAGAGAGAGAGAGAGAGAGAGAGAGAGAGAGAGAGAGAGAGAGAGAGAGAGAGAGAGAGAGAGAGAGAGAGAGAGAGAGAGAGAGAGAGAGAGAGAGAGAGAGAGAGAGAGAGAGGTGTTTTTCAAACTGGATGCACCCTAAAAAATAAAAGTAATCCAACAAAATAGAATGTTCAGATCCAATTATCTTTTGAGATTGTTCCCAAAGTCCTACCACAATGAAAGCAGGGATGATGAAAATTGAAAGCGCTCCTCGATCCAGGTACTCAACACATCCCCCTTGTCAGGAAGAGATTCCAATCTAAATCCAGAGTTCAGGGTTATCCAGAAAACCTAGCCTGTGTAACGTAACAGAGCTTATATAGCAACATATGCAAATCTGTCCAAGCTTTTTACTGTACAGTTTAAATTTATCAATATCAACATACTGTATAATACAACTTTCAATTCTTAACCCATGAATGTTGGATAACTGCTGCATCACAATTAACATATGAAATATGTCAACCTCACTATAATTAGAAACCACTAAATAGTAAAGTATAAACAGCTGTTGCCAACTAATAGGGTTTTTTTCTTTCCCAAACCTCTGTTTTAGTGTATGTGTGGCGTCAGGATATGACAGAGAGATATGGATGTTTACCCCAATATTTGTCACTGTATATCACTGTAAAAAATATATTGATGAAAGGGTTTATAGTTTGGGCTTATTTTGATGACCCTGTGGCTGTTAGTGATACTATAGAAACTAAATAAACTTCTAAACTTCGGAGTACTCTCTCAGTAGTCCTGTAATATGCAGGTTTGGTTTTGTCAGGAATCGATGCCGATTTTTTTTTTTTTTTTTTTTTTTTTTTTTTTACAGGACAGCAAATGGCTGATATCTGATGCTGAGTTTTTTTGGGTGGGACAATGTGTTTGGGTGATTTTCTTTTATTTCCTCCATCTGATAAAATATAACAACTTAATAATAACAAACAATACACAAAATTTCTCAACTTCAGTAAACATTTATTGAACAACATCTATGGTCTGTCTCTCTAATCTACAATTTGTGTCTGCACTGCAAATAAAAATAATGTACAGTTGTGTTCAAAATAATAGCAGTCTGTTTAAAAAATTGAGTAAAGCCCAAAATCCTTATAATGGTTTTTATTTCCATGCATTGGGAACACTGCACATTATATTCTAAATCAAAACATGAAGAAAAAAGCAGAAATTCTTGTATTACTTTAAAGAAAATGAAGAAAAATGAACATTGGGCTGTTCAAAAAAATAGCAGTGTCTGCATTTTACTTAACAAACTCAAATATTTACTGTATAAACTGAAAAATATCCAGGATTCAGCATTCCTATGAATCACTAAACTAATATTTAGTTGTATAGCCACTGTTTCTGAGAACCGCTTCACATCTGTGTTGCATGGAGTCAACCAACTTCTGGCATCTGTGAACAGGTATTCCAGCCCAGGATGATTTGACAACGTTCCATAATTCCTCTGCATTTCTTGGTTTTGCCTCAGAAACCGCATTTTTAATGTCACCCCACAAGTTTTCTATCGGATTAAGGTCCGGGGATTGGGCTGGCCACTCCATGACTTTAATTTTGTTGGTCTGGAACCAAGAAGCTGCTCACTTACTGGTGTGTTTGGGGTCGTTGTCTTGTTGAAACACCCATTTCAAGGGCATTTCCTCTTCAGCATAAGGCAACATGACCTCTTCAAGTATTTTGATGTATCCAAACTGATCCATGATCCCTGGTATGCAATAAATAGGCCCGACACCATAGTAAGAGAAACATCCCCATATCATGATGCTTGCACCACCATGCTTCACTGTCTTCAGAGTGTACTGTGGCTTGATTTCAGTGTTTGGGGGTCATCTGACAAACTGTTTGCGGCCCTTAGACCCAAAGAGAACAATCTTACTCTCATCCGTCCACAAAATGTTTCTCCATTTCTCTTTTGGCCAGCCAAGGTGTTCTTTGGCAAATTGTATCCTCTTCAGCACATGTCTTTTTTTTAACAGTGGGACTTTGCGGGGGCTTCTTGCTGATAGATTAGCTTCACACAGGCGTCTTCTAATTGTCACAGTGCTCACAGGTAACTTCAGACTCTTTGATCATCCTGGAGCTGATCATTGGCTGAGTTTTCACCATTCTGGCTATTCGTCGATCCATTCGAATGGTAGTCTTCCGTTTTCTTCCATGTCTCTCTGGTTTTGCTTTCCATTTTAAAGCATTGGAGATCATTTTAGCCGAGCAGCCCATCATTTTCTGCACTACTTTATACGTTTTCCCTTCATTAATCAACATTTTAATCAAAGTACGTTTTTCTTCTGAACAATGTCTGGAACGACCCATTTTTCTCAGGTTTTCAGAGATAAATGCATGAGCAACATGTGCTGGCTTCATCCTTAAATAAGGGCCACCTGATTGACACCTGTTTTTTCACAGATTGAATGACTTCACTAATTGACCTCCACACTGCTATTTTTTTGAACACGCCCCTTCAATTCATTATTCAATTACACAGACTCAGGAGCATACATATCATGAATGTTGGCTCTGTTGGTTTTCTATGACCCTACTACAGCAACTGGTAAATTATTTGCCATGCAGTAATATAATTTCTACCAAAAACAGGTTATTCATGTTGGACTGCTATATTTTGAACACAACTGTATATCTAAATATTGAATACATGAAACAGGTAATACAGTTCATCCAGGGTGAGAGACTTTTCTCTGGCTTGTGGTTTAGAGTAGTAAAGGACCTCCAGATGGGACTTTTAGTGGGCTGCTGGTTAGTTAGGTTATGACCCTCTGCGGTGACATTTACTGATGTATCTTGGATGTAATGAATAAAAGCAGTGGACAAAAATGAAACTAAGATTGCATGTCTCCAGAGTGAATCATCATTTGTGCTTTAGAACGCAACTGTCGTCAATCGGCACTGCTGAGCTGTCTCCATCTTCTAATGTCACCGCTTGCTCCTGCAATCTTCAGAGCCTAGCTTTACTTCTAATGTTATCAAACAAAGAGCAATGTATCTCCTTGTTCTAAAATGCTCCTAAACACTAGCTTACTTTCTTGTTTTATGACTAAAGCGCTATGCCGCATGAGGCAAATTAAGTAGCAGTGCTTGCAGTGTGTGGGGTAAAAAGGCCCCGGAAAAAGTCTGTGGAACTAAATTTAGACCCTGGTCCCTGCAGTCGAAACGCAATGAGTACCTGAAAAAGTTTTTACTTCCAGGTGAAATTTCCTGTGGTAGAAACAGGCCTATAGAATCATAGTACTTGGGAGCTGGCAGGGTAGTCCATGTAGTGTCCCAGTCCGAATGACTCAGACATTTGCATTCTCACGTACATTTCCTCTGAGTAATATTCAGAGTGAAAGGAACTTTAGTCTTGTCTTCACTCGTGTTAAATATCAGATATCAACAGGTCAGAGTAGCGCCTCCATATTGTAAATATCCAGGCAGCGTATTCCTCTGACCCCTACTCTTTCTCTGGTATCCCAGCAGATGAGGGAGACAGAGACATGGATGCCCATGAAGACCACACAGACAGTTGCCATGTCAACACACCATGACAGCTTGGAGTCATCGGGTGACTCCCCGAATGGCTCAGACTTCGGCTTCACAGACGATGACGAAGACGACAGCGACGGATACAACCAAGAAGACGACGACGATTACTACCCTGACGAGATGTATGATGATGAGGACGAGTACGATGAGTTCTCTGGATCTGGTGACGGAGGTTGGTCTTTACAAATACTTTTTAACATTTTAAATCTATTTAGATTAAAACCGGATGTTTATCTTGTAATTGTGGAGATATTCTTAAATTAAGATTAAATGAAGAATCTGCTTCTTTCCACAGCAACAACTGTGTTACCTGGAAGAGAGTCCAAGACATCAGCTAAGGTGAGACATTTCTAGATTTTGAGATTTGATTTAAGATGACCGGTAATACATCATCCAGAGTCAGCTTGCGTTACCACACCCCGTTTATGTTTGGCAGTAACAGAGAAAACAGAAGAAGCTGAAACATGTCTCCAAACTTCTACAAAACAGTAATCATAATAACGCTATGCCAAAGAGTTGTCATAGTTGGTTGCACCAACAATAAATCCAAAAAAGCTGTGTTCCCCTGCCATGTCCTAAAAACATATAATAGAGGGGCATTATGGCTCCAAGCTATAGATCAGACCAGCATCGCGTCTTTGCTGAGGCTGCGCTGCTATCAGGGGGAAAGAAACTCACTGTCACATGAGCGAAAATGCTGAGATTTGAGGCTCATACGATATGTTAACACTGTCAGTATTATGGTAAATCACTGAATCACACTGGTGACAGTGACTAGCATAGCCAGGCTTGTCAGCTAACTTTAGCTTGAGTGAAAGGCTGCTGCAGGCATACATTACTGTCGTCTTCAACTAAATCTCAGCCTGTAGATCAAACATAACAATTTGGTTATTTACAGACAACACTGAGACTAATGTGACTCAAATATGTAGCGATTGGGCAGGGAAGACTTAAGGGACATGATGTCCATAAGCCTTCACTTATTAAGGCATTGCAAACGCTCAACAATTTTAAGGCAAGAGATGCATATGAACTTGTAAAAATTGCAATCTAAACATACGAAAAATTGCAGTACTGAAGTATGCTGAATATACTGGATTGCATTCCTATTTGTTGTATAATTTTGGTAATAGTATGGACCTGTTTGTAGACTGAATCACACAATTGATGTACTGTAGTTTTGCTGAAACTTTAGGGTTCAGTTTATTAACTTTGTGTGTGCTAAGACAGCACAGTGGTGTTTTAAGTCCCTCTCTCTTCATCCTCAGCCTGATGTGAACGACAACAAGATCCCAGAGGTGGAACGCCCAGAGCGGCCAACCGTCAACGAGGTGGACATCATCCAGAACAGTAACGATATCCCCCTGCTGACAAAAGAGGCCGAGGCCAGCGAGGAGCATCCATCCAACGTCCTCATGTCCCACGCCAGCGACGACAGCATCTTTAACAAGACGGAGGTCCTTGCAGGTCAGTACCCATCCTGAACGGTTGACATCTCAATTTTTTTTAAGATAAGATAAGATAAGATATTCCTTTATTGGTCCCACAGTGGGGAAATTCACATTTTTTATGCAGTGGTGAGTGAAAGACAAGAGAAAATTAAGAGATCGGAATATTGAAGACATGTTTTGTTTTTAAACTCACACATTAACAGGATTACTGGTTTGGTTTTAATTCAAATATTTTTGTATTGCTGCCTGATTCAGACTAAAAACAATAAGCTGTTGTGTTTTGGCTAAAAACGATCACATAACAATTTTTTTCAGCAAAGAACAGTAATAAGAAAAGAGGAATTTAAGAATCTTTACAGGTCAAGAAAGAGAACCATGAAAGCATGAAAACATTTCCTCAGCTGTATAATTCTACACAAGGCCATCAAGAGTGTTATTACCGAAAGCTGATTATAATTTCACTTCGAGTCAAACTTTATTTATTTATTCATAAAGCTGCTTGAGATGATTGAACTTGCTGTGCTGCTGATAACTGCACTGTTCAGGTGATCAGGTTTTTTTATATTTAAACTAGGGCTGCCAATCAATTAAAATCTTTAATCAATTGTCCATAATTAATCACAATTATTCAAAATGTACATTAAAGGGAGATTTGTCTAGTATTTAATACTCTTGTATATATTTATTATTGGAAATGAATTAACAGCACAAATCAATAACAAATATTGCCCAGAAACCCTCTCAAATACTGCATTTAGCATAAATAATATGCTTAAATCATAACATGGCAAACTTCAGCCCAACAGGCAACAACTGCTGTCAGTGTGCTGACTTGACTATGACTTGCCCCTAACTGCATGTGATTAACATAAAGTGGACATGTCTGGGGGGGAGACTAGTGGGTACCCATAGAACCCATTTTCATTCACATATCTTGAGGTCAGAAGTCAAAGGATCCCTTTGAAAATGGTCATGACAGGTTTTCCTCACCAAAATTTAGTATAGCATTATTTAACCTCCTTCGTGACAAGCTTGTATGTACCAATGGATCCGTATGTTTTCTAGTTTGATGTGATGCCAGAATATTTTAAAACTGAGCCCGCTATAAAAACAAATAATAAAACCCAATTTTATTATGTTAAATTGTCAGCCTTAATTTTAATATTGGGAGTTCAATCTGATACTTACATATTGACCTAAATGACACGGCTCACATTTTAGTTACAACCCCGAAACAAGGTCAGATGGAACGAAATTCAAAAATAATTGTCTTCTGTGCCAAAGATCCTTATACGCATAGCAGCATAAATGCGTATCTGACACATTGAGAGAATTAAACACAGTTACTTTTAATTTGAAATTCTGAAGATCCTGGTTCAAAGCTATCATGTTTCTGAGCTTAAATTATAGATATTAAGGAAGAGCATGTGCTTCAGCACTACCTGGCTGAAGTGAACAAACAGTTCAGTAGTAAAAAATAATTGGTAAATTGATTTATTTCTGCATTTTGAAATGTGATCATTTCCTCATTTCTGAATTATTAATAACCAGAGATTGAAAAGGAGAAACATCTCTCTCTTTCTCATTCATCTATTCCAGCTCTGATCGCGGGCGGTGCCGTCGGCCTGATGTTTGCTGTCCTCCTCATCCTCCTGCTCATCTACCGCATGAAGAAGAAGGACGAGGGCAGCTACGACTTAGGGAAGAAGCCCATCTACAAGAAAGCCCCCACCACAGAGATCTATGCATAGACCCACATCTCCCCCACCACACACACACAAACACACACCTCACTCCCTTAACCCTTAAAAACCCCAATCAGGGCAAGCGTCTGGCCTCACAGTGCCTCGTCATCATCATACCTCCTCCTCCTCCTCACTTTTCTTCAGTGAATTGACGCTCAATAACAAATCAGGAGAGAAGCCCCAACAACACGATCGATTGACTGACTCCTCCTACCTGATATATGCTCATGTTATTGGTGCTCTCTTGACCAGTGAGAGGCTTTGTTGGTCCTTTCGTCCCTCTGTTTTGTTTTTTTGTCAAACAAGGAAAAAGAAGCAACACGAGTGGACAATTTCAGCTGCGGTACATGGTGATCATTTGTTTTTTTTATTTTGTCCCCATGTCAAGAGAAAAAAAACAACAGAACTTACACTGAGAACTTTCTTTCTCACCGTTCCCCTTCCTCTCTTCTTTCCCCACCTTCCAGTTAAAAACACTAACACTGTGCAGTGATTCTTTGTCTCAGTATGGTACACATCAACAGTCCAGTTATTTATTTTCCCTCTCGTATTCCTCTGAACCTGTTTCTTGGACTGCAGCTTCTCATATTACTATAACAAATGACTTTTATGTGAACATTTTTATTAGAATTTTTTTTAAAGAATTCCTTGTAATACAGAGAGATTTCAGAATTTGTTTTTCTATTAAAGATCCCTTCATGATGGGAAAGAATTGAGCTCACGTCGTTCAAATTAATTTTCAAACACTGTGTGCATTTACTCTGTCAACCAATAGAACAGATATTAATAATTACAGGATTTGTTTATTTTTATGCTCAGTGCTCCTACTATTACATTACTGTTACAGTGAGAGACTGTCAAAGGGTCAAGAAGTATTTACAAATCATTGTTTCTGCCTATTTTCACCAGCACAAAGTGCCCAATGAGCATCGTTCATTAATTCAGTTTATGCTGTATAAGGTGCAGCAAGATTAAAACAACCTGAAAATACTTCCTTAATAAGTAAACTAAACTAATCCAGAAAAATAATTTGCAAATACTGTATGACCCAGGTGTCTCTCTCTCTCTCTCTCTGTGTCTCTCTGTCTCTCTCTGTGTTGCATAGCAGTGTGTTGGTCTTTAAGAGCCTGGAAGATGTTTCACCACTGTAATTATTATCACTGTGCCTCCAGGGTTTGTTTTCTTATTGTGGTGAACTCGACTCCAGTCAAACCAACATGCTCCTACAAGGTGACACACCTACATTCCTCACACACACACAAATACAGCTCATTCGTGTTAATGGAGTAAAGATTCAACACCATGACAACTGAAGCTGTTGACTTTCTTTAACAGAAACATTCAAGCTTGAAAAGAATGGTTTGACATTTTAGCAGAAAGTTGGATGAGACGATCGATACCTCTCTCATTAGCAGTCTGTTGAATATGATGCTACATCAAGCAGGTGATTAGCTTAGCTTATTTAGCATAATGACAGAAAACCGCTTGTCTGGCTCTGTCTAACAACTCAAGACAGTTGTATGCTCCAGAGTTGGCTGCATGAGTTGACGATACTGTACGCTGACAATATAACACTAGATCTAGCAAATTTGGGTTTAATTGCATTACATTAATTTTCAAGTGTAACTGTATTATAAAGTCAGATGTTTTTTACCTGTATTTCTAATACGCAAGTACCTGAAAATGAATAAAATGCAGTTAAACCCAAACTTATTAGATATCTCGATTTCAGTGTATAGTATCTTTAACTCTCACATGGCCAACTGTCATGAGTTGTTGGACAGAGACGGACAAGATATATTGTAACTTTCAAAACTGAACTTCCCAGTGATAGTTACGACTTGGAAGTTGACATGAATGCCTGTTGAATTTTTTTTTTTTTAACCAGTGAGCTAACATGTTAATCAGTGAGCTTCAGAGGACCTATTAGATGGATTTTGTTACTGTTTGGATGGGGCCAGGCTAGCTGTTTTGCCATTTCCAGTCTTTGTGCTAAGCTAACAGGCTGCAAATAGACATGGAAGCAGCTTGCCTGGCTTTGTCCAGTAACTCAAGACAGTTGAATGATCAGAGCTGGCCATGTGAGAGTTGGAGATACTGTACGTTGATGATATTACACTATATATAACAAATTTGTGGTCCAATTACATTAATTTTCAGGTACTTGCGTATCATAAAGTCAGATATTATGTAACTTTCAAAATTGAGTTTCTTGGTCGTAATTATGTTGAGATGAGAAATGCTTGTTGAAACAAACTGAGACACAGCCGGTTGAGCTTTTCAGGTCCTATTTGATGGATTTTGTCACCTTTTGGACGGAGCCAGGCTAGCGGTTTCCATTCTTTGTGCTAAGCTAAGCTAACCGGCTACAGAGAGACACAAGAGAGGCGTTCATCCTTGGAAAGTACATAAGCATATTTCCTGAGATGTCAAACCCGGCCTTTAACTCTGCTCTGTGATTGGAGAAACTGGGAGTATTGGTACTTTCTGTTGTTTTGTTTTTTGTTTTTTTGTTGTTTCTTTTAACCATGGGGTTGATGCTATCTTTATAAGCTATACTGACAGTTGTTAGTTTTATGTTTTAATTATGGGGTCCCTGAGCGATCACTTTGACCAGGCTTGATGCTCACATTTCATAGCCGAAGACCGCAGCACACAGACTGGTCTACCAAGGATTTGTATATAGTCATTAGATAAAAAATAACAAAAACTGAAAAAAGATTAACTTGGTACTTAGCCACATCCTGGCAACAAAAAGTATCTACCAAATATTTAAATGCCAAATTGTTTTTCCTCTTTTGTTTTTGTTTCCCCCAGCAGTTACGTTCATGTGATTTACTGTAAATGTAAATGAGAAAACTGTTTTGATACTACCAATGCTAATACTAACCAGCCTCCTCTCATTGATCTCCAGTGTTTTTTTTTCCTCCAGTAGATCAACTTGTTCCCTTTTTTTGTATTAATTTAACTGTCAAATTATTTTATTGCCTTCTTTCAGGTTGGGGTGTTTCCCCCTTTTAAAGCTGTTGTATATGTGATTCTAAAAGTTTTATATACACTAGTTTGAGATTTTCAGAGGCAAATAGTTTTGAAACTTTTTATTTTGTAAGAGTTTCTATTATCTTTTAGTCTTTTTTGTTTTTGCTTTTGTATTTATGTTTTTTGTTTGTTTGTAGAAGGATTGCTTATGTGGTTGGTGTTCATCTCATTCAGGGGATGTGATGAGCCATGTTGTCTGTAGCAGACCTGGGTTGATTACTAGCTGGAACTGTTTCGGCTTTTTTATTTTTGTTTTGCGCTTGAGTTTGTAGCCAAAGTGGCTGCTAGTAAATTTGTTAACATGTATTTGGTCAGTCAAGGTTGCTGCCTACATGAGCTGCCATGCAGCATAGAAATGTCTTGACACTGGGTTCAAGGCCTTTTACCTCCCCAAGAAACAAAAATAATTTAATCAAGAAAACGCTGATGCTTGTTTCAGCTGGCCTTGACCTCAGACAGAGGAGTAACTCTGACTGTATTTGGACATAATCTATGAACCTCTGCAAATTGATTAACTTCACTGTCTTTTTAGAGGGAATGGACATTTTCCAGGTCAACTGTCGCAAAATGAAATTCAGTTGGTAATCATCCCCATGTCTGGTCTGTGAGCATGGGAGAGATACATATGTTCTGCTGCTTAATGTCACAAACACCACATGTGAATCACCAATGGAGTGGAGAAGCCAATGAATCATTGGTTTCTGCATGCAGGTTCTGATTTATTATTGGAAATAAAGCTATTTTTATGCACATCAACATTTGAAAACGCTGTCTTTTTTTTTTATAATCTATGTTTACGGAGTGAGAGAATCATGTGGGAAAACTCATTAGACGCAAAGCCTCTTGAGCCCTGATCATTATTATTGTATTATAATTACTGCTGCATTATTGTGTTTATCACTTTAATGTTGCTGCTGGTAAAAAAAATTAGCTACTTTG
This sequence comes from Pterois miles, assembly GCA_947000775.1. NCBI lineage: Eukaryota > Metazoa > Chordata > Actinopteri > Perciformes > Scorpaenidae > Pterois > Pterois miles. The sequence goes on along the minus strand of CAMQGK010000474.1, from coordinate 4,045,849 downwards.
AACTACTTTATATACTGCTGGTTAGTTTAATATAAAATATTGTATCATAATTTATTAGTTGATTATATTTTGAATTAATCTGAATCTCCAAAGTAAGTACATTTTTAAAGTGAATGTAGAGACTAAAATGCACATACTATTTCCCTATGAAATGTAGTGTAGTGTAGCAGAAAATGTAAATATTCAAGTAAAGCACAAGTACCTGAAAATTGTATTTAAGTACAGTACTTGAGTAAGTACACAGTTATTTGTACTACTGAAACTTGGTATTGTGATGCATGAGAGCCGGTGTTAGATTTCCTCCATTGTCCCTCGTGGCTGGGACTCACCTGCCTTTTTGTCTGCCGTTTGCTGTCACAGACACAAAGGAAGGATATGAGACGAGCTACAGTGGAAGTATGGATGTGATGAAAGAAGGAACAGTAAAGACACTATAACATGGGATAAATTGTAGAGCGGTACAAAGCTTAGAGGGTGTTGCTTTCAACTTATTAACGCAGTTTAAGTTACATAAATATATAATCCAATATAAAACGTAACAGTTTCATGAGAAAGACACTGAATCTTGGCCAGCTTCAGGGTCACTATGACCTCGCTGCAGAACAACAGAATTTCCCTAAAAAGGATCAGATCACAACAAAGTAAGATTGTGCAGAAAATAATTTGGTGAGAATTATATACGAGTATACAGTTATAACTTAAAAGCATAGACTGAAAAACTTAGGGTTAATGAACAAAAATAGACCTCTGGTTTTCTGTGTGTGTGTGTGTGTGTGTGTGTGTGTGTGTGTGTGTGTGTGTGTGTGTGTGTGTCTGTGTGTGTGTCTGTGTGTGTGTGTTGTTGACATTCATACAGAGCCATCAGACAAGCTGTTGCCTGTCAGCCTCTGTGCTGCAGGGAAAAACACTCACAGGTGACGCCAATACTGTCAAATACAGCACACACACAAATTCCAGCATAAACACATACTCATACATCATCTTTTATCCCCCTTACACACTCACACACACACAGTCATGCTTTCTTTGACATTCTTTCATACACAACTTGAATCACACTGGTGTGAGGGGCACACAGGGAAAATTTTGCAGTGAACATGTTTGTTTGTTCAGGCTCTGCGGAGTCAAAAACAAACGGCAAAGTGCAATTTAGACATTATAAATTCTCTCTTTTTAAAAGATCTTTTCTTTCATCCAGCTCCATACACATGCTCTTCTGCTGTTGGATGCTTAGCAGGTACAGTATATGTGCTTCACTCAGAGTAGTAATGTTTGTTTATTCATGTGTGTGCATACATGTAATAAATACACTGTGGGGACACGGTTTGGACCATAACATTTTCTGGTCCTCACAAGGTTAACCAGGCTATTTGAAGGCTAAGACTTGATGGCTTAGGTTAAGGTTATGGTTAAGAGCAGTGATTACTGTTGAGTAGGAAGGAATAAAATATGTGAATATACTTACAACAAATTACAGGAAGACTAAGAGTCAAGAGCCATTCTAGTAGCTCTGTGAGGCTGTACTTAGACCACGGACAATACAGTATACGCAAAGTGGATTTAGTCACCGTGATGTCGCCCACTGGTTTGTAGACCACAGTTTTGAAGCCTAAAGTTTTGCATTTTTACTGTTGCCATCTTCGTTTTCACAACCAGGAGTGACATGAGAAGGTGGAGCCAAGTACGACTGGACACTGAATAAGACATTTTTAGGCAACCAAAATGTTACAATTAACTTTCTACATGAACAGAAAACACACTGAAAAAATTAAAGCTCTAAGACAAAAACACAGACAACTCCCAGACCAGACAATGCAGTGGTAGCGACCTAACTGGTCTAACTGAACATCATGCTGTATTGGAGAAAACTTGAAACTAGTGAATGAGACTATAAACTCATGCTTACAATGTTTACTGAGGTAATAAATCAAGTGAGAACTGGGGTCATTTTCTCATAGACTTCTGTACAATCAGACTTCTCTTTGTGAGTTGCCTCCTGCTGGCTATCAGAAAGAATGCAAGTTTTAGGCACTTCTGCATTGGCTTCACATTTCAGAACCGAAATGCTTATGTTTGTGCTTATGCTTATGTTACGCTTTCCATACTCACCTAGCATGTGCGTGGGAGCGCACAAGCCAGCAGATAACAAAAGTCATTAAAATACATGGTCTGTGAACTATGATTACATAAAGCATAAAGGTATCAAGAGAGAACTTTGACCAGAAAGTGGTGCTGGAAGAAATTCAAAGGATTCCTTAGGTCAGGATTCATCCTCTGGGGGCCACAAATAGAAAAGAATAGAACAGAATAGTCCTTTATTAATTAATTATTAATTCAGTTGCTACACCAGCACAGTTACAAAATACACCCAATACACCCACTCGGTGTTACCACACCCCCAGCAGGCCACCACATGAAACACTGCAGATGCCACCACAGTGTCATAAAAGGTTTTAACAGTGTCTGCATACCTGCATACTCTGAAAGAAGAAGAAGAAGAAGAAGAAGATATTCCTTTATTAGTCCCACAGTGGGGAAATTCAGTTTTACACTCTGTTGTTCACACAGTACATATACATGTCAATGGAGAGATGTCAGAGTGAGGGGGCTGCTCCTGACAAGCGCCCAGAGCAGTTGGGGGTTCGGTGCCTTGCTCAGGGGCACCTCGGCAGGTAAACTGGCACCTCTCCAGCAACCAGTTGGTCTTGGTCCATGGGGGCCTTGAACCGGCGTCCTCCGCGTCCTAACCCAAGTCCTTACGGACTGAGCTACTGCCGCCCAAGACCTCAGTCTCCTCAAAAGATGGAGCCGACTTTGACCCTTCTTATGCAGGGCATTCATGTTTGTGGACCAGTCCATTTTATTGTTGAAGTGAACACTCCGGTACTTATACTCTACAATCTCAATGTCCAAGCCCTGGATGTTCGCTGGTGATGTTCGTGTGGGCTTCCTGCGGAAGTTGATCATCATCTCCTTTGTCTTGGTGGTGTGAAGCTTGTTGGTCTCACACAGGGTGACAAAGTCGTTGATGACCTCCCTGTAATTCAGGTCGTTCCCTCCAGATATATAGCCTATGATGGCTGTATTGTCTGAGAACTTCTGAATGTGGAAGTAGCCCAAATTGTGTTTGAAGTCCGAGGTGTAGAGGGAGAAAAGGAAAGGGGAGAGAACTCTTCCCTGAGGGGCCCTGTGCTACAGACTACCACATCAGACACACAGTCATGAAGCCTCATATACTGTGGTCTGTTGGTGAGGTAGTTGATGGCCCATGCAGCCAGCTGACAGTCCACACCAGCTCCTTCCAGCTTCCCCTTCAGCAGAGATGGCTAAATGGTGTTGAACGCACTGGAGAAATTGAAAAACATGACCGTCATAGTGCTCCCAGGGGTGTCCAGGTGAAAGAGGGATCTGTGTAGCAGGTAAATTAAAGGGTCATCCACCCTGATGCTTTAACAGTATACAAACTGTAGGGGGTCCAGTTCACAGTCTGTTATCATCCTGAGGTGGTTCAGCACGATCCTCTCCATGGTCTTCATCAGGTGGGAGGTCAAGGCAACTGACCTGAAGTGGTTTGGCTTCCTCAGGTGTGACCACAGTTCATCCAATAGTTGTTGAGATATTTCAGTTTGGACCAAAATGCTGGATTGACCAGCATTGGCATTGGCTGAAGCACGAGCTTGGCTAAAAACAATAGACTTGACAACTCTTCGCATACACAGTCAGCTCACATTCTTTCCTTATCTTGGATTGTTTTGACAGTCTTTGGCTGACAGCACACATGTTCACACATACACACACTTTCACACACACTATCTTAGAGCATTTATGGGAATTTCCAAAACGTGTTTGACCAGGCAGAGGGTTTTTTTTTTTCTGTGAGCTTTTCCATCACTTCTGTTTTATCCACTGGGTATCTCAAAGAACATTTCGACATCTCTTTGTCATTTTATCCATCTTTATCTCTGCTGCTCTTTTCTTTCATAAAGAAGGAAACATGATCTGTTTGATTAGTTTGATCCATTTGTTTGATTTGTTACCAGAGCCTAGGCAAACAGTAATCAGAAAAGGATGGTAGAAAATTATAAAACGAATTGCACCAAATTAAGTCAAATTATTGTATGTTTTAAGGTAATTATCTGCAACATATTTTGTTTTTGTTTTTTGCTTCTTTTCTTCCCAGCAGGGTTAGGGCGAAACCTAACTCTAACATAAAGGCCTGATCAAATCAGCCTCTAAAATGCTGAAATGTTGTGGCAAGATCAGTTCACTTTAAATTGAATCGCCAAGATCAAGAAACTTGAAATTGAACTTTATACACAAATGTGTGCGAGATGAAACTATCATAGCTTGTCAGCTATGTTGCATTATCCACTTTTATTTAATTTCCTGTAGGAATATGGACAGCTCCACAAAAGAAGAATGGTTTCCAAATAGCTTGAAATTAGTGAAAACCAGTGGGTTCAAACTAACTTTGATGTAAAGTGCTTACTAACACACTCAGAAGCACACTTTGTACTTTTCACACCTTTTAAACTATGCAACAGTATATTATATGTACAGCACATTTTAAAACACACCTTTACAAAGTGCTTCACACACAAATGAAACATCAAACAATGATAGAACCAAAGAATAATTACAATATAAGACACAGAAACAATGAGAGATAGACCAAAGGACAACAGATAAACACATATGTGAGTGAGGCCTATAAAAGGTTTGCCTGTTAAGATGAATTTTTAGAAGCCATTTAAAACAGTCCAGAGATTTAGCAGCTCTAATAGATTGGGTGAGGAGATTCCACAGAGTTGGGGCTAAGACAGAAAAGGCCCAATCACCTTTTGTTTTGCAGTTGGAGCGGGGATGGATAAAAGGTCGAGAATAATAAGGAACTAAGAGAACTAAGAATATTCTGTGGTAGCACTAGTTGTACCTGGACAAAAGATATGAATATATGAATACTCCTTCCACCCTTCCTGAAAACCTAGGTATGATCTACAGTATATAGTAGATACTATAAACTGCTATAAACAGCTGATTAAAAAAAACTGTATGGATGGTATAGCATTCTCTGTTTGGTTATAGCTGTATCTGACTGATCTCAAAACTCACCATCAACTCAAAGTTATTTTTCACCAGACATCATTTTTCCTCCTGTCTCTGTATGTTCATGACAAGGAGTTGTTCAAGTCAGAGAAGCGCAAAATCTTCACTTAATGTTAAAATATTTTCAGCATGTGCAGATGTGTCTTCACCTCAGTTTGCGCAACTTAAGAGTGCATATCCAAGTCTGTTTGTGTCCATCTTGGAAATTTGCATGGTGTTCAGTCTCAGCACACTATTTTTTCTCTTGTCTCCCTCTGTGTCTCTCTGTCTATAGCAGAACTGGAGGCTCTGTCAGTGGTCAGTCAAGTTCAGTCTTGTTGGATGTTCTTCAAAGTCCAAACTGTTTTTGACTTCAGTGACAGTGAAGTCATCTAAAAGTCCAGAGCATGTATTGATTTGACTGTTACTGATTATCTGCATCTGGACAACTTTTCATCATTCTTTCTGCTGCCCTTATTTGAATGTGAGGAGGAAGTAAAAGGAACCAGGTGTTAGTGGAATGGCGGGAAATTGTAATCCATTGTCTCTTGACTACATTTCTCTAAAACCTCTGAGGTTATCACACATCACCACTGTTTTTGATAACTATTCAAATTTGCAGCTGCTTGTTCTCCCTCCTGAGCATCATTAAAGTGCCACATTTGATGCTTCTGTTACTAACTCCTCCTCATCTATGGAGGTAAAACAGCCTTTCACCTGAAACTGGGACAGTCTAGTTTTAGAAAACTCGGCACAAACTAAAACTTCTTGGTTCCACTGATGCTCCAAAACCGAGTTGTCTCTGAAGCAGATGTTATGTTTTACTGTTACATGTCAGTTGCCAGAAAAAAATGTTGGCACTGTAACTTTCCAAACCACCGGATACACTGAAAGTTGACATTTCTGAACCACACAAAAAAGTTTCATAAATATATTTTTTTAGCCTTGTATCACGCTTGCAGAAACGCAAAATACCACATGCTTAACGAAAAGATTGGTTAGGTTTAGGCAACAAAACTACATGGTGAAGGTCAGAAAAAACATAAAACTGTAAAAATATCACAATGTAACAACATCACAATGTAACAATGTCACAACATAACAATGTAACAATGTCACAATGTAACAACATCACAATGTAACAACATAATGCCATAATGTAACAACGTAAATAACATCACAATGTAACGAGTGTAAACAACTAACTCTCTTTACAGACTTTCTAAAGTAATGTTACATAGCAAGCATAAACTCAACATTAACAACATTTACTTTTGGTTTCACATGAACAGTGGTCTCCTGGTTGAAAGTCCTGTGTTTGTTAAGTACAATTTTGAGGTGTTTGTACTGTATTTGTTTTGTTTGGATTTTTCTTTTTTTTTTTTTTTTTTTTTAGGTACTTTTACTTTATTGTTTAAAACAAAAAAAAGATTAAAATTAAGATTTTTGCACAGAAAACTTATGAAAAGCAGAGCAACTTTTTTGATAGTCATTTTTCATGCAAAAACATTTCTTGGTTCCTGTGAGTTCCCCTCTGTACCTTTTCACGTGCCTAGATTAACTTGTTTTCTACAGCAATCAGGCTGAGTCAGGCCACCTGTGCCTAGTTTGGCACAGGGTGGAGCCATCATTTAGTTGATTATTTATTTATTTCTAAGTTACTTAGATAAGAAAGGAAATATGTTTTGCTTAACCAGGTTTATGTGCATGTCTGTCCAGTGTGTATTAACACTGGTGATGTTTTGTAGTCTTGAGTTGTTTTCCTTTCTTACTACTGTCATTGTGGTCACTGTCAATCTGGGCTGAAGAGGAAGGGGAGGGCCTTCTCTTCACTCTTCTCTCTTCTCTACACTGTTGGTTAAGGGCTGGGGAGAAAAAAAATCATCCTAGGGGTAAGAATGTATTAATAGTTGATCACCTTTAGATATTGTTGACATTCAAATGTTGGCTATATTCCTGTTATGATTAGGTTTCAGCGGGAATTTCCCTCGCTGGTTTATGGAACCCCTTGCGGTGTCTCAGTCCAATCAGGGTGAAGCCAGGAGGGGTTTATAAAGCCTGTGCATTAGGCATTGTCTGTGGGAGAGTTGTTGCTGTAACATCTTGCTGTGTTAGTTCAGTTATTTCAGTTAGTTGTTCAGCCTATTTGCTCTTTTCCACTTTTGTTCATCTCTTCTGTTTCATTGTAATTTTAGGTTGATAAAACCACTGATATTTTTGCATTGATTTCTGCCTCTTGAGCCATTCTTCACTTCAATATCTTTTTTACCACTCATCTCCAGTGTCAGCCTAAAACCCTCAAAGTCCCAAAGTCTCTGCTGATATTCCTTTTAATTATTTTAATCATTGACATATTTTTTTTAAATAAGGTTGAGTTTTGGACTGTTGATTGGACATAAAGAGGTGATTTTACTTAAAAGAACCTCCCTTATGTCTTAAGATAGTAAAACAAAAAGAGAACCTCATTAGCCACCTTTACATGTTTACATCACTCAGTGCGCTCTGACCGCTCAATGTGCTTTACACTGCATGTCACATTCACCCATTCACGCACATTCATACACTGATGGCAGAGGCTGCTAAGGTGCCAACTTTTCCCATCAGGATCTAATCTAAATAAGCATTCATCTTCGTTTTGCACAAGGACGCATCAAGATGTGACCGGAGCAGCCAGGGATCGAACCACCGACCTTCTGATTGGTGGACGACCTGCTCTACCCTCTGAGCCACAGTTGCCCCACTGTTTACATGGACACTAAATAAAATGATCAGATCATGATGTGCGTATACATGCAATCAAAATAAATCCTTTGGGCATGCGCAGAGTTGTCTAATTTTCCGAAAACAGTAGAAGAAGAAGAAGCTGTATTTCTGCTTGTGTTGTAAACAAACGTCGCATTGTCTGTCTCGTGTCACACTGATGTAGTGCACATATGCAGTGGAGATAATTTTACCCCAACCAGGAAGACATGATCTGAATAGGTGTGTACATGGACGCTGATTGGATCAACGATTGGCACAAGCCATCTCTCTGATTTGGAATGAAATTTATTTCTGATTTGGCCGCATCGGCTCAGAATCTCCCAATTGACGTGTTTACATGGAGCCTTTTTAATCTGATTGAGCCTGTATTCCGATTATTTGTGTTCATGTAAGCACAGCTACTATCTCGCCGTGCTCACACGGCAAGAAGATAGAAGAAGAAGATAGTCCTTTATTAGTCCCACTAGGGGAAATTCAATTTACACTCTCAAACAATTAATATTAGCATTTTTAGTTAAGTTAAGAATCCAATTATTACCTTCACCACTGCCAATCAAAGATAAGTACTTTTAAGTAAGAGAAATACTCTGCATTTAAGGGTTTGGCAGATTGTGTCTAACATCATCTCAGCCAACAAAATAGAAAATCGCTGTATAGAAATGAGACACTGCTTTAGTGCTGCTGTCTGAAATTATATGAAATCACTGTGTCATAGTATGCCACTGTTAACTCTGTTTTAGTTTTGATAAAATTATTTATATCTATACATGTAAATCAGCAATGGCAAAATATTTGTTTTTTAATGCCATATATGCACCCACTATTCAAACTCATATAACTAGATTTCCATGTAACACTCAATAAACCTTCATTCATGTCTTTAAATGTTTATGTTCAAACATCTGTTTGTCATACATCTGTTTCACATTACAGACTCATAAAATTAACAATTATTTGAGTTTTCAAAATATTTCATGCCATTTTCCTCATTGAGCATTTTTAGTTACTGGAATTCTGAAATTCACTCAGATAACCTGCATGAGAAAAAGTCTTTGAAAACCAAAAAAAAACATGTTTGTGACAGTTATAGTACTTTTAGATTGATGTGATTGTATTTTAAGTGTCTCCACACAAGTGAGGAGTGAGATCTCTTTACAAAGCACATCACACTGGGGGTCTTAAATCTATCAACACCCTCACAGAGGTCAGATGATGGGGGATTACAGGAAATGAGGTTGTGTGTGCTTGTGTGTGTAGGCTGATGATGTGTGTGTATGTTTATTTCCATGACTTGATCACTGCCCTGTAACATCAACATTCGTGCCTTAGATCTCCATTTTTCTTCAGTTTCTGCACTTTATATTCTCTAAATGATTGTGTTGTGTTGATTGTGGCTTTACTTCCTCATTGTTTGGGGACTCAAAGAGCCCCGCTGCTGTATGTGTGCTAATAAGAAAACATGGACCTGCTGACCTTGGTAAAACCCAGTATGTAGAGGTATTGTAGTGCTCTTTACTTTGACACAAACTGCCAAAAGGTGACAGAATATGGAAATGAACTTAAAGTGTTATGTTGTGCATTGTCACTGCATATTAGCATGCTGATAATAGCCTCACAGACCTGCTAGCATGCCTGTAGATTCTTAGTCTTGATTTTTACTGAAGCAGTGAGACTGAATTGTACAGGTCACAAACAGTCTGTAAAACCAAAACAGTGTGCTAATAGAGGCTAAGAAAAAGGTTTGCAGTGCAGAGTCTATGACCCCTTTTGCTGACGTGCAGTGTTGTTGGGGGCCAGCCCATTCAGAGCCTGTGGTTATTTGGAGTGTATGTCTGTTGGGAGCGCTTCCTCATTCAGCAGGGCCTATTGGTTGGTCCTTAATAGTGCCTGATCAGGACTAGCCAGTATGCTTCCGGTATTGCTGCTTGCAGTGTTGTCGGTTGTCTGTTCAGGACAAGGCCATTCTGAACGTGTGCCCATCCCAAGCATTGTTGGGGGCATGCCTATTCGAAACCCGTGGTCATTTGGAGCGTGTGCCTGTTCCGAGTGTGTGCCCATTTGAAGTGGGCTGATTGCATCATTGTTTGGGGCATGTCCATTTGGGATGTGGCTGTTTGCAGTACATGCTCATTCGGAACTGTCCGATATGCTTCCAGTATTGCTGCTTGCAGTGTTGTCGGAGGGCGTGTCCGTTAGGAGCTTCTGGCTGTTCGGAGCGGGTTCACAAGTGGGCTGATTGCTTGGTCCCTGGAAGTGCTGCATGTAGTGTTGTCGAGAACCACTCATCCCTCATTGACTCTTCTGAAGGGTCGCCACCTTGCCATAGTAGAGAAGCTTGCGCACACCAAAGCTCTTAAGAGCGATGTTGTCTGGAGTTAAGACAAAGCCCAACTCAACCAAGACCTCCACAACAGAGTTGGCAGGGGATGGTAAACAGGATGGTACAGCTAAAAGATGGATCACTACAATGGCTGTGAAGGTGGAGGAAGGCTGCAGCGGGGGGCTGTTATTAAGTCTATGACGTTGGTTGCAGGTCTGTCCTTGTGGTGGCTGTCCGTCTACATTAAAGAAATCAGGCACAGGCAAACCGTGGATCAGTGGATAACCCACACCAGGGATTACAGTCATTAGTAGCTTGTAGTTGTAGTCTGCAGGGCTCTGAAGGTCTACCCCCCACTGCTGAACAGAATGCTGTTCACTTGTTTATTCAAAGATTATTAATATCGAATGTGTCACATGTTCAAATAGCAAAAAAATCAACACTGCACTCCCTTGGGTCCCTAGTAATACACCCTCCAAGTGTGAAGTATATTGTATGATTGAGTGGGCCTCGAGCTATGTGAAGGACATACAGTCAGACAGAAGAGCAGACAGACAGAGATTCCTTAACATTTTAATTGGTGGAGTTTTAAAGAATAGTCACCTTACTTTAAACTGCCACCATGGGGACAAATGAATGAAAACTACTAGCTACTGTCTGTCTCTGCGTTGCTTTCTTTCTGTTTCCCTTTCTGTGCCTCATCTCTCCCAGTCATAGGCCACCTTTTGTCTCCATGCAAAAACTCAAATTCCTCCCGGCCTCTGCCCACAGTTACACACACACACACACACACACACACACACACACTGCATTCCTTTGGCCAGTAACAATGAGGTCTTTGTGTTGCACACTGCCGATGTTTTCATTTATTTTTTTATTGCTTTTGAACGCCTCACATGGAGAATTTAATCATCTCTCCGCTGGTTCCTGAGGTTGGTTTTGAAAAGAATTTTTTTTGTTTGATTGCTGGTAGTCAGGCAGGCCAGCAGCTGCGGTGTGTGTTCCCACAATGCGCAACCCCCCACCCTCACCCCCACACTTGATCCAAGGACAAAAAGACTAGATGTTTTCAAAGGCACCTGACTTTACTTTTGTTTTTGTTTCACTTCTTAGCCTACTCAACCAAAAGGTTGCTGGCTTTGAAAACTTGAAGAGGAGAGGAGCATTGGAAGTGAAAGAAATTAGGCTACAGAGAAGAAAGAAGAGGAAATGAATGTGAAAATAAAAAAAAACCCTGCAGATTATAATTAGAATAATTTTAAAATAACATTTTATTGCTGGACCTATCAGCCTAATATTTTTGTGCTCATTTTATCTCATTTATTACTTTAGGCTCAAGGACCTTTTGTGGTTGTGGTAAATCACACTCAGAGCTGGCCCCGACCAATATGGTGCCCTAGGCAAGATTTTAGATGGTAAAAACGTGTTCAACATTTTTTTTTTTTTTTGTGCAATCACAAAGCTCACTCTGCTGTTTCGTTAAACTGTGTTTTATTTGTACACAGAGGATTGACATATCCTCTTGACTTGCTTATAATATTGCTACCCTATTGACCTTGATTACTTTTTCAACAAAAAGGTAAGCTGTTAGAAATCTTTTAGACTCCATGTTCATTTTTGTTAAACTTTATTAACGAAGTTTAAAAAATCTGTCCACAATTCATACAGTATAAAGCTGCATTTCCTCAAGGTCCTCCCTCCCACTCCCTTCTGTAATTCTCTCCTCCAAATTTCACTGAACAGTTAATTGAAGTAAAACAACAATGCTTTCAGTAAAAAATAAGCCGAGTTGATTATGGCTCATTTCAGGCCATGGCCAAGAGCCTTGAGTGTGTTTCCTGCCTTCACTCTCTCTCTTATTCTCTCCAATGGCATCCTGTCCTCAGTACCTAGCTACCTACTGAGAGTGGATAGAAAGTCTCCACACCCCTGTTAAAATGCCAGGTTTTATGATGTAAGAAGAGACCATGATAAATCATTTCAGAACTTTTTCCACCTTTAATGTGACTTACTGTATAAACTGAACAATTCAATTGAAAAACAAATAATAATAATAATCATAATCATAAATTTTATTTGTATAGCACCATTGCAGCTCAAAGTTCTTCCAAATAAAAGAAAGAGCACTGAAAAGAACAGAAGAGGCAGTCACTGCCAAATAGTGTTAAAACTAATTAAGAGTAAACTGCATACATACAAGTTAAATAACACATAAAATAAAAGAGTGCATCACAGCTAAGCAGAGTTAAAACTAATTAAGAGTAAAATGCATAAATGTAAGTTAAATAAAACGTGAAATAAATAGTGCAACACAGCTAAGCAGTGTTAAAACTTATTAAGAGTAAAATGCATAAATACTAGTTAAATAAAACATCAAATAAATAATACAACACAGCTAAACAGTGTTAAAACTAATTAAGAGTAAAATGCATAAATACTAGTTAAATAAAACATCAAATAAATAATACAACACAGCTAAACAGTGTTAAAACTAATTAAGAGTAAAATGCATAAATACTAGTTAAATAAAACATCAAATAAATAATACAACACAGCTAAACAGTGTTAAAACTAATTAAGAGTAAAATGCATAAATACTAGTTAAATAAAACATCAAATAAATAATACAACACAGCTAAACAGTGTTAAAACTAATTAAGAGTAAAATGCATAAATACAAGTTAAATAAAACATGTAAAATAAAATAGTGTAACACAGCTAAGCAGTTTTATGTTTTCTTCCGACTGATAAAATATAACGGCTTAATAATAACAAATGGTGAATGAATGAATTTATTAACTAAAGTAGATATTTATTTGAACAACACTTATGGTCTGTCTCTCCAATCTCCATTTTGTGTCTGCACTGTTGTTCTTCTCAGGCACTTCTGCAAAGGTTAACCCACTGGGCTACATCTACTGGGGTCTGCCGGTAGAACTGCAATTTGATTGACACAAGAGGCGTTGTCACACGTGTTCTACAGCAACAACACTGGATGCGGCAACTTCCTAATCAGTGTAATATACTCAGGCGTCATCTGATGCAGATTATGGAAAAAATGTCAAATAATGGGCAAGTTATCTGGCCGACCACTAGCCTGTACTATGAAGCAGGATTTAGGGTTGGCATGATAACTGAAAGACGGCTGAAATAATCAAACATACCACAGGATTTGGGGTTTGCGAAGTTCAGGGTTTACCCTGCACAGCTGAAAGAAGGCTGAAATAGTCAAATACACCACAACACCATCTGACTTTTGAGTATTCTGTTAAATTAATGAGTCTGTTAATTTACTCATTCACATATTGGCATTTTTTTTTCTTTTGCCAGCTCTTGTTCCTGCATTTGGCAGCTTCAACTGTGTTATACTATTAGTCTGGATTATGTGTTTGCGTGTATAGTTTGTTCTTGGCTCTGCTGACAGTAGACTTATCCTTGTTTGTGATTGGTCAGATGCTGTAAACACCAAAAGTTTCAGGTCAACGTGTTCATATCCAGACTGAGAAACCCTGGGTTGATTTAGCGAGTTGATAACCAGCATCATAGGACTGGTAGGACTGTTTAGCTGGATCACGCCAGATAATGAGAAGATACCTTGGGTATGTTGAACTGGCGTCGTAGTCCAGGCCTCTGGGTGTGTTTGTTTGTCACTGGGAAAGATGTTGCGTTGAGCTACGGCAAAACAATCCTACACAGGTGAACTGTTTTTGATACAGTGTCAGTCCCTCCAATGCACTGACATGGACACTTCATCATGAGCAGATTTCATGTAAAATGGGAGACCAAGACACTACTGATTTGTGACAAAGATTCTTAACGTGATGTGATGTATTACATATAGCATAGCAAACATAGGATATAACACATTTTTGCATTGGGTTTTCTTTTTTTAACTGACATGAGCCGACCGAAAGTCCTTCTCCATGGCAGCTCCGAACTCCTCCTACACCCACTGCTTTGCTTCCTTTCTGCAGCCCTACGGGCCTGTTGGTACCTTGCAACTGCCTCCGGAGTCCTCCGAGATAACATATCCTAGAAGGACTCTTTGTTCAGTCGGACAGCTTCCCTGACCACCGGTGTCCACCAGTGTTCAAGGGTTACCGCCCCTTGAGGCACCTAAGACCCTCAGGCCACAGCTCACCGCCGTAGCTTGAGCAATGGAAGCTTTGAATATCGCCCACTCAGGTTCAATGCCCCCAGCCTCCACAGGGATGCTAGAAAAGCTCCGCCAGAGGTGTGAGTTGAATTTCTCTTGGATAGGGGCCTCCTCCAGACGTTCCCAGTTCACCCGCACTACACGTTTGGGTTTACCAGGTCTGTCCAGAGTCTTCCCCCACCCTCTGATCCAACTCACCACCAGATGGTGATCAGTTGACAGCTCTGCCCCTCTCTTCACCCCAACATAGAAGCACTCAACCAGGGATTTGTGAGTATCCCCACACCCGCTTGGCGCCTCACACCTTGGGCAACTCCAGAGTAGAATAGAGTCCTCCTGCGGGTGGTGGGCCCACAGGATGGAGAGGAGGGGGTTACCACGTAGCTTTTTCAGGCTGAGCCCGGCCGGGCTCCATGGCAAGCCCGGCCACCAGGCGCTCGTTCACAGGCCCTCCATCTGGACCTGGCTCCAGACGGGGGCCCCGGGCTTCCTCCATACCAGGTCACTTTTCCTCTGCCTCGATTACTCATAGGGTCTTTTGAACCATTCTTTGTCTGGCCCCTCACCTGAGACAAATTTGCTATGGGAGACCCTACCAGGAGCACTAGGCTCCAGACAACACAGCCCTCAGGGTCATAGGGACACACAAACCTCTCCACCACGTTAAGGTGATGGTTCCCAGAGAGGGGGCAAATATGCCGCTTTGTCCAAATGTATGTATGTGCATGGTGGGGCAGTGGTTAGCACTATCGCCTCACTGCAAGAAGGGCGCAGGTTCGACTCCAGCTTGGGGTGTGGTGTGGAGTTTGAATGTTCTCCCTGTGTTAGCCTGGGTTTTCTCTGGGTTCTTCGGTTTCCACCCACAGCCCAAAGCCAGCAGTTTAAGTTAATTGATGACAATAAATTGCCCATAGGGATAAGCATTTGAACATGATGGATAGATGGATCAAACATGGCAAACTCAAGCCCAACAGGCAACAACAGCTGACTTGACTATGACTTGCTCCGTGATTAAAAAAAATAAATGGGCTTGTCTGTAAAGGGGAGACTTGTGGATACCATAGAATGCATTTTCATTCACATAGTTTGAGGTCAGAGGGCAGAGGCCCTTTTGAAAATGGCATTAAAATGTTTTTTCCATGACAAAATTTAGCCTACTTTAAACTTTAGTTTTATTTAGTTTGGAGCATTACACTGGGTTCACATACAGAGGTACACTTTAGCGACACTCCTCAAAGAGGTTGTTTTTAATGTACACCAGGTTTTGACAGATCTGGGAAAAAATGCATTTTCTTACTACCATGAGCATGGGTTAGTCAATGAAAAGATGTAAAATTTAAAAGCACTTATATCAACTGATGAATTTAAGGGCAACATAAAGAATGTGGTGATGGAGGCATGTGATTGTTTTTTTTTTTTTTTTGAGAGGCCACCATGTTAAACTGTTCTGTTTTATTGTGAATTTTGTATATGGGTTAGGGTTAGGGTTGTATGTTGTATTTTAATATATTATTATGTGTTGGGATTTTTTATCTGAGAGAGACTTCCTGGTAAAATAAATTAAAAACAAACAGATTTTATTTGTGGCATTCTATACAGACTCACAGGTGGGAGCAGCGATCCCAAGCCAACATACTGTAAAATGACATTAGCTGTCTGTTTCCTTGTACCATATTAAGGAATTGTGATCAATGCAATATACAAAAATTACTCCCACAGCACACGCTCAACTACGTGGCTTGACCCAATTTATGGGAATTCGCTGCACTAAGGGGAAAAACGGAAAGGTTTCTTGACACATCACCAGAGTCTGTAGCCACTTCCTGTTGGTGCAGCTGGATATTCTCCCTGGCGCTGAGTGATATTTGCTCAGGCTTGAGGAGGGCTTGAGGAGGCCTTGAACAGGTGCTTTGATGGGTTGGATTTACACGCTGTGGGAGTGAAGAGTTCGGGGTTTGGGTAATCCTCACCCTCTCACCAAAAGCAAGTGAGATTTTAGGTGTAAAACTCAAGCTCAAACATACACACAGAATTACAGAAGGACAGAGGATGGACTGACATTTTTATTTTCTGTCAGTTTAATATATTATATTTAAATATATTATATTTTAATATATAGCTATTTGAGCAGCATATCCCAATTAGGAAATATGACCACATCTCTGTTTAAAGGGTCTGATTCTCAGTCCTACTGGTATTAGTCAGACAGGATTGCTGAAAATTGTTAAGCTAGTTAGGAAGAGACTGTCATGATTCTGGGTTTTGTTGTCGAGTGTTTCCTGTTTTATTTTAGAAAGTTGTTAATTTCTTGTGCCTCTGCCAGCTTTACTTCCTGTCTTTGTCTGTTTACCCTCCTTTTGTGATTGTCTACCCCGCCCTGATTGTTTCCACCTGTGTGTCATCACTCTGTGTATTTAAGCCGTCCTTCCCCTGCTCCTCTTATTGGATCGTCTGTGCATATGGAGGTTGTGAGTCTTTTTCCTTGCTTCTCTCAGCGTCTTTCCACTTCCCTCTATGTCTCTCTGCCTCCTCTGCTTCGCTTAGCTTCCCTCTGTGCTTTTCTAGTGCCCCTGTGTCCCTCTGGCTTAGGTGTAGTTATTGTTTTTTTTCTCCTATGTACTTTAGTTTGGATATTTTTTCAGCTCACATTAAAGCTTTCTTTTTGTTATCTTGACCTGTCTCCTCCTTTCTGCACTTGGGTCGTCCCCTTTAATACACTTAGCTTTCATAACATGTAAAACATGCCAACAAGCATGCGAATCTATGATGATTCGCTGTGACCACCCCTGAGGGGAGCAGCCAAAAAGAGAGCAACACACTATACCTTTGTGACCACAGTCACAAAGGTAAAAGTGAAAAAGTCGTCCAAAAATTAGGCTGTAATTGCAGTTTGTAGATTTATTGCAAAATTAAGCAGGGCAAAGTATACAAGTAAAAATTCATAAATTCAATTACTGGAATTAATGATGTGGTAAGAATGATGAATTATTGTAATTGAGAAAAATACTGTATATGAAAACTTGATAAAAATGAGTCGTTGCTGAGTCCAAAGTCTGAGACCAAGAGGAAATGTAGCTGGCCAAGCCACACTTCTTTAGCTGCCAGAAAAGAGGAACTTTTAGAAATCCTGTGATTTTGTCCAAAATCCACAATGAAACTCAAGTCCTCAAATCCAAAAAACTAAAGAGCAGAAACTTTGATAATCCAATTTTGTGATTCCATTACTGGTTGGAAATGGTTACTGATGCTCAATCTCCATGATTTCCAGCTGTAGAATTTACCAAAGTTCATCTTTTATAACTCACCCCTCCATCTCACAAAATGAACAAAGATTAATCCTCTGAAGTGGTCAATTTAGCAGAATATAATCCAACTTGCTCAAAGGCCATCCAAAGGAAGAAGAACCAAGATCACAGCGAGATCTATTATTTTATACTATACATTGTTGACAACAAATATGTCAGTGCTTTCTGGAACATTCTGTTAACAGTGTGATGTGCAGCACATCCACAACTTTGGTTACAGGTCGTTGTGACTGTGACTGATTCATAATCAGCTTCTTTTGAGTTCCTGATTTTCTAATACAGATTTCAACAAAGATATCAATAAGAAAAATGTGATCACTAAAAATATAATAATTTCATGAAACACTACTTCATGTTTTCAATCTTACTTGATACAACATTTGCTCAATCATGATTTACTCTTCTCCGGTTAAATGGTCTGTGTGTTACATGATCTTTATTCTGTGTGGCAGGAAATTACCTAATTCTCCTGGTATCTGGTAACTTAGGCCGTTTGATGGAAAATTGCAAACATTTTGGTGATTTCAATGTGATCAGGCTTTAGTGCTACTTGAGCAATTGGGGCATTCTCAACTCATTTGACAGACTGTCAGTTAAAAATATGTCACACATTATGGACAAAAAGGCAGGACTTCAAGCAAGGCTTTTCCGTTAGTTCAAGAGCAGTGTTTCTTTGATGAAAGTAACTCCCTTTGGTGTGGACTTTGGCTTTGTAACTTTGCAGGAGTTTAACATGCTTAAATGTTTAACAAGCCCTTCAGGCAGATGCTACCAAGTGTGTTAAAATAACAAAGATGTTTGCTGGTGGCAGCAGCATACAAAGCGGCTGCAGGTGACGATGGCGGAGGTGGCCGTCAGGTGGATGAGAGGAAGAGGAGGCAGGAGGAGGAGAGACTCGCGACCACCGCCGGAGCGAGTGGAGAGGAATCTGAAGTTCAGGTAAGTGAAGTGATGAACTGCAGTCTACCTGGGTCAGATATGAATCAAGTTTGGGTGTAATTTATTTATTTATTTATTATTAGTCTATAAAAATATTACTAAACCTGTTATTTATTCATTTTAATATTCATCAATGATCATGTCTCACCTCTATTCCTCTCTGTCCTAATTTTTCAGGATCCCATCATATGTTGTACATTGTTCAGGAGGTTAAACTAGACCAAGAAGCCTTTTGGTTTCCACTAAGCATGTATAGAATAATGGGACTGGGAGGATGGTGTAGGTTTAAGTTTATTATACAAGTACATATACACCAACAAGACAGTGTGCATGCATTGTCACAAGAAAGTTTGTTTTCATTCATAGGCTTCATTGTCTTTCCATCAATACCTGGTGGGCTGGTCTTGGGTCAAAATGCCTGCACCGATTTTTTTGTCCAAGTCCAGCTCTGCATCCATCTCAACAAATGCCCACATAGGCAGCCAAGTGGTCTTGGAGCAGTTGTTTTGGTTATGTATGATTACTTCGCTCACAACCACCCAAACAAACCATACCAAAGTTCAGTTAAAACAGACTAAAAGTTGGCTCATGAAACACTTGTTTACAGAGCTAAAGTTGTGATGTGTTTAGGTTGCATTCACTCAAATTCAGGTGTTGCAGCTAAAACAAATGAACACCATTCATTTGAATGTGGGTATGTGCTTAACCTGCGGTGGTGGGGATTGCAGGGGATGCCAAAAAAAAAAAAAAAAAAAACAGCTTGTGGCAATAAGTTGAAACACAATCAACTTTTAGAGAAACGCAAACCAACATCACGCTCAAATGATGGAAAACCATGTGGAGGACATGATGAAAATGACATTTCTGTTTGTTTCTTGTATTAATGTGCATCATTCATTTATTCAGTCTGTAGCTGTTGCACATGACATCACATTTTCTTTAAATAAAAACTTTTCCACATCAACCAAGCGAAAAAAGTTTATTGCAAGCACAAACCTAAACTGGCTAATCTTCACATGTCTGTTCACACATACACAAAGAGAAGAGAGGGGGAGGGAAGGAGCAATAGAAAGGGAATCATATTACTTGACTCCATACTTAAAGCATGCTGACTTTACCTCTTGATGTCTCCCCTGAGGGTGGGGACTCTCAAACAGCCTTTAGTCTGCTTAGCATTTATCCCACCCTCCCTAAAATGAACCCAGGGGCAGGGGCTGGATTTACTGTACTTTCAAACACACATGGTGCTGCTTTAGCTTGACTTATACACAAAAGCCCCAAAAGTCTAATTCCTGTTCAACAGCCTGTCAAATACATCTCAGAATTTGTCCTCTCCAGGAGATTCTGGTGACAAGTTAAATTTATTTATAAAAATCAATCCACTGGTTTGTCACAGAGTGAAATCATATCAACCCCCTGAAACCCTGTGATTCCAAATGACTTTACTGTCTTTGTGAATGAGACTGGGTTCTATGGGTACCCACATGTCTCCCCTTCACAGACATACCCACTTTATGATAATCACATGCAGTTTTGTTATTTTCACCTATTCTTAAATGATGTATGTAATAATTCTGTACACCTAAACAGTCTTGGAATTTCATAAATTGGGTATCACTGGAAACCGTAGACTAGAGGTAAGATCGGGCCTAAAAAATCCAGCCCGACCCGACCCAGGCCCGCGGGTATTAAAGCCCGACCCGGCCCAAGCCCGATCAATTAACTTGATTTGCAGGCCCGAGCCCGAAACAAACCCGAAATTTTATATTGTATTTGTGAGGACTCAGGAGGAGGAGGAAAGGGAGGGGATGCGACAGTCAGACCCGGACAGAGCATTGCTACGGGAAAAGGGACTGGTTGCGATTTGTGTGATCACATTTGTGACGAAGCCTGTGCATAATGATAACAAATTAAAGATGCATATTCAATAAACATTTATATCTTACCATACAGCGCCTTCTCTGTTTTATCCAAATTATTTATTTTATAACAAGTATATATTCTGTAGTTTAATATCCATACATCGTTTTAGTATACATAATATATAAATATATATTTATTTTAAAAAGTTAGTGAGAGAGAAGCCCGGCCCGGCCCGACCCGAACGTAATAATTGACATTTTGAAATTCGGGCCGGGTCGGGCTCGGGCTCGGGCTAAAGATCTTACCTCTACTGTAGACCCCTGTTGATCCAATGAGCATAACTGCATTCATGTGTTGATCATGTGATGATGTTAGTCCCCATTTTAGCTATTTTATTGTAGTGAGACCATTTTTTGAAACTTGACCTCACTGTATAAAATGACCCATGGTGACCTATAGGATAATCACAGCCCCATGAAACTTTACAAAAACAAACTGGACATCTAGGGTATTCAGAGGATGGATGGCTTTCCTAGGTAGATTTTAAGGGGGTCTCTAAGCAGTACCCCAATAAAAAGTACTTGCCATCCAATTGCCAAAAAATGCAATTCTAACAGAAACCTCCAAATATCAAAAGTGTTTGATACAAACACACCGCATGGCCTTTTCTATGGTGTTCCTCAAGGGCGTTGTGAGAATAATTGTGTGAAATGATGAATATTTCCTCCAAAATACCACATTAAAATGAATGTGGTATTTTGGAGGAATCGGTGATTATTTCATCAATTCTTGATTGACAAAAATGGTCAAATTTAGCTCCAAATCTGTGTAACAAGTTATCAACCCAAAAATTACATACATTACATTACCCTATATATTTTTGCAAGTTTAGATAATTATTAATTCATTTTCATTTCTGATTCATGGCTAGGACAACTTGACACAGTGCTGAGCAACATCTGAAATTATTTTTTTCTAGCTTTCAGATGATGTACACCACTTCTATGTGGTATCTAGTGTTGACATGCTATCTCCCCCTAAAGATCCCATGTACCCCCCTTAAAACAGGTCTACTGTGGTTCTCAATTACCATTTCTACCCCTTCAGTTGTTTGTTGAAAAGAAACCAATCTACTGAGTGAAGAATGAAAAATTAAAGATTGACAAAGAGGTTCAAATTCTGCCTTATTTCTCATCTCCTCTCTTGTAAAGTATTGTTCTTTGTACTATAAACTGTGAAGAGTAACGTATGTTGTCCTTTCACAGCAGTGATAAGAACCATCTGCACTCTTGTTTACTCCTTACTACAGGAAAACCATGGCTTTCTCGATGTTGCTGCATTGGTGAGAATGAGCTATAGTTGTGTTAAATAGTGTGTATTACTGTATGTGTATTTGTGCACTATTTCATTGTGCTTTGCTTGGCAGGTCACACCACCATGTAACGGGATCCTCCCAGAGCACAGGCTTATTTGGAGAACAATGCAGGAGGTGTAACACGTCCACAGAGCTTTTAACAGCCTGAGCAGGCTGCTCGAGTACCTCGGTGAGTTATAATATGATCCTTATTACTCCAGACTAGCTCACATAGACTCACTTACAGGTGAAACTCACAGAGGAATCATTCTCAAAGGAAGAAGCGGAACAACAACCTCTAAGGAATTAAAAAAAGAAATAGCTGAAATGTCACTTTAATAATGATTAATTTTAATTTGACATTTGAAGTTTCTGTTTCCATTACATACAATATGCAATCTTATATGTGAAGGTAGTCTCTGCAGGAATCGTTACTGACACGTGTCTCTGCATATAAACAAAATTATATAAATAGATGTTAGGTGTGATCATTTATTTCATTCCAGTCAAGCTCAATGCATTTGTTGTGTAAGCAACTGTCTGGATGACTTTATTATGATGTATGAAGTCTTACATTAAAGGGGTAGTTCCAGTGTTTTGAAGTGGGGTTGTATGAGGTACTTACCCATAGTTGTATTACAGTAGATGACGGTCATCACGCCCCCCAGCTTGGAAAAACAGACAGACAGACAGACAGACAGGATGTGTGATTTGGCAATGAGTGGAGCCAAAAACAGAACATGAAGCACTGAATCAGTTAAAAGGAATTTATTATAAATAATCAGAATTAATAGTGCTGGGAATGTATCATGGGCAGAAGGACCTCTGGCTCAGGGGGGAATGGGAGGTGGATGAATCAGCAGGTGGCGAGGACCAAGATTCAAAAGAACTCTCTGGAGGCTGGGCATAGCATGGTGGGGTAGTCTGGAAATGGTGATTGAGTGGAAGCAGGCAGGCTAGCAATGGATTAGTGGAGTGGGCGTGGCTGGCAGGTTGTAGAGCTGGACAAAGGAAAAAAAAAGCAGGATGACTTCAAAAACGTCAAACTCGAAAAAGAGACAAGCAACAATATATACAATATAACTATAACTATATATATATATCATTATTATATTATTCTTATTCTTATTATTATTATTATTATAGTGTGGATTATTATAGTGTACAGTGTTTCATTTTCTTAGAATTAGATTCTCTGTATATACTTCACGCATTAGTATAGATGTGTATATTCTCTCATGTATATTGTGTTGATAACCTGCTGCTGTAACACCACAATTTCCCAACTTGGGATCAATAAAGTATCTATCTATCTATCTATCTATCTATCTATCTATCTATCTAACAAGGATGATAACCTGGGATAAGCGCTACTAACGATCTAACTGAACGATCTGGTGGAGTATGGAAGGAATCCCAGGATCGATATACTGCAGAGGTTATGAATGGTGGTGCCAGCCGCATACGCCCCAAAGGGGAAGGTCGGAAACCATGCCCACCTGCAAACACACATACACAGAAAGACAGACAAGGGGAGACAATACAAGAAAAGGGCAGGGAAAACAGAAAAACACTGGGGAAGCTGGATCGGATTCTAAGATCATAACACAGGAGTACCAACACTGGACCAAAGCAATACAGTGCTGTGGACGAGGATGGCAGAAAAACACATTTTAGCCACCTAAAAGAATGACTCACCAAAAAAAAAATAAAATCAAAATCTGTTTAAGTGTATGTTATAATATATATCATGTCAAAAGATAATCCACTAGTTACAAACATCCTACTAGCTAGCTCCAAACTTGCACTAAATTTTGGTGGGGAAAAACTGTCATGGCCATTTTCAAGACCTCTGACTTCAAGTCTCCCCTTTACAGACATGCTGACTTTATGATATTACATGCAATTTGGGGAAAGTCATAGTCAAATCAGCACACTGACACACTGACAGCTGCAGTTGCCTGTTGGGCTGAAATTTGCCATGTTATGATTTGGCCATATTTTCTTATGCTAATTGCAGTATGTCTGAGGGTTTCTGGACAATAATTGCTGTTGTTTTATGTTGTTAATTGATTTCCAATAATAAATATATACATACGCCGCATATTTTCTCACTCCCATTTATATCTATTAATACTTGACAATACTCACTTTAAGAGGAATTTTGAAGAGATAAAATGTGATTAATTTGCTATTAATTGCTATTAAATATTTTAACACATTTTACAGCCCTATACAGTATATTTAAATATTATTTCAGACAAACATCAAGAATCATTACTTAATACTGTACAATACCGCTTATTCTGGTTATTCTGGTGTATGCTGTTTTAGCAGATGGTATCATATTACTCTTACATGGACTTTACTTTTGCTGCTTTGCTGCTACGTATCACACCACTGTGTCACTTCAGTTGAGGCAGTATTGAAGTGTCATAAATACATGCTTAAATACATGGTGTGCATTTGTTCAGCTTGACGTGTAACTTTGACTGCTCTTGTCTAGTTCCTATTTTTTATTTATCATTCCTATTTTAGTTTTATGTACTTATCTAAATTCTAAACTATCAATATCCCCTCTGGGAATCAATAAAGGCTTCCTAACCTACCATATCTTATGTCATTGATTTCATATTATAATTATCTACACAAAAATATAGACATCATATAGATATCAGTTCATAAAATGACAGCTTTTTTTTGCAAATAAGTTTTTGGAGAGAGAGAGAGAGATAGAGAGCTAGAGAGAGAGAGAGAGAGAGAGAGAGACTCCATCACTGCCATTCAGGAAATTATAGTCATTCCTCTGTAATTCCTCCTCTCATTGCTCATGTCTATTTCAACAGTTGCTTCACACACACACACACACACACACGCAGAGCCTCCCTCTGTGTCTCTGTCGGTCCCCTCCTCCTTGTCAACACTGCGTCTGTCTTCCACCTCTCACCCTTAACCTCTGACCCTCAGCCAGACTTAATAACAGGAAGTGATCGACTCCCCACTACGGCTGCAGTGGTGGGAAGAAAAACAAGGGAAGGACAGCATTGTCACTGGCAACATTCAGAACTGATGTCACACTAAAGAGCAGATGAAAGTCCAAAACAAGCACAGTTGAAATACATGTAGTATGTTGTAGGGACCACCATTCAAGATGGTGGAAAAGACAATGAAACTTCTCTTCCCAGGACCCTTTTCTTCAACTCAGTTACATCTTTGAGTCTTCAAGCTCTACTCATGGACTCAGTGACCATTTGTTACTGTAGCCCCTGATTCATTCACACCTATCTGCAAAATTCGTTCAGGTATAAAAGCAGAGGTTTCCTATGTTTCACTCTTCCTCTTCTGGCTCTTCCCCTCTTCATCCCCCCTCCTGCAAACAGACATATACACAGGGAATCTCTGAATATGGCAGAAGACAGCTAACTTCAAGCACAAGCATAAGTAGCACCAAGCTGCTAACCCCCAAAAAAACAAAGGAAAGAACCAGACCAGTTTCCCACCAAGCTGCACAACTCGATTTGGAGACAGCAAAGACAACATTGTTGACCCTGGAACCACAACCTTCTCCAGCCTGGCTCCTCTAAACCTCCACAGATGGAATTGCCAGTATTTCTTTCATGATCTTTGCTTTCACGTACTGGGCTTTTTAGCACAGCATTAGTGCAGCATATGGCTATAGGCAAGGCTGATTTCTGTGAATGTACATGTATTGATTTGATTAGATGTCATTCAGTGAGGTACTGTTGTGATATTGTTGAGTCAGGATATTTGAGTAGTTGGCTTTGCCGCCTCTGATGTGTTTAGTTATATTACATAGACATAGGGTCTTGCATGCAAACCACCATCTTTTTCTAACCCGCTGCACGATCAGACACATTAAAATCACTTACATAAACTATGAATTGTTTTAAACCCAAACATACATATTTAGAAAATCCCATCCCTGACACTGCACAACTTAGTTAGTTTCATAAAAGCAGCTGTTTTTACTACTCATTTTTTTCTCTTGTGACAGTAAAGTGAAGGTCTGTGTTTTGGGCTGCATTCAAATTGCATAATCAATGTGCTACATACTACACAGTCCACAGTACGTACTGCATACTGCATGCTCATTAGTACATACGGCATCCTACACACACATCAGTACGTAATGCATACTAACCGCTCATCACTATGTAGTGCATACCACGCGCTTATCAGTACCTACTGCACACTACATACTAATGAGTATGTACTACATACAACACGCTCATCAGCATGATACTACATCCTACACACTCATCAGTATGTAGTGCATACTATATGCTCATCAGTGCATATTGCATGCTACACGCTCATTACTATGCAGTGCATACTACACACTCATCAGTATATACGGCATACTACAGGCTCATCTGTATGTAGTGCATACTACATGCACATCAGTGCGTATTGCATACTACATGTACATCAGTACATACTGTATACTACGTGTGCATCAGTACGTATTGCATACTACATGCTCATCAGCACATACTGCATACTAACCGCTCATCACTATGTGCTGTATACCATGCACTTATTAGTACCTACTGTGACGACATCTGCCTGTTTTTAAGTTATGTATTGTATTGTCTTTTTCTCATGTTCATTTCATTCTTTCCATTTCCTGTTTTATTTTGATATTACTAACCTCCCTCTCGTTTCAGATCACTGCACTTCCTGCCCTCATGTGTTCCACGCCCCTTGACCCACTTTCCTGCTCTGCACGGGTGTTCTGAGTTGTCTGGTCCCGCCCCTGATTGTGTCCACCTGTGAAGCGTTCAATCACTCCTCTTGTATATAATGTGTCTGCTCCCTTCCTCATGTTGCCAGATTGTATTTGAGCCTTATGGTGAAAGTCAGTTCTCTCCTCGTGCTTGCCTCTTCGTGTTTTTTGACCCTTTGCCTGTCTTAGACCCTGCCTCTCGCTTAGCGTTTTTTGGACTTGTTTGTATCGTGGACTGCTTACCTGTGTACCGAACCATTTGTATTAAAACTGTTTTTGACCTTTCCTCAAGTCGTGCGTTTGGGTCCTGTTACCTACTGACCTGGGTGTTACACCTACTGCATACTACACACTCATCAGTATGTACTACATACTATACACTCATCAGTATATACTGTATACTACAGGCTCAACAGTATGTAGAATATACTACACAAACATCAGCATGTACTGCATACTACACGATCATCAGTACATCCCACATACTACATGCTCATCAGTATGAACTGCGTACTGCATTCTTATGGGGTCAGATCAGTCTCAACATTCACATATGCAAACAGAAGAATTCACAAGTGTATTTTGTGATTTATATATAAATGACTCTTTACAAAATATTTCAACTATTTCATCATTTCATATTTCAATGGACACAAATATAAATGTAAAACAAATCCTCATAAATAAAATAAGATTCACAAATATATTTCTGATGCACACACAAATATGTTTTGTTTTAAACAAATGTAAAAGAAAACCACGAATCTATGTATTTAAAAGTATTTGCAAGTTTCATCAAAAACACATTTGGTTGTTACATTTGTACATTATGCAAAGTGTTGAACCTACATTTAATCTAATCCATCAAAGTAATACAGGCTGGTCAAGTCTCCTCTGACAAAATAGTTACTTGTAATATCAACACTGCAAGCCAAGGCACTGATTCCTCATGGCAGCTTTAGCTAGGAAGTTAGCTAGTTGCAAACTTAACTTAGCTAATGCCAAATAGCAAAACAGCAGGTGCTGGTTGATGTATCACTTTGGATTATTTTGGGGATCTTTACAGACATGTCTGGGTCTCAATCACGTGATGGCAGTAAGGAAAATAACTCTGGATTCAGCTATTAGTGCATTTTCCATTATATATCCGCTGAGTTCCAGATGTCTCTTTCCCAGTCTAAGTCTATGGGAAAAAGCATTTTTTGTCCAAAGTCTTTTTTCTTCTAGTTACACCCCACTGAGTGATGCCACCACTGAGGCTTCGGGCTCTCAAACATCCTCTGGAAAAACATCTAGTAAACATACACAACTTTGCATTTGCACCAACAATAGTTATTTTTTTGTGCCTTACAAATAGACATAAACAAAAAGAGGTCTAAACTCTTTCATTTGTGCACAGTGTAGGTATTTGTGTTTGAAGTAGGGTTGTCACTCGATTCAAATATTTAATTGCAATTAATAGCATGATTGTCCATAGTAAATCACAATTAATTACAAATTAATGGCACATATTTATCTGTTCAAAATGTACCTTTAAAGGAGATATGTCAAGATATGTTGCTTTATGCAAATTTCTGTATATATTTATTGGAAATTAATTAACAACACAAATCAATTACAATTATTGAAGAAACCCTCACAAGTACTGCATTTAGTATAAAAAATATCCTCAAATCACAACATGGCAAACTGCAGCCCAACAGGCTACAACAGCTGTCAGTGTGTCAGTGTGCTGACTTGACTATGACTTGCCCCAAATTGCATGTGATTATCATAAAGTGGGAATGTCTGCAAGGGGGAGACTCAGATGTACTCATAGAACCCATTTGCATTCACATATCTGGAGGTAAAATATCAAGGAACCCTTCTGAAAATGGCCATGACAGTTTTTCAAAATTTAGGTCAAGTTTGGAGCGCTATTTAACCTATTTCGCTATAAGCTAGTATGACATGATGATGTTACAGTATCTTCATTCTAGCTTTAAAACTAAGATCATTACAACCTTGAAATCGCAAGTTGCATTAATGTGCTAAAGAAATTAGTGCCATTAAAATAAATTTGACTGCTCTAATTTCAAGACAATGTGCTCATTTAACTAAGACATGGTTGGTGGTAATATGTTTGTGCCTATCTAATTATTTCTGATAACACATCAACCCAGAGACCTTCCTGAACTTTCCAAAATGTGTGTGCATGTGTGTGTGTGTGTGTGTGTGTGTGTGTGTGTGTGTGTGTGTGTGTGTGTGCGTGTGTGCTTGTGCTATCATGTGTTTGCACTCTGGAGAAAAATGTTGCAGAGGGAAAACAGAGTGTGTAGGGTGAGCAAGTCCAAAGTTCAGGTGGGTGTGACGTTCACCCTACTCAACAGCCTCCTCCCTCCTGCACCTCCACCTCCCATTAGTCAGTGACTCATTTTAAAGAAAAGAAAGAGCATCACTTGAAGCAAAGTGGGAGAAGCAGCAGTAACGGGAAAAGGGTGGATGAATCAAAAGGGACAGGAAAATGGAACCAGAGTGAAGAAAGAACTTGACAGAAAATGTTCAGATTCAGCAGAACAGAGAGCTGCAGCTTGAAGAGGAAAACAAGGTCAAATGAATTAAGTGACGTAAGACTCACAGAGGTAAATAAAACTTCAGTAGGAGATGTTTTTTCAAGTACGCGGGAACAAACAATGTATAGACTTACAGGCTGTTGTATTAACTAATAGAATCTGAGTAGATCAAATTTTCAATAACAAGTTTAACATCCACAAATTCATGAAGAATATGTTTTGTGTTTTTTTCTTCTTTATAAGTGTTCGTTAACCCCCACCTTTCCATTGTTTTCATCCAAAATTACTGAAAAACCAAAACCATAAGCTCTTTTCAGTGAATAATAATACCAGATTTACCTTCATAGTCAACAAGGACCAAGTGTTATGAAGCAATGAACTCATTCTATGTTAATACACAGTGAATTGCAATGAATTCAGAAACAAGCACTTATAAACTGAATGTATCAAAAAAACCTTGAGCCAATAAACAAGAAGCTATAAAAATCTCTGAAACGTTACTCAGAGCTGCTGTAAACATAGTCTCATTAGTTTTGTATTAAGAAAGCTAGATTCTGTATGGAGTTTGCATGTTCTCCCCGTGTTAGTGTAGGTTTTCTCCGGGTTCTATGATTTCCTCCCACAGTCCAAAGACATGCAGGTTAGTTTAATTGATGACTCTAGATCATGGGTCTCAAACTTGCAGGGCAATTTTTGTGGCCCCCACCCTGATATGAAAGTTTAATATGAGTGCGGCTCGTGAATTTTATGTGAATGGCACTTTGCCACGTTGCTTGTGGAAGGTCCCTTTGTTGCACAAGCCCAACCTGAACACACCTACCAATCACAGTGGGGTATATAGCTCCCTCACCTCTCCAGAAATGTAACTGCATGTTGAGGTGATACAGACTGCAACAGCTGTGATTGGTCCAGTCTCTCAGCAGTGCTGAGCAGCCAGGACCAATCACCAGTCACATAAAGTTCAACTTCTCTCTGCCTCGATGATTTCTCGATGAATGCTTGTTCTCTCCATTAATCCATGTATGTGTGTTTCAGGTCTGCATGTACCATGTACGAGTTTAACAGAGTGTAAATTGAATTTCCCCAATGTGGGACTAATAAAGGTAGATCTTCTTCTTCTTCTTCTTCTTGTTGACACAAATCAACTCAGACATATTTTCTCTTTTTGGCGTTCCAGTAATGTCAGTAAAAGTTCTGTGACTCAACAGTTATTAGCTCCAACTCCGCCATATTCAGAAGAACCTTCCATGATCTTCAGTGTTCCATTAATGTTTAGGACAGTTCATGTTCAGAAGAACCCATTGAAGTTAATAATGACAACTCAACTGTTAATAATGATGTTAGAGCAGATTGGGGTTTTTTAACAAAGCTTTTTGGTGGAATACCTGATGTGGCCCAGCCTCACCCATACTCTGCCTCCAGCAGCCCTCAGGTGAATTGAGTTTGAGACCCCTGCTCTAGATGGTGTGAATGTGAGTGTGAATGGTTGTCTGTCTTTATGTGTCAGCCCTGCTGTACCCTGCTTTCACTCAGTGTCAGCTGGGATTGGCTCCAGCCTCCTCCCATGTCTCTGAATAGGATAAGCGGTTACAGATGGATAGATATGGTGTTACCAGTCAGCCTTGCTGCCAATTTGTGGCCACTCACAGTGCTGCAACACTAAAATGTCTCACAGCCTAAAATAATATTATCAATCGGCAGCCTGCAAGACCCACATCAAGTTATGCCACCTTCTTTGTGTTTGACCCTCGAAGGTATTCTAGTTTTCATATTTCTTATGGCATTCAACCTGCAATTAAGGAACATATTTTGGCAAATAATAGTTTATCACAGCTTAAACTGATTATTGTGATTACATTATTTTTGTAACGCCCAGGTCAGCACAGAACAGGACTCAAACGCACGACTTAGAATCAGTTCAGAAACAGCTTTAATAAGCAAGGTCCGGTACACGATAAGGCAGTCCAAACAGCAAACAAATCCGACAAGGGCTAGGCTAAAGGCAGGGTCTGAAACAGGCAGTGGGTCTAGAAACACAGGTAAGCAAACACGAGGAGAAAACGCGAGAACTATCATCACCGAAGATCAAATATGAACTGGCAACACGAGGAGGGGAGCAGACACATTATATACAAAAGGAGTGATTGAACGCTACACAGGTGGACACAATCAGGGGCGGGACCCAGACAACTCGAAACACCCGTACCGAGCATGGAAGTAGGTCAAGGGGGCGTGGAACACACCCCTTAAGGCAGGATCTGGATTTCAGTGATCTGAAACGAGAGGGAGGTTAGTAATATCAAAATAAAACAGGAAATGGAAATGATGACAATAAAACAAAGAGGGAAACAAAACAACAACGTAACTTAGGAGACAGGTGGTGTCACAATTTTTTGCAAATGATAATTTAGCACATAATCAAATTGATGCATTTTATAATATTTTTTTACTGTATCTATGTGCAATGGTGATCAGCCGCTAACGGGATAAGCAGATGAAGATGGATCTTTTTACTCTATGTGCCGACATGGTAATTATTTATGAAATCCTAATTTTTCCTAATATTTCTTTGCTCTATGTGCAGTGATGGTAATTATTCATCAAATCATTATTTTTACAATATTGGTTAACTACATGGGGCTGCACGGTGGTGCAGTGGTTAGCGCTGTTGCCTCACAGCAAGAGGGTTGCAGGTTCGATTCCGGCTTGGGACTCTCTGTGTGGTTTGCATGTTCTCCCCGTGTAAGCATGGGTTTTCTCCAGGTACTCTGGCTTCCTCCCACAGTCCAAAGACATGCTGTTTAGGTTAATTGATGACTCTAAATTGCCCGTAGGTGTGGATGTGTGTGTGAATGGTTGTCTGTCTATATGTTGTTGTAACGTTCCGCAGGACTTAGACTCTGTGTTTTGTGTTGCATGCTTTTATTTTGGTGCACATCAAGTTTTATTTTGACATGTTTAACCTCTCCTCTCGTTTCAGTGCACTTCACTCCCTGCCCTGCATGCTTCCCGCCTTCACGTTTGTACACCTCCCTATGACCTAGTTACCTGCACCAGTCACCTGTGTCTGATCGTCACCCCCACCCCTGATCATTCCCACCTGTCCATAGTTAGTCACTTCCCTCACCAGTATTTAAGCAGCGTCTCCCTTTCCTCCTGTGCCAGATCGTCTTGTTATCCCCCGTGTTACAGCGTTCCAGCATTCTACCTAGTTTTTGATTCCTCGTGCCTGTACATTCTGCTCGTATCACCGACTCTGCCTTTTGCCTGCCGACTTGGATTTGTTTGAAAGTGAGTGTTTGCCTGCCTGTGTACCGACCCTGTTTCCGACATTAAAGACCCAGCTTTGTTCATCGAACCTGCTCTCTGAGTCTTTGCGTTTGAGTCCAAGCCTGTCTGCCACCATTATCGTCACAGTTGTCTGTCTCTATGTGCCCTGCGATGGACTGGCGACCTGTCCAGGATGAACCCCGCCTTCGCCCTATGCCAGCTGGGATCGGCTCCAGCCCCCCCGCGACCCCTAACGGGATAAGCGGTTGACGATGGATGGATGGATGGATGGTTAACTACATTAACATGCAATAAAGCCTGTAATGAACTAGAAACTGTGTGTTTTTGTGTGATTTACGTCTGGGTGTTTTCATAAAAGTATCTGGCTCGGAGAGCCTCTGATTGGACCGATATTAGTGTTAATGACGTCTTCCTGCAGTGTCACTTATGAGCCACCTCCTGATGGTTGTTTGCATTCCTTTCAACCTCCCCCCCCTCTAAATCCTCCATTGCAACCATTGTTTATCCTGCCAGTGTTCCTTCTGTTGCCTCATGTCTTCTGTTCTACACCAAGTTTATTATTTGTTCTCAGTATAGTGTTTTGCCATTTTTTGTTCTTTGTTTATTTTTTCAGCCTTTGTCCTCTGTTTCGGTTTTTCCTGTCATCTCTGTTTTGGGATACCAGCTTTATGATTGAAGCTCACTTTTTATTTATCAATCTGACTAGTCAGTCTGCATTTGGATCCACCACTTCAAAGACAATAAAGCCTAACACTGGCCCTGTATTGGCTCTAATGAAATGATAGGTTGTAGTATTGCTATTTGGCCACTCTGAAAATTTGCATTAAGGAATGGCACTCTTCCTAGGGACTTGCCCTGAATGCTATGGCTTCAGTTGTCCAGTCATCATTACTCTTTATGTAGTTCCACTTAAGCTGCCTCACCAAAGTTCAACAAAATAGTTTTAGTGTGAATTTGTGTCAGAGTTCAGTCCTATGTATCATCAGGTGTCTCATCAGGTGTGCTCCCTCTAAATCAGGGGTGTCCAAACTTTTGGCAAAGAGGGCCATATTTGGTGAGGTTAAAATGTGTGGGGGCCGACCATTCAGCCTGACACTCTTTGAACTAT
The DNA here is from genome assembly GCA_947000775.1 of Pterois miles. NCBI lineage: Eukaryota > Metazoa > Chordata > Actinopteri > Perciformes > Scorpaenidae > Pterois > Pterois miles. Next base: position 4,012,366 of record CAMQGK010000474.1, on the reverse strand, counting down.
TAACATAACAGAATAACAGGTATCTTATTGGAGGCCATATCAACCTGTGTATCAGCCCTTCTTTCATTTCAACTGAACATCAAAAATCAAAACAAAAATATGAAATGGAAAAATGAGTGCTGACCAAATTAGATTTTAATATTTAATGTTGAGTATTTGTTTCTTAAGACCCTAATGTTTTTATCAATAAATATGAAGACAGTTTAGTTTGTTATACAAGAGCCAGTTTGATTATCAGTTGAAAAACAAGAACAAATATCCATGGATTGAAAAGACTCAGAGCATATTCATTAAAAAGAAAATAATAGAAGTGATTCACCTCAGAAGACTAAACATATAACTTGTCCGCACTAATTTAAGGGTGGCTCTGAGATCTGGACTACAGTCAGTAGACCAGGTCTGGCTCTAAACAGTAGTTCTATGCGCAGACGTCACGCAGGTGAGAGTCTCTTAATCTGGTCCTCAGGTGGTTCTTGGACGTCTTCTCGCATGTATGTGGAGCCAAACGAGCTCAGCATTTTCTTAGCAAATGTTTGAATCTCTGGGAACCTGCCTTCATCCAGCTGACGGTAAAAGTTGACAAAGGGAGCTGTTGGTACGGAGGTACGGACCGCGACTCTCCGCATCACACTGCAGCTCAATGAGCTCCAGCTGGAGGAGGTCTGGAGCGTCATCGGAGAAAGGAGAGTTAAAAACCCTGATCTCCTTTTCAACAGCTGAAAATCCCGAAAGCGGCGTTAAAACTCCTCAGCCAGAGATGAGGTGTCTGCTGTATACCTCCTCAATTTCGCACCGATATTGTGGCGGGCCGCATATTGTTGAATTTATGACAAAGGCTGCGGGCCGGTGGAAATTTGAACACGGGCCGCAATTGGCCCGCGGGCCGGACTTTGGACATGCCTGCTCTAAATGATGGCCTACAACACCAAGACGACACCAGAACCAGCCCCCTCTTTAGCTGCACACTCATCTCAGCTCACTTCAGTTCTGTCCACACCATTAACAGCTAAGTAGAAATGAGCTAACAACAGCTTAAGTTAATGGTTAAAGTTAAAACATTAACTGACTGGGATCTGTTGAAACCTAGTTTTTACATACTAGGGTTGTCAATCGTTTAAAATATCTAATTGCAATTAATTGCATTATTATCCATAATTATTCACAATAAATTGAAAATTAATTGCACATATTTTTATATCTTCAAAATGTACCTTAAAGGGAGATTTGTAGATGTAGATTTGTATTAGTATTTAATACTCTATCAACATGGGAGTGGGCAAATATGCTGCTTTTATGCAAATATATGTATATATTTATTACTGGAAATCAATTAACAACACAGAACAATGACAAATATTGTCCAGAAACCCTCACACTCCCTTATTTAGCATAACCATATGCTCAGATCATAACATGGCAAACTCAAGCCCAACAGGCAGTAACAGCTGTCAGTGTGTCAGGGTGCTGACTATGACTTATGACTATGACTTGCCCCAAACTGCATGTGATTCGCATAAAGTGGGCATGTCTGTAAAGGGGAGACCCTGGGGTCTCTTTGGGACCCATTTTTCATCTACATATCTTGAGGTCAGAGGTCAAGGGACCCTTTTGAAAATGGCTGTGTCAGTTTTTCCTCGCCAAAATTTAGCATACGTTTGTAACGTTATTTAGCTTTACCTTCACAATAAGCTAGAATATTGGAGTTTGAAATTTGAAATTTGTCAACATAATTTTGCTCATTTTCCTTCCAGGTAGCCATTTTCTTAAATTGGTCACTCAAAATGTTCACATTTTCCAGTTTTTAATCACTTTAATCACAGATATAATTAATTCACAACTCTAAGAATGACATCTTAAAAATGACAAAACCTGAGCTTAATCAATAAATATTATAATAGTACCATAATGCCAAACATTTCCTGGAGGATTCTGGTTTTTCCACAGATTTGGTTCTCACACCTCCAAACTCATGGACGTACAAGTGGTAGCATGTGGAAGCATTTAGAGCTGGCAGCCTCAAATCACTGTGTCCCCGTCACCCCTAAACACCACCCTGAGAGTGCTTTGAACCTGGTCACAGAGGTCAAAGGCTGAATAAGAGGTCTGAGCACTGCGATGAAGGCCAGGCCTTCCAGAAAATAGCAGCAACCTGCCACAAAAGACAAGCTGTAATACAGTTTCATATGTAGGTCTTTATTAGAAATTAAATAACTTCATAAAAGTAATTTGCCATTTGATGAGTTGTGATATGATTGTTAATAAAAGATTCACGTCTTCATTTAACTTATTTTCAAGTTATGTCAAATCGAGGCTTAGATCACTCTTTCCATCATTTAAAAGAGTATTAAAGTAATTATCTGTAAAATTGTAAATCTCCATCTCTCTACTGCAGTTTACTTTGCTGCTCTTTTTCCCGTAGGCAAAATCTCTGTGGCATACAGGAAGTGATATGATTTAAAGATGAAGATACTTATCATGAGCTGTAGTGCCACCTACTGAAATCTCACAGACAGAATGATTAAGGATGGCAGAGATCACTTTTGTCCAGACTGAAATGTCTCAACTATTGGATGGATTGTGATGAAATGTGATTCACACATTCAAGATCCCTTCACAATGAATTGTAATAACTTTTCATCTAGCACTATCATCGGGTCAACATTTTAATGTGTTCTTTGGTTTATGACCAAGTACCTGAAGAACTAATGACATTCCCGTAAGCCTCAGCTTTACTTTGTGTTTACTGTTAATTAGCTAATGTGCTAACTAAGCTGGTGAATATGGTCAGCTTTATACCTGCTAAACATCAGAATGTTAGCATTGTCATTGGGAGCATGTTAGCATCCTGATGTTAACTAACCTCACAGAGCTGCTAGCATGTCCCAATGGCCCAGAACAGAAACACAGACAGACACAGAAGTTAGAGTAGTGCTACCATTTGGCCACTATGAAAATTCACAGCCTAACACTCTTCCTGGGTGGCTCTTGAGAAGGCTGCAACCAGACATATCGGAGGCAAAGCAATCGTCTTGCTTCAAATAAGCTCTGCACTAGTAGGAACCTTTGTTTTTACTAGTACAGAGCTCATTCGAGCTCTGAGCTATGGAGTAATGTTGGTGTAGAGGAGATTAAACTTCAGGTCATGTGACACCCTCTGGCCCAAAAAGGCTATTAAGGATACAAATAGTTGTATAACTGTAAAGAAAATTGCCTGAATATTCCACACATTAAACAAAAAAAGTCACATCAAGATTGTTTGCAATTGTCGGGTTAAAGCAGTTGGCTTTTTGGCTACATGCCTCTTTAGCCTCACATGTCAAACACATGTCAAAACAACACACTAGCTATCAGAACAAAAAGTCAGGTATTTGATAAACATGTTTTTTATGGACTGACTACAGAGCCCTAATTTCTTTCTGCTCGAAACCTCCAAAGATTTATAAGCTTTTTATCTCTCAGTGTCTAACAATTATTATCTCTTTTCTTCTTCCTTCTGTTTCTCAGCTGCACCTTGTTTCTGTCTTTGTTGTTCTGTGTGGTAACAGTATCTCTGTCCCTTTTTTCATCTGTGACATTATAGGAACCTGATCTGACATCCTGCATTCCTGCAAACAAAAAGGAAAAAGGTGTTACCAAAGGGAGCACAAAGAAGGAGATGAAAAAAGACAAGCATCACAAATCAACCTAAATCGAATGATAATTAATGTGAAAATAACTTAGATCCGCTGATAGCGTTGCCAAGTCACATCCATGTCTCGAATTACTCTGGATAATCCACTCCTCACAGTTTTCATGAGGACTATTTGTTTGGCAGAGATATGCTACAATAACTGGGACATCATATTCAGTGGTTTCACATGGAAATCTCCAAACAAAAACACATATAACAAAAAAACTATTATCCTGCCCAGATACCAAAACATAGAGTCGTGCTGTCAGTCTCAACAAAGTCACTGGTGCTCTTGAGGAAATCTTGGTAACACTTTATAATAACCAGAATTTAAACTTAGTTAATAGTTATTTTATTGAAAACGATGACATGATAATTAATAATGTTTACTAAATATTAGCAGTGCTATAGTTTGTTAATCTATCGTTGTTTGAAATATAAAATGATTAGTTTATAAATTCCTTTATACTGTATACTGAGAAATTCACAAGATTTGAATCTAATGCAACGCCAAGACTAGTGACCTCAGATTTAGAGCTCAGATCAGTGGAGCTAAAATTTCCCCAGATTACTGGACAGCTTTTCTTTTTTTGCTTTGGGGCCTACTAACAGAATTTCTGTTTTGTCCTCATTTAACATTTAAAAATGATTGCTCATCCAATTGTTCACAGCCGAGAGACAATTTGTGATGGAATTAATTGCAGCAGCATTGTTTGGTTCAGTGGATATGTACAGTTGTGTGTCATTCGCATAGCTATGGAAGTATAATGAGAACAATAACGGAGAATGTGAAAATAATGATTGAGTGTTTTTCCGATTTTCATTTGACTCAAAGGTATTGATTACTATTTATTTATTTATTTATGATTTACAATTTAATTATTGTTATTACTGTTAAGTCTTATGTATAATACTTGTGTAAGTGTTAGGGCATTATGTATCTGTAGTAGGGCTGTAAAATATTTAATCATGATTATTTTATAATGAATTGCGCATTTTTTATGTTTTCTACACGTACCTTAAAGGAATATAATACGCTGCTTTATACTAATGTAAGTCTATATTTATATTATTACAGTGATTTGTATATGTATAAAATATCTCTGTTGTTCCAGATGAAGTAACTGTGAGGACTGAAATACCAGTAGTGTTTATGAATAACAACCAGGCTAAAAGAGCTCACCTATGATAGTTAGCCAATGTGACTGGGATTCTGTCAGCATTATTCAAGATGTTAAAACACAATACCTCCAGAACAGCAGTTGGATTTGATCAGATCAGATCAGCTCAGATTTGGGAAGTGATGCCTCCAGAATGATTCAACTGTAGTGCATCTTTGAGCCAGTCAAATGTACCTTAAATTATCATTTGTCTGTTATAATACTCTCATGAACCTGGGAGTGAGCAAATATACTGCTTTATGCAAATATATACTGTATATATAGATATATATAGATATAGATATATAGATATAGATAGATATCAAATTCAAAATCAATTAACAACAATATTGTCCAGAAACCCACACAGGTTCTGCATTTAGCATAAACAATATGCTGAAATCATAACTGCAGCCCAACAGACAGCTGTCAGCTGCCAGTTTTTCCTCACCAAAATTTAGTGTAAGTTTGGAGTGTTATTTAATCTCCTTCCTGACAAGCTCATATGACAAGCATTACATATCTTTAGTCCTTACTCCTCTCCTCAAAAAGTGACTTGTAGTTTTAAAGGTTTATTCTGCCTAAAGGTTCATTTCACCCAAAAACTACTTTATGTCTAACAACTTGCAGTTTTAAAGGTTTATTTCACCCAAATATTACTCTCTGTCTGTCTGTCTGTCTGTCTCTCTCTCTCTCTCTGTCTCTCTCCCTTTCTCTCTCTCTCTCTGTCGCTCTGTGTCTCTCTCTCTCCATCTCTCATTGTGTTTAGCAACATTTCATCTGTGTGATATTCATATCAAGCATTTCTTTTTCTATCTCGTCAGGAAAATTCAAATTTATCACTTTTGCAGTATTACAGTTGAGCTTCCAGCTTGTCCAGCATTATATTTCAGCTCTTAGATTATTTAAGATAAGATAAGATAAGATAAGATGAACCTTTATTAATCCCCGGAGGGGAAATTTACAGTTGATGATGAAGTTCAGCTTCCAACTCTGCAAGTTTTACATTTCAGCTTCAATGTTTTCCAGCAGTGCAGTGCAACACATCTGATCGTTAACATTTTTTGGCAGGTCATTTCACATTTCTGCATTTTCAGCAATGCTTTACCATTAATTTGTGTGAATGCTGATTCAGCATTCATTCAACATGGTTGTCTGTCTCTATGTGTCAGCCCTGCGATGGACTGGAGACCTGTTCCGGGTGTACCCCACCTTTGCCCAATGCCATTTGGGATTGGCTTTATACATATCCATCAACCCATCGTCAACCGCTTATCCTGTTAGGGGTCGCGGGGGGGCTGGAGCCGATCCCAGCTGGCATTGGGCAAAGGCGGGGTTCACCCTGGACAGGTCGCCAGTCCATCGCAGGGCACATAGAGACAGACAACATAGAGACAGACAACCATTCACGCTCACATCCACACCTACGGGCAATTTAGAGTCATCAATTAACCTAAACAGCATGTCTTTGGACGGTGGGAAGAAGCCGGAGTACCCGGAGAAAACCCACGCTTACATGGGGAGAACATGCAAACTCCACACAGAAGAGTCCCAAGCCCGGATTCGAACCTGCGACCCTCTTGCTGTGAAGTGTATATCAGTGTATATACACATATATATATATACATATACACATATATATATATATATATATATATATATATATATATATATACACACACACACACACACATATATATATATATGTATATATATAATATTCCTTCCACGTAAATTGATATTTCAGAAGATGATGAAAATGTCACTGTAGATTTTAATAGCAGTGCTGCAGGCTTCCTCTGCTCTCTCTTGTGGTTGTTGTTCATGAACTCTGTTTTCTGGGAGCCATTTGTTTGTGATCATTGTTAAATATGGGTCATTAGAACACAACCACAGCAAGTTTCTGCCATGATTTCTGTTCCTGAAGTTTAGAGTCCAAACTGAAATGTCTCAATCCTCAGTCCTCTGAATCCTCACAAAATTAAGTTGGATTATAACCAGACACCTGCAGAACCAATGACATTCCCATCACCCTAAGCTTTACTTTGTGTTTTCTGCTAATCAGCTTAATGTTAGCATGTTAACACACTAAGATAGATTAACATGTTCAACATTATACCTGCTAAACATCATCACGCTAGCATGGTTAGGTTAGCATCTAGCTTGAAGCACAGCTGTGTCTTAGTACAGCTTCACAGAGCTGTTAGCATGGCTGTAGACTCTTGATGTCACCATTTTTCTACAGTTTCTACGGGACTCATTTGTCCTCTGGTCAAAGGTCGCTCCTTTCTGGTTAGAATGACCTGCATAGAAAGACCAAAGGCTACCACAAATCACCTGTATTGTGAAATGAGGGATTGCTGTTGAAGTGTAAAAGTATAAATACTGGAAGTTAACAACAGGTTGCAACATAAAACAAATTGCTGTTGCTGCTGTTGAATTTTGTTGACACCTTCACTTTCATTTGTTTTTGCAATTATTAAATTATTATTTATCAAAAGCTGCAATTATTTGAATTTACTGTTTATTGTCTTGTGTTAGGGTTGTGAAAGGGTTGATGATTTTTTAAACTTTGTCCGTCTGGTGTTTGGTGTTGAGATGTGTATAGTGGATTAACTACAGCCTTTTCACTGAACTCATCAGTTTGCTGCATCTGAACCACAACAGTAAAGCTGTAAACAAGAAAAAAATACTGAGCTGAAATGTTAAAATAACCCAGTTTGGAAGTTTGGAGTTTGGAACACTGTTTTTTATTTCTATATTCACATTACACATTTTCATTGAGCCTCTATTATAAAAAATGTAGATTAGGCCTATTGTCACTTTAAGTGGTAACACTTCATAAGAACCATCATTGATAAATGGAATGATAGTTAATTAAACTACTTAATTTATTATTTTTTTCCAAACCATATAATTACAATTAATAATGTTTACTATGGTACTTATTAGTAGTGCTATAACTTATGTTATTTTAACAGTTTATTGTAACATTGTAACATTTTCTATTCTATATTATAAATATTTGTTGATGTAAAACATCTACAAACATTATGGACCAGATATTTGTAACACCTTGTTAATGGTTAATAATTGGTTTGTAAACTGTATATAAACATTATTTGGATGCTATTATAAAGTTACATCTGATTAACAAATTAACAAGGAATTATAATCATAATATCTTGTTAAATGTTTAATAAATACTTTGTAAAGCATCTATAAACATTATTTAAATATACAGTAAATAATTTGTAATTTGGTTTTAAATTGGTTTGTGACCCATCTGTCTATTTAATGATTAAAGATGTCTAAAAATTATTTGTTAAACGTTTATAGATCATTTGGTAATCATTAAGAAATACTAAGAAATAAAATATGTAAAATGTTATGTGTTACAATAAACCGTTAAATACTTTACTAATGTAAATGTAGAATGTAACTGTTACCTGTTATCAGCTATGAAACAATATCACTGTAATTTTTAAACTAATTATTTCATGTTATACAAACCATTGATAAAATAACAAAAAATACAGCATTACTAATAATTAGTAATAATAATAATAATAACCTTAACTATCTTTTCTTTTTCTGTTAACAGTAAAATAACTGTTAAGTTTAATTAACTATTAATTTACCATTTATAACTATTACTTTACCATTTATAATTGATTATTATAAAGTACTTCCCTTTAAGCTTATGAGACACATAACTGAATTAAATGCATAAACTGAAATGTTCTCACATTTGACATACTGTTACAACTGACTTGGAGGTCTTTGACATTTTTTACACACACTGTGTAAATAGACTGTCACTGTTTTCTAGATGAGGGTGTTGATCAGAAACAGACAGAGTTTGAATTATGGCCCAAAGCTTTAAAAATACTTCCCAGTCATGGTTATGGTCCAACGGAGTGACTGTTATATTATAACATAACACCACCAGCATATATTTATTTGAGGCTTCTGACTTTTGAGACAATGTGGATGTGTTGGGCCAGGAGCCGGTAGATACAACTTGTTGATCATCTATGAGCATCTCTGTTTGACAAATTTAAGGAGGTTTTTCATCAGATTCGAGTTAAAACATATTTCATAACTTTACCAAAAAACGCTTAACTTATTTTCAGTGTTGGAAGGTATATTTATACAGTACAGTACTTAAGTATAATTTGGACGTACTTTACTTGAGCATGTCCATTTTCTACTATAGAAATGTAGGGGAGTAGCCCTACATTTAAGACATAACTTAAGTTATATTGATTCAGGTTATACTTTAGTCAGGCCTCCTTTATGCAGCTCCGCTGCTCCAGAACAAGTTTGATTGTTTTAGTCCTTTCATTTTATTCTGTTTGGCTAGTGACAGATCTTTGTCATTGCTGGGCACTAAGGATAAGACACACCCTACTTTCAGTTCATGCAGTAAGCCAACTCCAACTCTGTGTTAACCACACAAAGGGAAAAGCACTGGAGGGACGGAGGGAAATACAAGGGAGGGGAAAAACAAGGAAATGCTGTCACCTGGTGGCTATTTGTGACTGATTTGGAGAACAGTAGCACCAGGAACTAAATTTATCAAACTTCTCAAACTGCAAGTAAAACTTCTTCACTTCTACTCCTCCTGACAAAAAGAGTAAATTTCTTTTAATTGAAGAATGCTTAAATCTACTTAATTTAACTTTAGGATCAATAAAGATTCTGCTATTTCCTCCCTGTTTACATATTTACTGCAGGGGTTGAAGTAGTGCTAAGATTTTGTTTTACTAAAAAGAACAATGTTAGGGGAATCTATTGGCAGATCGCCATAAGTACGCATTCTTTAGTGTATAATAGGGCTGTCAATCGATTAAAATATTTAATTTGTGTTATCCCACGATTGTCCATATTTAATAACAATTAATTGCAAATTAATCACATTTTTTTTATCTGTTCAAAATATACCTTAAAGTGAGGAAGTGGGCAAATATGCTGCTTTTTGCAAATATATGAATATTTTTTTTATTGGAAATCAATTAACAGCACAAAACATTCACAAATATTGTTCAGAAACCCTCACAGGTACTGCATTTAGCATACAAAAATATGCTCAAATCATAACATGGCAAACTGCAGCTCAACAGGCAACAACAGCTGTCAGTGTGTCAGTGTGCTGACTTGACCATGACTTGCCCAAAACTGCATGTGATTATTATAAAGTGGGCATAAGCGGAGACTTGTGGGTACCTATAGAATCCATTTTCATACACATATCTGGAGGTCAGAGGTCAATGGACCCCTTTGAAAATGACCATGCCAGTTTTTTCTCGCCAAAATTTAATGTAAGTTTGGAGCGTTATTTAACCTCCTTCCCAACAAGCTAGTATGACATGGTTGGTACCAACGGATTTCTTAGTTAGTCCTAGTTTCATATGATGCCAGTATCTTCACTCTAGTTTTAATACAGAGTCCACTACAACAAATGTGTATTGACGCGTTATTATCGTGTTATTAACTTGACAGGCCTAGTGTCTAATCACCTGTAAATAAGAATTGTGTTTTCATTACCTTAGAATGAGCAGTTTATGCCTACATACGGAGCAGGAACAGACAACCGTAGTTTAGCCTTGCACACGGGAGCATTTCAGCTGGTTGCAATAAAGACTCTTCTTGAAACTTTAGCAGTTGTAAGTAGAGATGTACAGCTCTGACTTTTTCAGTCTCGATACTGATAGCAATACCTGGGCACTGGGTATCAACTGCTACAGAGTACGGATCTGATACCAGTGTTTAATTAATAAGCTTCACTATGTGGAAGGGACTGGGATCATACTTTTATGTGTAAGGTAACATCAGGCTTGACTTTTCATTCTTTTCATTGCTTTCCGAACTTTGTAAAACAAAATGTAATACAATACTAAATACTGTACTGAATTGCATTTTATTATTAAAACAACAAATTGGACACCAGCGACTTGGTTAAAAAAAAAAAAAAAAAAAAAAAAAAGTCATCAAAATTAACAGGAAATACACCTGCGGAGTAGAAGTGGAAACCTTATTAATGCATGCAACAAACCAGTTAAAACTTAAACAACAATTAAAATTCCAGTATAAAATGTACTGTACAACATAAACATGGAACTGAATAGATCAGCCCTAGTGTCACCATTACCCAGTCCAGCTGTTGAGTCAGTATCCTGATATCCGATCCAGTATCAGTATCAGTGCAGCCCTTGTCAAAAGTAACTGCGTAAATTTACTCCAATACTGTACTTATATTTAATTACTTATATATTTATATAATTATGTACTTGAGTTTCTCCATTGTATGCAACTTTATACTTCTATTCCATTAAATCTCAGAAGCAAATATGGTACTTTAGCTGTAGAAACTAGTTATTTACCAAATAAGCATACAGTCTAATTTTGATATAAGCTTGATGATAATCAGGTTAAACCTGTGGCTCTCAATCTTTTTGGCTTTGTTTTTCTTTCTCAACTTCTCACTTGGTTTAATTTTAAGAGGTCAGATTATTCAATATTTTAGAGTTCTCAGGAAAAAAGAGGAAATGTGAACTTCTACATTCCAATGACAGGAGAAAACTCATCTACCTGTTGAGGAAGGCCATGTGATATGATCAAAAGCTTCAAAAGAGCTGCTGAATGTGGTGGAACTGTTTTTGTCAACTGCTGTTTCCAAGGTTTAAGACTTAACTGTCAATCGCAGCATTTTATTGCTGAAAAAGGTGAGAACTGTGTCACTGTATCCACATTTTATTGCATCACTGTTTTAAAGGTGTTGGTAATACTGATAAAACCCAGCCAAGTGTTGCCAACTCTTTTTGCTAAATCTAGCAAATCTCCAAGTCTGTAACACTAACAAGTCCGTGCCTTCAAGCCTCCCTCCAAAGCCAGAACAGCACTACAAACCTTAAAAGGGCAACTACACCCATTTTCAAAATTTATACATTATTCCTATGGTCTAAGACAGTCCAACACATATTGGAATACATGTTCAACTCTCTCCAAAATCTAACGAGGCAAAACTCAACTTATGATGTCACTGGGTATCAAGTGTGAAACTGCTTCATCGACAATGAATTGAGAGAGATGTTCTAGATGATACTGAGAGCACCCAGGGGAATGTTCTCAGTATATGGGTACATTTTCTGTTTCACAACTGACAACGATACAATAGATTGGCAAAGTCTACCCTGTCCACCGCGGGACCTTATTTCTGAAAAATATTCACTGGCGATCCGATTTGAATTGCGCCATAAATCATACATCAATCACACATCATGTGTGTCAATAAAAGATAATTTTGCAAGTAAAGCAGTTTGTTGTAAAACAAATGTTAAGTATCAGACTGTGAAAACTCATATTCAGAAAGACAGCACCCAAAAGTTGCATAAGTGACATCTCTCTTTCTGAAGCTACGATGCCTGTGTGTTTTGTACTGGGATGAACTCACACCAGCAATGGTTCACACTTGCTCTTTCTCTTCCCGGCTCATAGAAAGACCAGGAGTCGCTAAAACATATCAGGTAAAATAGTATTACATCTGTGCGTGGGTCATGGCTAAGTTACCGTGCAACCTAATTTTAAGAAAAAATAAGATAAGATGAACCTTTATTAATCCCCGTAGGGAAATTCAGTTTTTACACTCTGTTGTTAATTTCACACAGTACATATACATGCATTAATGGAGAGATGTCAGAGTGAGGGAGCTGCTCCTGACAAGCGCCCCGAGCAGTTGGGGGTTTGGTGCCTTGCTCAGGGGCACCTCGGCAGTGCCCAAGAGGTAAACTTAGCACCTCTCCAGCAACCAGTTGGTCTTGGGCCATGTGGACCCATGGGACTTGAACCGGTGACCCTCCAATTCCTAAACCACTTGACTATATTGTGCGAGAAGAGAGATGTAGTTCAGTGAGTGGTTTCACACAAAACTAAATGATACCACGACAAACCTATGACAAACTGAAACTTTCTTGACTTGTAAAACTATGTTTTAGATTGACAAACATACACAAAAACAGATACTGTACATATTTTTTTTCCAAAACAAGGTCCCATCGGGTCCACCAGAAGGGGAGGCATTTTGCCTGTCTATAGAATAAAATAAACTCTTCTGTGGGTCCATAAAATCATATCATTTATTTTCTATGGAGCAGTTCCAAAACTTATACCTGATGACATCATAAGTTTGAGACTGAAGTAACTGGAAGTGACATATTGGAATTCTGATTTAGGTGGTGCTCCCCTTTAATGACAAATGAGTATCAAAATAGAGACTCACCACTACAAGTAAGACACCAGATTATACGCTGTTGTTGCATTACTTGCTAATCTATTAGAGCTGTCACAGTCTAATAATGCATTAACGCAAATTCATTTTAAGGGCACTAATTTCTGTAACACATTAGCACAATCAATTTTTAGTAGTGGGCTCATCATATCAAACTAGAAAACCTGAGGAATCCATTAGCACCTACGATGTCATACTACCTTGTTGTACAGGAGGCTTCATAACGCTCCAAACCTATGCTAAATTTTGACGAGGAAAAACTGCATTTTCAAAGGGATCCCTTGACCTTTGACCTCAAAATCTGATAATGTAAACGGGTTCTATGGGTACCCACGAGACATGCCCACTTTAAGATAATCATATGCAGTTTGGGGCAAGTCATACTCACTGTCAGTGTCAGCTGTTGCCTGTTGGGCTTGAGTTTGTCATGTTATGATTTCAACATCTTTTCTGCTAAATGCAGTATCTGTGAGGGTTTCTGAACATCTGTCATTCTGTGTTAACTGATTTTCAATAATAAACATATCCAAACATTTGCATAAAGCAAGCTATTTGTCCACTCCGATGTTTAGTATTAAATACTTGACAAATCTTCCTTTAAGGTACATTTTGAACAGATAAAATATAATCTAAATATTTAAATGTGATTAATTTGAATTCAATTAACTTTGGACAATCATGATTAATCGTGATGCAATACTTTAATCAATTGACAGTCCTAGTATCTAATTTGACTGAAGAAACAATGACACATTTTTCCGACAAAAAGACTTTGCTTCTTTATTGAGTGAAAAGAAATCCAGACAGGTGATGCAGGTGAACCAGAAATGCTTGGCATTACAAATTTGCATATCCCAACTTCCTAACTCATCATCTCCTTCTGCAAGAGCCTGCGCCCAGAGGTTTGGCAGCTTCATCTGTAAACCCCAAATTTAAATGTAACACAAACAAGGTTGGGTGGAGGTCAAAACTAAATGATGGCAATTTGTTCCCAGCACTTTTAATAAAATGAGGAGGAGGTCTCAAACAGAGGGCAGGGGGCAATGGAAACATTTCAACCTGGGTTAAGTTATTGTATTGGATTACAAATTTCATGCCTGATCCAGTCTTCTACCCACTACTGACATTCCTTCGAGGCCACCTTTTCCCCCCCCAACAACAGAAAAAAAACTTATCATTTCCTTATAATATAATAATTTTATTTTACTTTTTCTAAGTGTACATCATCTCAGCCATGTGTGACATCTTCTTGGGGATGTAGAGATAATACTCCATGTAGCCAGAAAGGTCCTCTATTGTGATGTCGTCGACGTAGGCCCGCGCCTGCTCCGAACACGAGCGAGGGGAGCCCGACAACAATGTTGCTGATGATGATGAAGGTGATGAAGCTGTGGCAACATTGGTGCTGAGAGTTCTGGTGGTGCCTTTGCGGCTTGGCAGGCTCCTCTCGCACTCTGATATGACATTGCGGAGCCCCGTGAAGGAGTACACCTCCAAGCCGTGCCAGCCTTGATGAAGGGACTGACACTGGCACTTAGATTGAGCCCCGTGCCTGTTCTCCTCTTGGGAATCTGAACTATTCTTCCAGCCACAGGAGCAGGGAATATGGGGGCCTTCTACTGAACTGCTACTGTGGAGCTCGGATAAAGCTCGGAAGTCAGCAGCGTCTGCGGGTCCAGATATCTGAAGCGCTCCTGCTGCAGACTGTGCTCCTTCACAGGCACTTTTCTCTGGGATGCTCTCCTCGCACAACTGAACATCTCCAGGGCTTCCTCCATCCTCCCTGGATGACGTTGAGACAGTAGTAACAACAGTGGGGATCTCCTGTAAGGACAGCGGGGAAACTGAAGCTCCGACATGTGTCTCATACCCAGCACAGGATCCAAAAACCAGAGGGGAGATGTGGCCGGAAGTGCCTGAAGAAGGGAGCTCTTTCTGGCCCAGGACAGCCACGGAGGAGGCTGTTCTTCCATCGACAGCAGGACGAGGTTCCACAGACTCAAGCACAGCCAGGCGCTGGTGCTTCAGGCAGCCACTCTGTGTTGACAGTGCAGAGGCTGCCGCAGTGCTGCAGTAGGTGAACTTTGGAGGGTGGAGGATGGGGGACTTGGACCTCCGACGCCGCTGGGTTCTGGATGCTCCTCTAGAAGTTTTCCTCATGCAGCTAAAGATGGAGGGAGAAAGAGTAAGGCCAAATGAGAAAAAAGGAGAAGAAAGAATGACAGGAAAACATGAAACATTATGTACAAAACATAGTATTTTTAAAAAGGAATTCATTGAAGCTAATCAGCCTACTTAGAACTTAGGGAGGACAGAACCTGCCAAAATTAAAAAGTAAATGAATGAATAACTGACTTGATAAATACATAAATAAATGTCATCAAATGTAGCAAAAATAATCCATCCATCTGCAACCACTTATCCTGTTTGGGGTCGCGGGGGGACTGGAGCCTATCCCAGCTGACATTGGGTGAAGGCATGGTACGTCCTAGACAGGTCGCCAGTCAATCACAGAGCTGACAAAGAGACAGACTGCCCTTCACACTCACATTCACACCTATGGGCAATTTGGAGTTATCAATTAACCTAACGCGCATATCAAGGCCAAAAGGAGCAGAACCCTATCAAGTTTGTGCTGGTTTATTTTTAGGGTTCAAGCCCCGAAGCCCTGGTTTATTAGGGCCTGAGCACCAACAAGGGCGGGCCGCAAGGAACCTATTGAAACTGAAGGAATAACGTGGAGACGCACAAAAAAAGCCAATGGGAGCTATATCCAAACCCAACAGGAAGTCAGCCATTTTGAATTGTATTTTATTTTATTTTATTTTTTTTACTTTTTCAAGGCACTGTACTTTAACAAACTCTTTTAGATTTAACCTGATCAACTTAAAATTTGGTCAGAAGAATCTTAAGACCTTTGTGATGAAAAGTTGTTCAAAGATCAAAAAGTTATCAAACTATGTTGCCATGGCGTGGCAACAAAAAAGTGCCTTTTGCAAAAAAAGAAAAAAAAAAAAAGACGGAAGTTGTTATTACTCTGGCATACATTAAGCAATCTGCTCCAAATTTGTCATGTGTGATGAAAGTCCTTTTGTGACCATATTTACATGCAAATTTTGACTCAGTCATAGAGCCATATCGTGGTAACAGGATATATCATGTTTTACATGTTGATGTTCCTCACAGATGAAACAGATCCACCTCAAAATAGGTCAAAAAAGCCTTAACAACTTGATGATGCTTCCTTTTGAAAATTTTGAGTTTTCATTGAATGGCAGCACCCTGGCACGACGGTAAATTTCAATGACACACCATGAACAAACAAACTGTTGTCTCAACTCCAGATGGTCAGATCTTTACAAAAAGTAAATACATTTGATAAGCATCCAGGCCTGAAGACATCTACAGGCCAATTTTGAATCATACTCATAGCGGCACCAACTGGCAACAGGAAGTTACAGTTGCTATATTTTTGGGTACTACTCTTGGCAGGTTAACCAGATCCACCTCAAATTTTGTCACAAACATGGTAAGACCGTCACGATGCCAGAGGACGAAGCTTTTGAGTTTTTGTGAAATGCTGTTGCTATGGCAATGTATTGGAATAGGACATTGTTTCTGAGAGGTTAGGATTGTTTTAATATAAACAAAACTTGGCACACTCATAAAAAGTCCTAAAATGTGTTAACAGATGTGTTTTTTGTGCTTGGGTAGGGCAAGGGGGCGCAATAATTTCAGTGAAGCGACCCTCATGGTACATTTCACCTAGATGGTAGGCATGTGTATCACATGCAGACTTTTTTTAAATTCTCCATTATAAAAAAAATCACCTTTTTTTTTGATTCTTGGTGTATTTTTATCCATTTCCAGGTTTTGTAATTTAACAAACTCCTCCTACAGATTTAACCCAATCAACTTCAAATTTGGTCAGTACAATCTTAAGACCTTTGTGATGAAAAGTTGCCAAATCATGAGTTTTTATGAAACAACATTGACGTGGCGTGGCGGAAAGACAAACTGTTGTAACTCAACTGTACTTGGTCCGATCTGCTATGAAATAGGTAAAGTTTGAACTTGACCTATTACATAGCAGTTCAGGCCTGAGGACATCTACACAGCAATATTTTCTCACAGTCATAAGGCCACCTACTGGCAACAGCTCAGGGGTAGCGAATTGGCTTGATACCCCGCCCGTTGAGTATCCCCGGCAGCACGTTTCAACTAGTATAAAATTTGATAGGTATGTGTAACTTGTAATTAAAGCCACTTGAAGGTTTACCGTAAACCAACAGGAACTCGGCCACTTTTTTAATCATTTGCACATGCTGTACTTCAACCCAATCAACTGACAGCATAATAAGTAAAAAAAAAAATTAAATGTCAGCCCTCTCATAAGTCCGATTGGCTTGAAATTTGACATGTCCAGTCGAAGAACAACTAATACAAACAAATACTGAAAGGCTGAACACACAGTAATAATGAATCAAGGGTGTGATTGCTGTCACTCCTCTATATAGAAATAATCGACCTGGAATGACTTTGCCCTGCTTTGTGAAGCCATTTGCTTCTTTATTTATCTAGCTTTGCATTGATTTCCTTATTTACTCTTGTTTACATTTTCCCTTTTATTTTTCTAAATCTATTTATTTTTTATTTATGATGACATGTGTGTGTCACAGCCAGTCTACAATTTAACAAAGAGCAAGCAGTGAGTTTTAACACAGTTGTATTCCATGAAAGGCCTGAGCTGTTTTTTTTTTTTTTTTATTTAATGAATAATATATATATTATTATATAAGAGAATGCTGACTGAGCGCATTTGCAGTTTTTAAACACTACCTGCTGCTTCATAGTGTGAAAATAAATCCTTCTGTTCACAGGACGACATGTCTTGCAACTGAGCAGTGACCACCTCAACCTACCCATGCCAGTTGTCCTTCGGGCAGCTGAGTTTGGGCTTCACACTGCTGGTGTCAAGACAAGCACGTGATGTCACTCTGGGAACCAACGACTCAGACACACTCACAGCTCCAGGTAAACTGGAAAGAAGAGAGAAACATACATTTTACTGCTGCAAATGTACCAAATGTGGGGGCGGCAGTAGCTCAGTCTGTAGGGAGTTGGCTTGGGAACCGGAGGGTCACCGGTTCAAGTCCCGCCATGGACCAAGAACTGAGTGTGAACTGGTAGCTGGAGAGGTGCCAGTTTACCTCTTGGGCACTGCAGAGGTGCCCCTGAGCAAGGCACCAAACCCCCAACTGCTCAGGGCGCTTGTCAGGAGCAGCCCCCTCACTCTGACATCTCTCCTTTGTTGCATGTGTGTGTTCGGGTCTGCATGTACCGTGTATAAGTTAACAACAGAGTGAAAAAATTGAATTTCCCCTCGTGGGACTAATAAAGGACTATCTTCTTCTTCTTCTTCTCCTTCTTACTAGCCTCAACATCAATACTCTGCATAGGCTGTCACCTGCTCTTAAAACCTAAAAATGTCTAGAAATTGATTGCTGTGAGTCCGTCCTGAACGACCTTTGCTGTGTTTATGCCAAGCGTCCACACTACTCAGGCATTTGAAAACACTGCTGACCCTTGTTTTAATTTTTTAAACTTCAGAGTTGTTTTTTTGTCTGGAGGGACAAAAACAGAGACCTTTGAAAACGATGATGCAGACACCAACGTTCCCTTCTTGATTGGATCTTATCAGTCGTGATGTATCCTTCCCTAAGTCATCATGCTCCATCACCCCTTTCCAGAAGAAAACAAATGACAGCCTCGAACATCAGCGGTGGTTAATTTTAACATGGATAACAAGATACAAGTGATGCTGACCTTGACCTAGCAGCTGTTATGCAGTTCAATTCTGCATTTTATAATGGTACTACTGCCAACATGCGCAGGAGGCAAGCTATTACTTGAGCACTTTGCATAACTTCCCGTTTCCTGCGCCGTCAAAAGTTTGGACACACCTTCTCATTCAATGGTTTTTGTTTATTTTAATATTTCCTACATTGTAGATTAATACCGAAGACATCAAAAGTATGAAAGAACACATATAACAAAGCAGAATATGTTTTATATTTTAGATTCTTTAAAGTAGCTCCCTTTTGCTTTGATGACAGCTTTCCACTGACAGTTTCTCAATCAGCTTCATGAATTGAAGTGTGAATTTCCCCACTGTGGGACTAATAAAGGAATATCTTATCTTATCTTATGAGGTCATCTCCTGGAATGGTTTTGAATTAACAGGTGTGCCTTGTCAAGAGTCAATTTCTGGAAATACTTGCCTCCTTTAATGTGTTTGAGACCATCATTGTGTTGTGCAGAGGTAGGGTTAGTACACAGTGGATAGCCCTATTTGACTGCTGTCATAATCCATATGACACCAAGAACCACTCAACTTAGAAAAGAGAAACAACAGTCCGTTATTACTTTAAGACATGAAGGTCAGTCGATCTGGAAAATTTCAAAATTATTGAAAGTATCCTAAAGTGCAGTTGCAAAAATCATCAAACAGTATGATGAAACTGTCTCTCATGAGGACCACCCAGGAAAGGAAGACCAAGAGTTACCTCTGCTGCAGAGTAGAAGTTCATTAGAGTTACCAGCCTCAGAAACTGCAAATTAACAGCACGTCAGATTACAGCCCACATAAATTATTCACAGAGTTCAAGTATCAGACAAATCTCAACATCAGAGGAGACTGTGTGAATCAGGCCTTCACAATTGAATTGCTGCTTAGAAGACACTACTGAGGATGAACAACAAGAAGAGAATTGTTTGGTCCAAGAAACACAAGGAATGGACATTAGACCAGTGGACATCTGTTCTTTGGTCTGATGAGTCCAAATTTGAGATTTTTCATTCCAAACACGGTCTTTGTGAGATGCAAAGAAGGTGAGTGGATGGTTTCTGCATGTGTTTTTCCCACCGTGAAGCATGGAGGAGGAGGTGCGATGATGTAGGGGTGCTTTGCTAGTGACCCTGTTGATGATTTATTCAAAACTCAAGGCACCCTTAACCAACATGGCTACCAAAGCATTCTGCAATGCCACGCTATCTCATCTGGTTTGCGCTTTTGTTTTTTTCAACAAGACAATGACCCCAACCACACTTCCAGACAATGTAAGGATAATTGATCAAAGAAGGACAGCAATGGAGTGCAGTGTCAGGTGACCTGGCCTTCACAATCACTCAACCTAAATAGAACTGAGATGGTTTGGGATGAGTTGGAGCACACAGTGAAGGAAAAGCAGCCAGTAAGAACTCAGCACCCCTGGAAAGTCCTTCAAGACTGTTGGAAAACCATTTCAGGAGACTATCTCATGAAGCTGATTGAGAGAATGCCAGAGTGTGCCAAGCTGCCATCGAAGCAAAAGGGTGCTACATAAAGAATCTAAAGTCTAAAACATATTATTTGTTTAACATTTTTTTGTTTACTACATAAAGTACAGACCAAAAGTTTGGACACACCTTCTCATTCAAAGAGTTTTCTTTATTTTCATGACTATGAAAATTGTAGATGCACACTGAAGGCATCAAACTATGAATTAACACATGTGGAATTATATACTTAACAAAAAAGTGTAAAACAACTGAAAATATATCTTATATTCTAGTTTCTTCAAAGAAGCCACCTTTTGCTCTGATTACTGCTTCACAGACTTTGCATTCTCTTGGTGAGCTTCAAGAGGTTGTCACCTGAAATGGTCTCCAACAGTCTTGAAGGAGATGCAGATCCAGAGATGCTTAGCACTTGTTGGCCCTTTTGCCTTCACTCTGCGGTCCAGCTCACCCCAAACCATCTGGATTGGGTTCAGGTCCGGTGACTATGGAGGCCAGGTCATCTGGCGCAGCACCCCATCACTCTCCTTCTTGGTCAAATAGCCCTCACACAGCCTGGAGGTGTGTTTGGGGTCATTGTCCTGTTGAAAAATAAATGATGGTCCAACTAAATGCAAACCGGATGGAATAGCATGCCGCTGCAAGATGCTTTGGTAGCCATGCTGGTTCAGTATGCCTTCAATTTTGAATAAATCCCCAACAGTGTCACCAGCAAAGCACCCCCACACCATCACACTTCCTCCTCCATGCTTCACGGTGGGAACCAGGCATGTAGAGTCCATCCGTTCATCTTTTCTGCGTCGCACAAAGACACGGTGGTTAGAACCAAAGATCTCAAATCTTCAAATCTTCAAATCGGGGGTGGCAGTAGCTCAGTCTGTAGGGAGTTGGCTTGGGAACCGGAGGGTCACCGGTTCAAGTCCCGACATGGACCAAGAACTGAGTGTGAACTGGTAGCTGGAGAGGTGCCAGTTTACCTCTTGGGCACTGCCGAGGTGCCCCTGAACAAGGCACCAAACCCCCAACTGCTCGGGGCGCTTGTCAGGAGCAGCCCCATCACTCTGACATCTCTCCATTGTTGCATGTTTGTGCATGTGTGTGTTCAGGTCTGCATGTACCGTATAAGTTAACAACAGAGTGAAAAAATTGAATTTCCCCTCATGGGACTAATAAAGGACTATCTTCTTCTTCTTCTTCTTCTTCTAAATTTGGACTCAGACCAAAGCACAGATTTCCACTGGTCTAATGTCCATTCCTTGTGTTCTTTAGCCCAAACAAGTCTCTTGTGCTTGTTGCCTGTCCTTAGCAGTGGTTTCCTAGCAGCTATTCTACCATGAAGGCCTGATTCACACAGTCTCCTCTTAACAGTTGTTCTAGAGATGTGTCTGCTGCTAGAACTCTGTGTGGCATTGACCTGGTCTCCAGTCTGAGCTGCTGTTAACCTGCGATTTCTGAGGCTGGTGACTCGGATGAACTGATCCTCCGCAGCAAAGGTGACTCTTGGTCTTCCTTTCCTGGGGCGGTCCTCATGTGAGCCACTTTCTTTGTAGCGCTTGATGGTTTTTGCAACTGCACTTTTTCGGACTGACTGACCTTCATTTCTTAAAGTAATGATGGCCACTCGTTTTTCTTTACTTAGGTGCTTTTTTCTTGCCATAATACAAATTCTAACAGTCTATTCAGTAGGACTATCAGCTGTGTATCCACCTGACTTCTGCACAACACAACTGATGGTCCCAACCCCATTTATAAGGCAAGAAATCCCACTTATTAAACCTGACAGGGCACACCTGTGAAGTGAAAACCATTTCAGGTGACTATCTCTTGAAGCTCATCAAGAGAATGCAGAGTGTGTGCAAAGCAGTAATCAGAGCAAAAGGTGGCTACTAAACTAGAATATAAAGCGTATTTTCAGTTGTTTCACACTTTTTTGTTAAGTACATATTTCCACATGTGTTAATTCATAGTTTTGATGTCTTCAGTATTAATGTACAATGTAGAAAATAATTAAAATAAATGAAAACCACTGAATGGGTAGGTGTGTCCAAAGTTTTGACTGGTACTGTATCTCGCGCTCCATATTTTCCAAAGTTGTTTAAGGTTACGGAGTAGGATAACTGCGTAGAATAAAAAAAGACATCTCATGGCTGTTAAAACTGAACTAAAAGTTGTTTTAAAGTTTAAATTCTATAGATATTGTAATATTTATTTCAATGGAATTGTATGACTATGAAAAAAATAATCTGTCACAAGCAGTAGTAGGGTATTAATATGAAGGTGTGCAAGTGAGGTGCCATTGCAGTGCTTGCAGCCTGGCTATTTCCACCTACATCCCACACAATATTTGACATATTAAAACAAATTGAAATTAAAAAAAAAAAAAAAAAACATTGCAACAACCTACAACCTTGGACAATAAAGAGCAGCTCACTTATTCTGTCTTCACTTTTACTAGGGAGACACTTAAAGTGTGGGAGTAATGTTATATCTACCATAATGGCTTTGGCCAACATGTAGTTTGTGGTACTACAGCAGAACAATTAATTGTATTTGTGCTAATATCGCAATATGATAAAACAAGATTTTCTAATCGTAAAGGCTGCGATTACACTCTGGTCATGTGACACACAAGAGTAGAGCACACAGAGGAAGCATCACCTTGCCTGCTACACTGTACCTTGAGCTGTTATACAGACCTCTGGCTCAACAGAACCTGATACTGCAGAAACTTTAGTGTCAAAGAGGAACAGTACTTCAGTTGTGTGGAACTATTTTGGCTTTAACAAAAAAATATACTGCACAGCATCATGTCTTGTGCAAAACCTGCCTTGCGACTGTTGCTACCTCACAGGGCAACACTACTAACTTAAAAAAACACTTAAAAAAAAAAAAAAAAAAAACACAAAGCCATGTACGATTTGCATGGCTGCAATGACAACCACCAGTGTGCCAAGTAAGCCAAATACAACCTGACAGGAATCACTGACCTAAATGTTTTAAAGTGTAACTCCATACAAACTTATTTCAAAATGGCACGTGGAAATGACTCAATCAGTAACAGAGTTCACAGTGAAAGACATGATGCCCCTCAGTACAGTGACCAAGCCTAGGATTACGGCTTAGATAAGAACACTGAATAAGCAGTACAGTATGACCTCCTGCACACATTTTAGCCAGGTTGCCATACCGGAGCTACACAAGAAATGTAAACAGAGAGTTGCAGCGGAGCTGAAAACAGCAGAGTTTTTCTCTAATACAACTGACATGTGGTGAAACTGTACATCAGAGCCCTATCAGAGTCTTAAGGTGCATATCAGTAATGAAGACTTCCACCTCAAAACTTGCTGCCTTTGAACTTATACTTTGGTTTGTGTGATTTGTTACTGACTTTCATAATAATGTTTGTCAGTGCTTTGTTATGTTGACATGTACATGTACATAATTATTATCTGTTTACAAGGCTATAAGTTCAACAAACTGTTCAATATACTACTGTGATTTAAGTAGTTAAATAAAAATGTTATACCAATTCATGCATCACTTAACTCCATCATAACAAGAAAGAACAAGTTTATGTTTAATCTATACAATATTGTTTAATATGTGGTCATATAATAGAATGATTTATTGCTTGTGTTTGTTAAATAATACAGAAAATAAGGAACTTAAAAATACTTAGATATTAAATCACAATCGCAATATTGGTAAAAAAAAAAAAAATCAGAATTAGATTATATTCCAAAATTGTTTAGCCTCAGTAACAACAAACTAGTTCATATCCTGACAGCAGCAAAAAACAAGTGTCAGTAAGCCAGTGGTTCAGCCAGTGTATGTTGTTATTTACCTCTCTGCATCCACCCTCAGCTTCTTAAAGGCCGTCTGCAGTGTCTCCTCTTCACAGTCCTTCCCTCCTGCCTCCATGGTGGGAGGAGGCCCCTCCGACCAACCACCCAGCTAAAACACAAAGACAAAAACACATCAATACTTCCTCTCAAATATTGATTATCATGAGGTTGTGGGCTACTAGTTGTCTTAAATTATTTAAAGACAGGTTAAATGTGAAATTGGAACCTAATGTTTTCCAAACTGACATCTTTCCACAGCACATGGCCAAAACATTAAGGCATCAATTGAAGGTAAAAAAGCCCTGGATCCTAATATGAAGGTGTAATAGATGGACTAGCAACATTTATTTAAAATAAACAAGAACATTAAAATAGAGATGCAGTCAGACATATTAATAGTTTGCTCATACATCATTACTCCGTTTAGTCACTGCCAATTCTGCTTAGCACACATCACGTGATTGACAAGCTGATGGTGCCACAAACATAAAAACACAAGGTGAGGGATAAATTGTAGTTCAACAGCTGATAAACGAGTTTCTCATACATTTTCTGCAGGAGTGGTTAAGAGTTAACTTCAATAATTCCGCAGCAAAACCACAGCGACGACATTGGCAACCGCTGATTGTTAACAGAAGATTTCATAACCCTATTGGTTAACGCTTGTGACTTACTTTGGCCGCTAAGCTAAGTGGTTAGCTGGCCACAGAACGTCGATTTTAAAACCCTTTCAAAACAATGGAGTTGATACTCACGGTTCAGGATATCCTGGTCGCAGTAGAGAGAGATATATACCCAGGGCATAAAGGGTGTTTGCCTCGCAACAGGCCTTTGGATGTTGACTAGCCAGCGAGGCTAGCGAGAGCTAACACAAGCTAAAGGCTTGATGAGCAAGCTAGCTCCGTGAGACTTGCCTCCGTGAAAACACGAACTGTGCCTTTTTTTAAAGACTGCTCGTGGATGGCTACACTCGCGAAATCATTCCAGAATGAAATAAATGACGAATATCGACAGAGATCAACAACATAGCAGTTAAGGCCTAGCTTAAATGGCGACTCTTCTTTCTCCTCACCCTTGTTTACAGTCGACTAGCAGCAGTCGCAGTGACTCTGCAACAACGCGCTGCGCTGGTGACGTAATAAGCCAACAAAAACTCCTCCTGACGCTCTGCTGTTTGTGTTCAATGAATTCATAAAATATCCACTTATGTTTAACGCAACAACCGAGCTCGATGTCATAACATAATGTGATTTTCATATTAATGACATAGTTTTGTGGCCGTCTCAATGGGGAACACAGTATTTATTACTCTGTTATATAACAGACATACAGACGGCATTGTGCTGGTATAACACTTATATATGTACAGTTTGGGTTCAGATTACTTTAAGAAATATGGGTTGTACACAAGTGTAGCAGGAAACTATCCTAAATCAGAACCTTCAAATAACCACAGAATATAGATGTATAAAATATAATCAGCCTTTATTCAAAAACACTAGAGTTTATAAAAAAGAGGGGGGGGGGGGGGTAACTGAGTGAGGGTGCACGTCCACTAGAGCTCCAAAAATCTCATTAAGATGTGAAACCACACAGTTCAACACAGGGCTAGACTTCTAGCACACCACACAGCACATTGTCACCCTTTGCTGGAGAGGCACTGCAACACAACGCTGGTCACCCCACACAGCAAATCACTGCAACCCACTCGTCACCAAAAGTAAGAGCTCCCTGCTCAGAGCCATCACTTCTCTCCTCAGCTATTCTCCCTGCCCACACTGTAAAACATTTGTAAAATACAAGACCAATAATTATTTAGAATATACTTAACTCACCTGACCGGCGAGACCCTCCCCCCAGGGTCTATGCTTGAGACGCCGTCCAGCTCCCCGGTGAGTGGTTCCGCTGGGTGGCGCAAGCACTGGCGAGACTGTGGCTTCCGGGCACCGGCATTGCTTTCATGGCTCAGTTTGGGGAGTGATGGCAGCTACTGCACACTCTATGAGCTGGCCCTAACTATCTACAGGAGGCAACAAACCTCCTCTCCTCACACTGGACGTGCTGAAACCCTGATCTGGCTGTCTTTATCGCCGGCAGCTCTAAACCACTGCAAACGACACCCTTCCTCCTACAGAGTGTCGAGCCGCCATCACACAGATGGTCCCTCCTCAAGTCCTCTGTTTCAACTGTCTTTTATCTCTCTCAGTCCAGCATCTCTTGTGCCTGCAATCAGGCACACCAGTGATCAATTCAGTTAATCAGCCCATTCACATCACACCTCCCCCTACTTAACCAGCCCATTCACATAACACTATCCTCCTTTTTGACTAAAAAGGACTCATGCTTGAGTCATTAAGGTGGCATCTGGTAATCTCGAAACCACAGACGCAGCCTCCACTGTCGTCCTGGCCGTCCACTCTCTGCCGATGGTTCCACTGACACTTGGTACTCCTGTTGTCCGGAGCAGGTTACCGGCACTGTCTCAGAAGAAGACCTTGATCGAGCGGCAGCTGGGTCCTCAGAAGAAGCTGGGTTCAATGTCAGGTAGGTTTCCTTGCAAGGCTCTCTTGGATCGTCTAGTGTCCTCCACAATGGCGTTTCGATCCTCCCAATGTGCTGGTGGTCCCCTCCCGCCTGCAGGGATATCCCAGCCGTGCTGACGAAGGTGGACCCAGCTGGCACCAAACGAGACCCCACAGCACCCGCGTTGGCTCGACCTGGTCGGGGGACTCGTCTATTCTTCTCCTCTGGATCCTGACACTAGAGGTGATATTTCTACACAGGGAGAAGTAAAAGTCTTAAATCTGTTGAAATGAACAACACTTTCTGGACCCCCCTCAACTGGTACTAACTTATATAGCACCTCAGTCACTCTAAATGAATGTTATACCTCTGCAGTTTAGGATACACCCCATGCTTCCTAGCCTTATTCTGCACCCAGATCAGTTCTCCCACAGAATAGTACTGGAAATTTGTCCTAAAACCATAGGACTATTTCTGCTGTTCTGAAGCCCTTGCTTGGTGCCTTTTAACTGATCCTATCACAGTAGACAACATGTCTCTCAAATTAGACACATAATCATGCACTGAAGTAAATGACTCTTGGTTTCCAACAGTTAACGTAATGTCAACAGGTAGAACAATTTCTTTCCTAAACAAGACCTGATATGGAGTGAAAATGGTGCTAGCATAGACACTGCTACGATACGCTAACATGACATAAGGCAACAGAGTGTCCCAGTTCAACTGATTATCCTCCACAAAGAGGGCCAACCTAGACAAAAGGGTACGATTAAAACGCTCAGTCAACCCGTCAGACTGAGGATGGTAAGGGGATGTGCGAGACTTATGAATCTGTAAGAGCCTACACAATTCCATAAATAAGGCAGACTTGAAATTGTGATCTTGATTAGAGTGGATGCTGCGCAGAGCCTCAAAATGACAAACCCACTCCTCTGTTTAAACTTTGGCAATGATGCATGCCTCTTCATTGGGGAGTGGAAAAGCCTCCATCCACTTTGAAAAGTAATCACAAATAACCAGAATATATTTGTTTTTTCTAGGGGTCACTGGGAGAGGGCCAGGAATATTGAGTGCAACTCTTTAGAAGGTCTAGAAGTATCTGAGGGCTGCAAAGGAGCGCATGACTGCTTTCCAGAAGTCTTACGGGAAGCACAATGCACGTATTCCCTGACCCATGCCTTCCCTGACCCATGCCTTAACATCTCCAAAACACCCTGGCCAGTAGAAACCTAGTTAGGACAACTAACCTAGTTAGTCATCCTTAACCTTGGCCTGGAGTTTCTGCACCCGCAAATGGCCCCCAGTAAAAACACTATGTAGTTGTTGTAAGACTTTAGGCACCATTAACCAAGGCAACACTACCTGTACTTGGTACAAAGCATCTGAATAAACAGAAGGAATTCTCACTAATGTAGAAACCTGCATTTGAAGTTGATCTCATACAGGGGCATATCTCCGCAGTTCTGGGTCTCCTACCATCAGACAATCAGCCTGTCTATTACAGTCAATTATTTGTCGCAACTCCCTGTCATCCATTTGTGCCTTAGTCAATTCATCTGTCTGACTGTACCCACTATTCCCTGTGAAAGATTTACATCTACTTGCAACCTTTCTTGGAAAGCTGGCAGCCTGAAGAGAGCATCGGCATTAATGTGTAGCTTGCCTGGACAATGAACAATCTTATATTGAAAATTGGCTAGCTGTTCTACCTGGCGGGCCAACTGCCCCTCCAAGCCCTGAAAATTATGCAGCCACCACAGGAAGCTATGGTCTGTTTTGAATTGGCTGAGTCCATAGCAGGCCAGTTCGTAATTTAACGACTAGTGTACTGGACTGTTCTGGACTCAATTGCACAACTCAGGGTGTTCCCTGATGGCTTCAAAAGTGGGACTAATAAAGGATCATTCATTCATTCAAGCAATCAACGCCTTTAATCTTCAGCAGGGTTCGGTACACAGGAGGTCAGATTAAGGCAAGTAAACAAATCAAAAAAACGTAAAGCAGAGCGAGGTCAAAAAACAGGCAGAGGTTCAAAAAGACACAAGGAATCATACACGAGGAAAGAATGCTGGAACGCTTTACACGAGGAACAAAGTCAAACTGGCACAGAAGGAAGGGGACACTTATATTCTAGAGAGGGGAGTGGCTAACGAGAGACAGATGGACACAACTGGGGTGGGGTTGACAATCAGACACAGGTGAACGATGATGAAAAGTAGATCAGTGAACTGTCACTCAGCCAGGGAGCAGGAAACATGAGGGCAGGAAGTGAAGTGCTCTAAAACGAGAGGGAATGTTAGAATACCAAAATAAAACAGGAAGTGCACAAGAAAAAATGAAAAGACAGAATAACATGACCTAAGACCTGATGGTTGTGACAGGCCTGATGGCAGCAACGAACAAGGGCTTGGGCAGAGGGAACACTGGTCTCAGATTCCACCTCAGGGAATAATGGGGGCTTGTAACCATAGGCACACTGGAAAGGGGAGAGACCAGAGGTGGAGCAGGGTAAAGTATTATGTTCATATTCAGTTCAGATAAGGTGCTTACTCCATGACACAGGGTTTTGTGAGACAAAACACCTTAGACCGGTTTCCAATTCTTGATTGAGACTCCATCTGGCTGTTGGACTCGGGATGATGACCAGAGGAGAGGCTCACTGAGGCACCAAGCAGTGCACAGAACTCTTTCCAGAACCAGGAAATGAACTGGGGATCCCGGTCAGACACCACATCCCTGGGGAAACCATGGAGATGAAAGACATGATAACATTACCTCTGTCGTTTCCTTGGCGGAGGGCAATTTGGGCAATGCCACAAAGTGGACCATCTTAGAGAACCCATCCACAACAGTGAGAATTGTGGTGTTACCTTTGGAGGATGGAAGTCCAGGTACAAAGTCTATTGATATTGTGATTTTTGGTTATTGTTATTAATTTAATTATTAATCAGAGTTCCAAATTGATAGTTTAGTCTATGTAATAAGACTTATCCAAGAAACTGCATTAATTGGCTATTATTTTCTCTTTGTTTCAAAGAGAGGTTCCCCTGAAGATGATTTAATTTACATGAATGTAAAATTGTATGGTTTATTGTGTCTAATACTGGCTTCAAGCTGCTTAATCTTAGCAGCTGAATGGAAGGTGTCCTGCTGACAAAAAACACGAATCTGTGCCTTTCCAACCTCCCACCACAGCATCAAATACCCCAAATCATGGCTTTCCATTGTTGCCAAAAGCATTCAACGGTTTGGCAGAAAATACTGTCTCGCAAGAGCTTGCTGTTAAAAAGCCAGTCTGACTTAACCCTTTAACCTGGTGAGATGATCAGGTCTATACTAACTAGTACTAAGTAAGTGAGGGTCAGTGAAATCACCTGGAGCTGTACTACTGTTAACTAATCTGGAGTTAAGCCTTTGTGAAATGTAGATCCTGTCTAATCCATCTGCACTCATTTCTGACCCTCACCCATGTGTACTGCAGTCCTTGACCAGTCACCCTATTTCCTGCTGTCTCCTGGACTTGGTTGGTGTGAGTGATATTTTCCTCCTCTTTTCTGCAGCTCCAAAGTGCTCAGCTCAATAACTGTAGATCAGTTCTCCCAATTTCTCCAGTTTCTTTACTGCGATTCCCATTAGTTGTTCCAGGAGTTTATTGAGTTTATTGATTGCTGCCCACTCCTTTTTCTCACTGGATTTGGCCACTTGATTAGTGACTTTTGCCCCTGGATCTTAGTCTCAGTTGCAGGCTGTGGTAGTCTAGGCTCAAAGGGCTCTGGTGTCCTGCAGACTTTGGTTTTCGTTGTGCTGCTGAACTTCACTCGACTGACTCGACTTGCTTCTCTGGAAGTAGTGCTGGATGTGAGGTCCCTGACCTTCAAAAACTTTTTCCTGCCTTGATGTATTCTCAGGCCTGCAGAGGATGCAACTCGCTTGTGTCCTGGAGCAGGTGTCAAAGTCTCAGTTATAGTGGTGACCATCTTTCTCATTGTTCCGTTCCTGGGTCTATTGCCTTGTTGTCTGTTGATGATCCTGAGCTTCATTTTTGAAGTGAATTCTGCTGTGCTCTGACCCTTGTGTTTTTTCTGTTGCTGTGAGGACATTTCAGCCAAAAATTACCTAAAACACTTAAACGATAAAATGAATCAACTGGATCTTCACATCCTCAGATGATGGGAGTACATGAAAATTTTTTTGCTGGTTCTTGCAGCCAACACCAGAACTAGTAGCATGCTTTGCTTGTCCTGTGTTAGCAGGTCTGTGATAACAAAGAGAATAATGGCAGACATCAAGGGATTCAATAGCGACTCCGTGGTCGGGGAAAGCCAGTTCTACCATTCCACCTCAGTACTCATATATGGCATGAAAAATGTCTTTGACATCATCAACAGAAGGATTTCTGATCAGTGCATTTTCAGATACATTTTCAGATAGGTGAGGGAGGAGAAAAAGAGAGAGGGTGGTCTTTTATGACATGAAGGGCATCTGTAGACAAAATGGGAACACATGTTTATGTTGAAAAGACATGAAAATTGAATAATATGTGACCTTTAAATCCACTGGTAAACTCATCAAACCTATGGAGCTCGTTCTCTAACTGTCATGCTTATGGACTCTTGAGTTAGTTAGTTTTTTCTGTTAATGTATTATTGGTTCTAGGTTGTTATTTTGAGTTCTGTTATATGCATTCTAGTGCATTGCTTGTTTTTGTCACCCACCCCTGGCATCATGTCTTGTTTCACTCCCTGTCCTGGTCCTGGTGTCTGGTCTTTGGTTGTTTCCTGTTTTATTTTGAAAGTCTTGCATCTCTGTGTCATTTCTGGTTTCACTTCCTGCCCCTGTGTGTTTTCCCTCCGTTTTCATGATTGAAGAAGAAGAAGAAGATAGTCCTTTATTAGTCCCACAAGGGGAAATTCAATTTTTTCACTCTGTTGTTAACTTATACAAGGTACATGCAGACCCGAACACACACATGCACAAACATGCAACAATGGAGAGATGTCAGAGTGATGGGGCTGCTCCTGACAAGCGCCCCGAGCAGTTGGGGGTTTGGTGCCTTGCTCAGGGGCACCTCGGCAGTGCCCAAGAGGTAAACTGGCACCTCTCCAGCTACCAGTTCACACTCAGTTCTTGGTCCATGTCGGGACTTGAACCGGTGACCCTCCGGTTCCCAAGCCAACTCCCTACAGACTGAGCTACTGCCGCTACTGCCGCCCCATTGACACCCCCTGACCGAGTTTCCCTGATTGTTGCTCCACCCCTGATTGTTTCCAACTGGTTGTCTTCCCTGTGTGTATTTAAACCACTCCTTTTCCCTCTGTTCTTGTCGGCTCATTTGTTTGGTCCCCACGATCTCTCTGTGCTCCGTTGTCCTTCTATTTTAACTATTGTGTGCTTCTTCGTGTTTTCCCTAGATTCCCTTTAGACTCCCTTCTCCTCGTGTTTCTTCGTGTCTCTTTTCTTTTGGTAGGTTTTCTGTTTAAATGTCTCCCTGTGCACTCCTAGTTGTCCTGTCTCTCACTTGTCTGGGTTTGTTCCATTGTGTACCCTCCCTGTCTCTCTGTGCACTTTAGTTTTAGTGATAATTCTAGTTTATGTGTATTTGGTTTTGAAATGGCTTTGTGTTTAATTTGTATTTCTTTCAAGTTACAGTTTATTATTATTTTGTATTACTATAAGATTCCAATCCATCAGTCTATGATTAAAGGCTCACTTTTTGTTAATCCATCCCTTTGTGTGTCGTCTGCGTTTGGGATTCTTTCTTTCTTCCTTCCATGAATTACCCAGTATTCTTAACACTAACAGCTCGTTAGGTATGAACGAATGAATACTTGATACGGTGATCTGTGTGTAGGGGTCTAACAGCAGGGAAACCTGCACAAATGCATGTCTGATAAACATGGCTCTCTCTAGCAGCTGTTACTGTAAACATGAGGCTCGTCTTTCAAGAACACAACCACTGCTTTGCTCATTCTTGATGCATGCAATAGATTATTGTGTCCTACCTGCTCTGAGGTGGCGTCTTGGAGGACACCATGCCTCCTGAAAACCACCTGATAAAACCACTGATAACTCAGCCAACACTCTGATGTGATAAAAGAGTATAAGGAAGAATGAAAGGAGAATCAACGTCTTTAAAACCTTTTTTCTGACAGAGATGTTCTCTGTTTTTCTCATAAGATTTTAACTGTTATTTGCACTTGTCTGCATTTGATTTTATGAGGACAGGAGAGGAGAGGAGATGCCGTTGTCTGCTGTCATTGCAGTACAAACCGATGAGACCCTCCTTCAGTCTTCATCATATCCACTGGCCAGTCCTGCTCCATTGGCTCTTCAGCACACTCTCTTCACCACCATTAAAGTCAAGACTCCAGGGAACATATTCTGAGCTAACCACAACATCATGACCCCCTAACATACTACATCACAATGGCTAAATCATCAAAGCCTCTTCACTATTCATATAAGTACACACAATATAATAAATTATTCTTCACTCTAAATGAAGTCTCTTTGGGTTGAAATAACATTACTGCACCATTTCCTTTGATGGTGTTCAGAGATCAACATCAGTCCAGATGGGACAACAGCTACCAAGTCTTTCACTGTGCATAATAATGGCTGTATTAGATCGTTTTCAGCATAAGGAAATTTGTGCTTTGCAGCTCTGGCAGCTGCAAAAACTTCTGAAGGGATGAAACTTGTGTCTCAGTTTGCAGTAAAAAACTATTCCTTGACCTCATTGGAAACAAAACTCCTTTGCAGTATAGAGACCACAGTTTTCTCCAGTTTGCATATTTCACGCAACAGTTCCATTATTCTTTATCTGCTGCTCTCTGAATAACTCCAAACAGCTATTGTACATCTTTAGACAATGATTGGCAAAATCATCATTCCTGAGATGACATGCCTCAGAAAAAAAACACAACCTTACACTTGTTTTCTCATTGATACATGGACATTTGGGGATTAATAAAGGTTCATCTTATCTTATCTTAGCTAAAAAATGCATGAGATACTGAGGCCTACATGTTGTGTTTATTTATAGGCGCTGAGTGGTGCATTCAAAAGGAAAATACTTTGAGTTTTAAAAGGTCTTAAAAATTCAAATCTCTACCACTCATGTAGACAAGAACAGAGTAGAAAACAATGGAGACCTTCTGATGCTGCTGCAGTGTTTATTAGTGTATATGTGCAGCCCCAAATGTGGGTACTGATTTTAATATTACTATTCAGTGGGTTTTATTTTCCATCTTATGTTATTCATTTTATGTCTTGTATTTCACCTTATTTTATAGTATTTTATAAAAAGTATGTTATATAAAGAATGTTTCATTTCACATCTTGTTTTCTCTGCTTTTATGTTCATTCTATGTCTATTTTCCTTTATGTTACAGCACTTTGTGCTCCATTTTGTGCCTTGCAAATTAAGTGTATAATAATATAATTCTTATTCTTATTACTGTTAACATTGTTATTTATTTATTTTATTAATATATCTTATTTTCTGCAGTTACTGGTTTCTGTTATTTTTCACGTGTCCTTTCTCTTTTCCTTCAATAAAAACGAGGAAAAATAACAATTACAGTATCTCAAAGTTCGTATTTCATAGTTATTCTGGTATGTAACATTCAGGACAGCACAGGGCGACTGTGGCCCAATCAGACGGCGCCAACTGGACGTTGTTCCCGGAATGTTCCGTCTTCATCCAATCAGAGTAGAATGCGTGGAAGACCTCAGAAAAAGTCTGACCTATTGACCAATAAGACGCTGACATAGTGTGACGTAACCGGAAAACCCGTTCAGTCAGTTTACCGGCGTCTGTATTGAAGCGGTAGCAACGCATGAGTACGAATTACATTCAGACGGAGCTGTGTGTTTTATTCTAGGAGAAATATTAAAGGTCTGAGTAACTCAGCCGAAAATGTTGTGTTTAAGCGGGTTGTCGATGGCTCTTGCGCTCGCTCTGGTGCCCGTTCCCGCTGAAGCCCTGAAAGAAGGAGAGTGTGAAGGTAGGTTTGTCTGCTAGCTTCAGTTAGCATCACCTGAATGGCTGCTGCCTGGCTCTTCAGCTACTTTACAGGCAGCAGACATGTCCTTACAGAGCTTTCTGTGAACAGTACAAATAGCTGTTAATGATTGGGTGGTTTTAAACGGTGGTGTAGCGTATTTTTTGTCATGTTAACATATTTGTAGACATTATTCCGTTAGGGGGAAACATGCTCCCATAGCTACCAATTTGCTGCTTAAAGACCTTAGAAAAATGAACCTCCGACTAGCTCAGGAGCCACATGTCATGATTTTTTTTTTTTTTTTTTTTTTTTTACATTTTTCTTAGTAATTTTAAGTACTTTTTAATCGCCTTACATTGGCAATACCCCCTATATACTCTATTAAAGTGACAGGTCTTTGTAGAATTTGTGGTGGCTAGACCATCACTTCACTGGTGAGTCTTTATTCTTCTGTTCTTATTCTTTATTCCTGTGCGCATCTGTGCATTGTGTGGTACAGCTACTGCGTGCCTAAATGTCCCTTGAGATCAATTTTCTATCCATTTCACCATTGAATCGTGGTAAACAGATTTTATGTCTTAAATGAACCATGATCTAATGGAATCCCCAGTATGGTAATGGTATAATGATGGTTATATTACAGCTGCAACTAACTATTATTTTCATTTTTGATAAATCTGCTGATTGTCCTTGATCCATTGTTTGTCTATAAAATAGACAGAAATGAAAAAGGGAGTTTCTAATTTTGCTGTGTATTGGCAAGAATCTGGTGATACAATATGTATCACAATACAGGGGTAACAATTAATTATATTGTGATACCGTAATCAAGGTAATATATTGTCCATCCATACATCCATCCATCTTCAACCACTTATCCTGTTAGGGGTTGTGGGAGCTGGAACAAATCCCAGCTGGCATTATACCCTGCACAGGTTGCCAGTTCATCGCAGGGCTGACACATAGACACAGACAACGATTCACACCTTACATTGACACCTATGGCAATTTAGAGTCATCAGTTAACCGAAACTGCATGTCTTTGGATGGTGGGATGGAGCTGCAGAACCGAAGAACCCAGTGAAAACCCAAGCTTACACAGGGAGAACATGCAAAAGGCACACAAACTCTCATAGTATAAAGAACACACCAGACCAACAAAACAAAAAACAAACCACCAGTGACAGCAAAAAAAAAATCACACATTTGACTTATGGCATGTGTTCATTTGTCACCATGTTAAAAACCCTGCTGTAGCTGCCTCTGGAAAGTTGTTTAACACACATTTTCCTCTTTGTTTCAGTGTGTATGACATTCCTCGGGAAGTTTTACCAGTCACTAGAAGACAACAACGTAAACTTCAACAGTGCAGACATTGAGAAGGCCCTTATAAAGAGCTGCAAAGATGCTAAAGGCAAAGATAACCGCTTTGTAAGTAAACTACAGATTACACTTCTACAGATGTCCTTTGGTCATGGATTTTTGGACTATAGTTGTGACTATAGTTGGGGGATTAAACTGCACTAACTGTTACTAGGGCTGTCAAAGTTCATGCAATAATAATGCCTTAACGCAAATTTGTTGTAAGGCCACTAATAGGGGTGCACTGGTCCAACATTTTCAGTCCCAGTACCGATAGCAATACCTGGACTTTGAGTATTGGCCAGTGAGCTGCTTGCCTCACTGTGTGGAAGTGACTGGGATCATTCTGTTACACTGAACAATAATATACCATATTTTACGGACTATAAGGTACACTTAAAATCTTTTAATTTTCACGAAAAATCAACAGTGCGCCTTATAATCTGGTGCGTCTTATATATCAATTCTGGTTGTGCTTACTGACCTCCTCGAACCAATTTTATGTGGTACAGGGTGCTCAAAAATCTGTCAAAATGTTTCATTACAAATTTGGTAACCTTTGAAGCCGCACCGCTGGATGGATTGTCGGAGCATTACGGTAACAGTAGTCAGGTGCCTCGTGGAGTAATACATACTGCTACTGTGCTTCGACATATAGGCACCGTAACATTATCATATGTGTATAAGGAGCCCAAAATGGCACCTGTGAAGAGACATGCTTACGAAGCGGATTTCAAGCTTAAGGCTATCAGTCACTCGACAGAACATGGGAATAGAGCAGCGGCGAGAGAATTTAATGTTAATGAATCAATGGTACGGAAGTGGAGGAAGCAAGAAGATGACCTGCGCCAAGTAAAGAAGACCAAACAGAGTTTCTGAGGGAACAAAGCGAGATGACCACAGTTAGAGGACAAAATTGAACAGTGGGTTATTCAAC
This sequence comes from Pterois miles, assembly GCA_947000775.1. Lineage (NCBI taxonomy): Eukaryota > Metazoa > Chordata > Actinopteri > Perciformes > Scorpaenidae > Pterois > Pterois miles. The sequence continues at coordinate 3,975,232 of CAMQGK010000474.1, read as the reverse complement.
AGAGAGCACCAGGTATAAGCGTCTCTACAGTTTCTATTAGACTCAAGGCAGCAGCGGTAGTGCTTGACAAAATCAGCGACTTTTGAGGAGGTCCTTCTTGGTGCTTTCGTTTTATGAAAAGCGTAATCTGGTCAAGCAAGCTGATCGGAGAGTCTCAGCTCCATCCAGAAGCCCTGTATGCCAAACAGCTACAGAGGATAGCTGAATCTCTTATAAGAGATGACTCCCACCCTCTTAATGGTGAATTTAAGCTGGTCCCATCAGGTCGGAGGTTCATGGTACCTGCCTGTAAGTCTAAGCGCTACAAAAGCAGCTTTATACCAGCAGCCATCACTACTATAAACAAGTAAGAAACTGCAATTTTAATTTATGTATTTCTTTCTTTCGCTGTTTCGCTTATCTTGTCTTAAAGAATGGCACTTTCTGGCTTGGTTTTGACATATTTTTTATGGCTTTTATGACTTTTATGGCTTTTATGGCTTTTTATCCACTGATGTTTTAACTTATCTTGTTCTTTTTCTTTTTTATGAATACGGCCGCTCTTCCTGCCCTTTTTAGCCTAAGCACTGTTGTCACTCTGTCTTGTATTGTGTTATGTTGTTTTTGTGTTCACAATTACGAGATGACTCACTCACTGTAAACCAAATTTACCTACGGGTACAAGTAAATATTCTGATTCTGATCTCTCCATACGCACAAAAACAACCATCTTGCAGCAACTGCCAAAGGATTACGAAGAAAAGAAGAAGAAGATCTACCTTTATTAGTCCCACAATGGGGAAATTCAATTTACACTCTGTTAAACTTATACATGGTACATGCAGACCTGAAACACACATACATGCATTAATGGAGAGATGTCAGAGTGAGGGGGCTGCTCCTGACAAGCGCCCCGAGCAGTTGGGGGTTTGGTGCCTTGCTCAGGGGCACCTCAGCAGTGCCCAAGAGGTAAACTGGCACCTCTCCAGCTACCAGTTCACACTCAGTTTTTGGTCCATGTCGGGACTTGAACCGGTGACCCTCCGGTTCCCAAGCCAACTCCCTACAGACTGAGCTACTGCCGCCCCCAAATGAAGCGCCCAACGTGGGGCTCGAACCCACGACCCTGAGATTAAGAGTCTCATGCTCTACCGACTGAGGTAGCCGGGCAGCTAACCCTTTTCCGCACCTACTGCAAGGACAAGATCACTGCAAATAAGATCCAGTTAGAACACATCACCAACATGGACGAGGTCCCCCTCACCTTTGATATCTCGTGAACCGTACTGTAAATTCTCGGAAATGCCTTCAGAGATGGCTTATGGTAGAGAAATGAACATTCATACATTGTGAATTTCCCCACTGTGAGACTAATAAAGGAATATCTTATCTTATCTTATTCAGTTCGTAGGCAACAGCTCTGGTGGACATTCCTGCAGTCAGCATGCCACTTGCACACTCCCTCAAAACTAGCAACATCTGTGGCATTGTGCTGTGTAATAAAACTGCACATTTTAGAGTGGACGTTTATTGTGACCAGTCTCAGGCACACCTGTGCAGTAATCATCCTGTCTAATCAGCATCTTGATATGCCACACCTGTGAGGTGGATGGATTATTTTGGCAAAGGAGAAGTGCTCACTAACAGATTTAGACAAATTTGTGAACAATATTTGAGAGAAATAGGCCTTTTGTGTACATAGGAAAGTCTTAGATGTTTGACTTAAGTGCATAAAAAATGGGAGCAAAAACAAGTTTTGTGTTTATATTTTGTTCAATATATGTGTAAGGCAACATCAAGCCTGACTTAAACATTGCTTTCTTAACTTTGTAAAAAAACGAAATATAACAAATGAATGCATAGATAGAAATTTATTGAATTGTTATTTATCATTAAAAGAACAAATCATACTCAACAACTGCAAAAAAAGACTTTAAAAAAGACTTATCTTATTTAATCTGATGAGGCTTTTTTTTTCAAACCTATTTTAGGGTTAGGACATTATGACAACAGACATTCAAAGCTTCAGTGGAAGCTTCAAATGTTAAAAAACTACATTTGACAAAGCCCTAGCTGCAACAATTAATTAGTGCAAGTAATGCTAATGGTGCATAATGACATCATCAATACTGTCCAATAAGTGAGTTTATTGTTGGTTTTACATGTTTTGGTTTGTTTGTAAAAAATAAGTGTGAACACGACCAGAAGCAGAAGAAACCATACTCTTTGCTTATGGTGTATGGAATGAGTGAAGTGAAGTCAATGAAGCCAATGAATTGCATTCACATCATTGGCTGAAAGCCTGACTGAAAACTACTGGAGACCCTTTAGACATGGTTAACCTTATAAAAACTTTCATACTCTCCATTTCACATGTCTAGTGTTATTACATCGGGGCAACAAGTGATGCAGCCACCAAGATGATCAATGAGGTGTCCAGGCCACTCAGCTACCATGTCCCAGTGGAGAAGATCTGTGAGAAACTCAAGAAGAAGGACAGTCAGATCTGTGAACTGAAATACGGTGAGGAGGACAAAAGCTATATTTCTCTTCTCCCAGACATTTTTCCATCTCTCCAAAGTATAACAGTTATACTCTAGGGGTGGGATGGTTCATAAAAGTCACGGTTTGGTTCATATCAGGGTTTGGGGTCACGGTTTTCGGTTTGGTTTGCTACATTTATGGTAGAGCAAAGAGGACAATTTCCAACTTCAATTTGAACATAGAATAGGTTTGCATTTATTTGGCAAAATTAGTCAACAACTGTTTGTCTTCACAACAGTAGACATCAGGAACAAAACACTTCTTCATTGTCATATCTTATGGCTGGACTTGTTATCCAAAAGCAAAGTGATACTGTTATTTAAAAAGAATTCTGCTCTCACTCACACTCTGCAGAGAGTTCCTGTTTCATTGATAGACTTATTCCCTCTCTGCTGAGTGAAATGACACCTCCCGCAAGAGTCTATGACAGTTGGCTAATGAGTTATGAAAGGGGGCATGGCTAGTCCGTTTTATCCCCCTACCCAGTAGCCACGCCCTCTTTCATAACTCTCTAACCGCTTGTCGTAGAGTCTTGTGGGTGTCATATCACTCTGCAAAGAGTTCCTTTTTCATTAGCATTGTTATCCCCACCCATCTACACATTAGCCACACCCTCTTTCATAACTACCAAAACGTTTGTCGTAGAGTCTTGTGGGCAGTGTCATATCACTCAGCAGAGTTTCTGTTTCATTGATAGAGTTATTCCCTCTCTGCTGAGTGAAATGACACCTCCCACAAGAGTCTATGACAAACGGTTCAGTAGTTACGAAAGGGGGCGTGGCTAATGTATGTGGGGCACTATCGAGCCCCCTTGCCACACATAAGCACAAAAACCATATCTGTTAACACATTTTGCCAAGTTTTGTTCGGAATTTAAGCAACCCCAGCCTCTCAAAAAAAAAAAAACCTTCCTGTTTCATGGCAAACAGTACCTCGCCACAGCAGTGCCGTTTTGCATATACTCAAAACCTTTACTGACTGTTATCATGATGGTCTTACCATATTTGTGACCAAATCAGAAGTGGATCTGGTTAATCTGCTAAGAGTAGTATGGCAAAATATAGCAACTGTAACTTCCTGCTGCCTCTAGGTGGCACTATGAGCATGATTCACTATTGGCCCGTAGATGTCTTCAGGACTTCGCTAATCCAACCTTGAGAAATTTGGTAAAGGTCTGACCATCTAGAGTTGAATTACAACAGTTTCTTTTTTTAATGGTGAGCTATCAAAATTTGCTACAGCGCCACAATTCAACAAAAACTCCCAATCTCCACAAGAAAGCATAATCAATGTCTTAAGGCTTTGCTTACTTAATCTGAGGTGGATCTGATTAATTTGTTAGGCAGGGTACATCAACATGCAAAACATGACATTTCCTGTTGCCACTAGGTGGCGCTCTGACGATGAGCCAAAATTTGCATGTGAATGCAATGTGAGGCATGGACTTTTATCAGGCATAAGAAATTTGGAGCAGATTGAAGGGCTAAAATGTGCATGTAGGTGTTGTCACAAAGGGACTTTCATCATGCACAATAAATTTGGAGTAGACTGATTAATGTTTGACAAAGATAACAACTTACTTTTTTTGGTTAAGGTGCTATTTTGCCACCATGCCACAGCAACATAGTTCAATAACTTTTTGATCTTTGAACAACTTTTCATCACAAAGGTCTTACGATATCTCTGACCAAATCTGAAGTTGATCGAGTTAAATCTGTAGGAGTTTGTTAAAGTACAGTGCCTAGAAATACTAAAAAAAGAACAACATAAAATTCAAAATGGCCGACTTCCATCAGGTTTGGGGATACCTCCCTCTGACTCAGAAATATGATTTATTTTATTAATATGTTAGATTGTTTCCAGTGAGATATTAATGTTAATGTTAATTAAACTTAATGTAATTAAAGTTTATATGGTGACTTTGCTGTTAGGAATATTACTGTTGCTGCTCTAAAACATGTGTCCTAGTTGTAATATTATTACATATAAATATTATATTGTAAATATTCAATTCTAATCTGGTTCTGAATTTTAAAACAACCAGGCTGACATAAGTATAGCTAATATGCACACTTCAATATTTGTTTATCACAAGTCATACCATATCATTGCAATATTGAAAAATGTTATTGCACATCACAAAGTTTCCTTATGTCTTGCAGGCCTAATATATATAAATGTATTAAAAAGTTTTTATGTTACTTTTTGTTGATGGCCTGAGGCTATAATTTGTTTTTATTAATTCTTTTTAGATAACACAGTGGCACTTTTCATTTAGATAAGAGCTCCAGCCATAAGATAAGATAAGATAAGATAAGATAAGATAAGATATTCCTTTATTAGTCCCACAGTGGGGAAATTTACACATTACAGCAGCAATACAAATAAAAATAAAAATAAATTAGTATATACATAATAGAAAATAGAAAAAAGTAAAGAAAGAAAAAATGTGTCCATCATATCAATGATATAATTGTACATAAAGTCCTTATTGCACTTATGTCCGGTGAGTTTGTTGTGAATGTGACTGTGTATGTGGTTTACTGGGAGCAGTGCTGGTTGTGGAGTCTAACAGCTAACAGTTAGCTAACAGTCTAACAAGATGTGACAATGAAGTGTTTTGTTCCTTATGTTAGCCTACTGTTGTAGACAAACAGTTGTTGACTTAATTTTGCCAACTAAATGAAAAGCATGTTCAAACTGAAGTTGGAAATTGTCCTCCTTACTGTACCATAAGTGTACCGAACCAAACAGAAAACCCTGACTCCAAACCGTGATATGAACTGAAACAGGAATTTTATGAACCGTCCCACACCTACCCTGTGGGGTTCAGGTCAGACCAGTTAGCAGGCAAATTAAGCACAGTAATACAATATCATGGTAGCAGTTTTGGCACAGTAGGCAGATGCTAAGTCCTGCTGGAATAGGAAATCGGCCTCTCCATAAAGCTGGACAGCAGACGGAAGCATGAAGTGCTCTAAAATGTCCCGGTAGACGGATGCATTGACTTTGAACATGATAAAACACAGACCAGCAGATGACATGGCAAATTTCCAAATGAAATGCTAAATTTACTTTCATCTGAAAAGAGGGCTTTGGACCACTGAGCAATGGTCAAGTTCTTCTTCTCCTTTCCAGTTAAGACAATTCTGATGTTGTCTCTGGTTCAGGATTGCCTTGATACCTGGAATGCGACAGCTGTAGCCCACTTTCTGAAAACGCCCAAGTACTGGCTCTTGATGCACTCCAGCCTCTGTCCAGTCCGTGTGAAGCTCTCCTAAGTTCTTGAATCGGCTTTGCTCGACAGTCTTCTCAGGGCTGCGATTATCACTGTTGCTTGTGCTCCTTTTCCTACCACGCTTCCAGTCAACTTTCGGTGAATATGCTTTGATACAGAACTCTGAACAGCCAGACCTTTCAGCAATGACCTTCTGTGGCTTACCCTCCATGATTGTCCTCTGGACAACTGTCAAGTCAGCAGCCTTCCCCATGGTTGTGTTTGCATGTACGGAATTAGACCAAGAGATACACGGTATTTAAACTGTATGAATACTAATTCTAACTACAAATTCTACTAATTCAAAATTAAATATTCTAATATTATGAGATACCCTTTTCTTTGTCGGCGGTAATTATTGAAATTAAAGTTAAAAATAGCCTAAAACACATTTGTTTTTATGTAATTAGTCTAGAATATATTAAATTTTCACTTTCTTAAATAACTGATCAATATTGAGGTTTTTCATGACATCCTAATTTTTTTAGATAAATCTGTATAAGACAGGGAAACAGAATGAAAGAATTGACGGTACTTGCATAAACTATACTACTATTCCAGTAGTTATAGTATATGCAAGTGCTGTTGAATGAATAATAACTTAAACCTTGCAGTGGTATTTCTCCAAATGCATGTATGAATGCATAAATGATGCAAAAGAAAGGAAAAAATAAAGATTAATTTAAACATGCAGAGCTGGCAGTAAAGACATTAAATTTGACTGCAAAAAATTCACAAGCACTGTGTATGAATAATGAAGATAATGAGAACGTGTAGAAAATATCACCTCTCACTGTCTTTCATCCTCATATCTTGAGACTTATTTCCTTTTTTGAGTGTAGATACTTGCTCAACCATAGGATCAATGGAAGATGACAAAAACTGAGCAAATGTGTTAAAGGTACCCTGCGAAGTGTTCTTGTAAACAAAGTTGTTGCTAACCAAAATGCATTGTGTGACTTGAAGAAGATCAACCTTTATAGTCCCACGAGGGGAAATTCAATTTTTTACACCCTGTTGTTAACTTATACAAGGTACATGCAGACCCGAAACACACACATGCACATGCATTAATGGAGAGATGTCAGAGTGAGGGGGCTGCTCCTGACAAGCACCCCGAGCAGTTGGGGGTTTGGTGCCTTGCTCAGGGGCACCTCGGCAGTGCCCAAGAGGTAAACTGGCACCTCTCCAGCTACCAGTTCACACTCCGTTCTTGGTCCATGTCGGGACTTGAACCGGTGACCCTCCGGTTCCCAAGCCAACTAACCAACCTACAGACTGAGCTACTGCCGCCCCCCACTCAACCTGACTCAACCATCTCTGCCTTTTACCTGTATGTTAAATGCCCAACCAGAAATAACAGGACTATTGACCTCATGTATGCTAATGGCAAGGATGCATACACTGCCACCCCACTGCCGCCACTCAGGAATTCAGATCACAACCTAGTCTTCACCCATAGTACACGCCCCTCGTCCACAGACAACAGCACACAATGACTTCCTTCAGGAAGTGGTCTCCTGAAGCAGAAGAGGCTCTGAGAGATTGCTTTGAGTCGACCGACTGGAGTGTTCTGCAGGAATCATATGGTGAGGATATTGAAGAGGTCACTAACTGCACTACTGACTACCTGAATTTCTGTATGGACATTGTCGTTCCCTCAAATACTGTACACTGCTTTTCAAACAACAAGCCCTGGATTACTAGCGATGTCAAGGACCTTCTCAGCAGGAAGAAACAGATGTTTAAGGAAGGGGATCCGACAGAGCTGAAGCGCATTCGGGGGAACTGAAGATCAGGCTGAAAGAGGCTAAGGAGATATACAGGAAGAAGGTGGAATAGAAACTGCAGAATAACAACATGAGAGAGGGATGGGATGAAGACCATTGCTAGTTGCAGGAGTAATGGCACAGTGGCGGGCAATGTGGTCAAAGCATATCTGCCTCCACAAGCAGCAGGGGCCCACAAATGTCAGCACTCAGCCAACAGCCACCAGCCATGGACGCAATCCCCTCCACCTGCTGGACACAGCAAAACAACCCTCCCACCACACATCATCACAGCGGGTCAGGTCAGAGGAGTGCTGAAGGGCCTTTGCCCTGGCAAAGCAACAGGGCCAGACAAAGTATGTTCAAGATTGCTAAAGGCCTGTGCTGCTGAACTAGGGGAGCCTTTACAGCATATCTTCACTCTGAGCCTCCGACTGGGGAAAGTACCAACACTGTGGAAGACATCATGCCTCATTCCAGTCCCCAAAAAAACACGTCCCAGCCAGCTTAATGACTTCAGGCCAGTAGCTCTAACGTTATGAACATTATGAAGACTATGGAGCAACTGCTACTCAACATCCTCAGACCACAGGTTCGTCACACACAAGACCCACTACAGTTTGCTTACCAGGAGAAGGTGGGCGTGGAGGATGCCATCATCTACTTACTGCATAGGACACACTCATCTGGACAAGGAGAAAGGTGCTGTGAGAATCATGTACTTTGATTTCTCCAGTGCCTTTAACACTATCCAGCCTGTCAGATTGAAGGACAAGCTGATGAGGATGGGGATTGACGCTTTCCTGGTATCCTGGATAACTGACTACCTGATGGAGAGGCCACAATTCATCAGGCTGAAATGTGTCTCTGTTGGTGGTCAACAGCACTGGAGCACCAAAGAGGACTGTACTCTCACCAGTCTTGTTCACCCTGTACACTGCTGATTTCAGGTACAACATGGAGTCATGCCACATGCAGAAGTTTCTGAACGACACTCCGTTTGTGGGGTACGTCAGGGATGGACAGGAGGTGGAGTAGAGGAGGCTGGTGGATGATTTTGCGCAATGGTGCAGAATCAACCACCTGCAATTGAACACCTCCAAGGGCAAGGAGATGGTGGTGGATTTCCATAGGTCAAAGCCCACTCTGCTATCGGTCTCCATTGAGGGGGACAATGCTATATATGTGTCACCACATATATAGCTTGGAACACACCTGGCCAATAAACTGGACTGGTCAGTCAACACAGATGCACTCTACAGGAAGGGGCACAGCCGGGTTTACTTCCTAAGGAGGCTGCGGTCTTTCAATGTCTGCGGTAAGCTCCTCTGGATGTTTTATCAGTCTGTCATTGTCAGCGTCCTTTCTTATGCCATTGTGTGCTGGGGAGGCAGCATTAAAAAGAGGTATGCTGGCTGACTGGAAAGGCTGGTAAGGAAAGTTGGCTCTATAGTCTGAGTGGAGCTGGAGTGCATCACATCAACAGCGGAGAAAAGAACTCTGAACAGGCTGCTGGCAATCCTCGACAATAACCACCACCCACTGTACAACACACTTAACAGACAGAAGAGCATCTTCAGCTGTAGACTTCTGTCACTGACATGCTCTGAAAGACAGGTTCAGGAGGTCGTTTGTCCCCTGGACCATACATTTATTCAATGCCACACAGAGGGGCAGGAGAGAAATGGACTTTTTAGCATTCAGAGTCTCTTCTGTTGCCCACCGCCACATCACTTGCCTTCTTGCACATATCCAAGATCTGACTGACTGACTATTTTAGCTCCTTCTTTTTTTCAATTTCAGTATGATTTTATATTATATTATTTTGCACTAATTCGGTTCCTGCTCTGTTTTACTGGTTACTTTTTGTACTTTGCACTAATCTATCTCTCTCTCTCTAATCTTTTTTGCCAAGTCATAATTTTCTGTCTTGTGTGTCCCTTGTAGACAAACAGCTGGACCTGAGCACGGTGGACCTGAAAAAGCTTAAAGTGAAAGACCTCAAGAAGATTTTGGAGGAGTGGGGCGAGTCCTGCAAAGGCTGCGCTGAAAAGTCCGACTTCATCCGCAAAATCACAGAGCTCATGCCCAAATACGCTCCTGCAGCTGCCCAAGCACGGACAGAACTGTAATGAGGAACAAAAACACAACCACACAGCTTTGGACTTGACTTGGACCAGACTGCTATCCAGTGAAAAGGTGGAGGAGGAGGAGGACCAGGAGAAGAGGAAGAGGGGAGTTTTGTCTGACATGTTTGTCTCATTCTTTTGTGCTTTGGGAGGTGTACACTGGTGCTGGTAGTCCTACACTGATTCAGAAGTATATATACTGGTCTACATGTGAGACTGAAGTCACATAATACTGTACTTTTAAATCAAGTGTAAGACAATGTTTGGAGTTCATACAATAGGACATCTGATGAAAGGGAAATGCGAGCATTGGGAGCAGGCTTTCTGCTTATGTGATGAATACAGTTTCAGTATGTTGGCTGATAACAGCATCTGCACACGAATAGTCCACTGATAAATCTTAAAGGAATCAAGCAGTGAGCAGCTGTGCTGAAGTAGTCAGAGGTTAAAATAACAGCTCAAGCCCAAGCATGTTTGTTGGTCACTGTACAACTTCCTGCTCATAAACCCATTTCTCCAGCCTCTGCCGACACCACCCGACGAGATCTTAACGCCGAGACGCTTTTTCAAGTCTGTCTTAAAACAGTACCGGTATAGGCCCTGATTAGAACTGGCATTAACATGCATTCTGAATGATCTGATTCATTCCGAAGTGGACAGCTCTGTGTGCGGCATGCTTCTTGACTGACCACTTATGCTCGTATCTCTCATGTGTAAGCAGTGGTAGAGACATTCAGAGCTCCAACCCTCTCTCATTTTTAACTTCAATGTCAGTCTTTTTTTTTTTTTTTTTTTTTTTCTCAATTTAGTTAGTCGGTTAACTAAGTCACCAATATTCCAACCCACAGTCATAGTCAAAGTGCCATTATTAAAAAACTAAACTTAACTTCTTGTTTTCTTTATCTCATGTTATTTCTTTATTTCAGTCATGATAATGTTTGCAGGACAGCAGCACCATGTGGCCTGGCCAGTAATTCACAAGGAGTTAAACTTTGATGTTATGGAAATGGCCCTGAATACTTAACATTGCTATTTGTACAAGAAGCGGCAAACAACTGGCTGCTTCTGCTAGAAGAATGCAAATACTATATAACAAGTGCTTGTGTCAGTAGTTTATAAGGGATACTTTGAAAGGACATGCATTGATTTTGTAAATCCAGGTGAAATAGGAAGCATGGGGGGATTTTAACCAAGCTATGTGAACTTTTGTACCAGTTTGCATTTCTAATTATTTTCAGACTACTTGTAGTAAGAACCTCTCCCAAGACAAGGTTATGCACAAAAATAAATCTTCACAGAGGCTGCTGAGTATGGGTGACTTATGTTAAAGCACATTTAACTAGAATTTGACTCAGGAAGGTGCACCAGTCCTTCTGTCAACAAAGTAAGACATCTTTAGGGGAGATATTTATTGAGGATTTTTAAAGATTTCTTTTCCTCTGTTTCTAAAAGATGATTCTTGTTTCCCAGCTTTGTTTTGGGTCTTTTGTTTTGATCTGATGGGTTACATGCCATGTAGTGCTGGTGTAAGTGTTGTGAACGTTGTAAACCATGAAATGCGCTTTATCTCTTCCACCTTTCACATCTAGGCAGAGGTGGGATCACTTTCAGTAGAATCCAATCAGGAATTGGATAATAGGATTGATGAAATTTAAAATATATATGACTGGCAGGTGAACTTTAATACAAAATGTTTGACCCCACATTTCTAATTCAACCGTGCAATGATATAAAGCTCCATGTTCATGAACATGGTGGAAAATGTATAGTTTTCACCTGTGGTGGCAGATGGAATTTTACTGACCTCCAACACTGGCTCTTACCCCCTCACCCCCATGGCACCAGACTGTCAGAAGGGATTGGTATTGTTTGATGTTAGCAAATGGTGTGTAAAGAAACATGATAAAAGGTCTGTCTTGACTTGATATGGGAAATGAAAACTTAAAATATGCTGTTGTTTCACACCAACCTTTTCATGTAAGGCCCGGTCATTTGTTACAACTGTACTGTTCTACTTTTTCATTAAAATATGAAAAAAGTCCATGTGGAGTGGAGGATACTATGATTTCCTGTGACAAATCGATATGAGACATGTGTTCTCTTAGCAGTCAAAAAGTGGTTCCAAATATATATATATGTATATATATGTGTGTGTATATATATATGTATATATGTATATATATGTGTGTGTATATATATGTATATATGTATATATATATGTATATATTTGTATATATATATTATGTATATATATATGTATATATATATGTATATATGTATGTATATATATATGTATATATATATGTGTGTATATATATATATATATATATTAATTGAAATATATATATATATATATATATATATATATATTCCAATTAATAGCCTTTCTGTGATTACCTCATTGACAAAATTATTCAACCCCCCTAGTCCACCACTCTTAAGAACAGAGGTTTCCATCAGGTGTTGTTTAACAGCTGGTGAAAACACCTGTAGATGTGAATGGAACCCTAATGAGCAGCAATTAAGCAGATTTAAAAGGACTGTGACACATGGCTCTTGGCAGTTAATGACATCTTTGCAACATGGTGAAGTCCAAGGAATGGTCAAAAAAGTTCAGAGAGGCGGTCATTTCACTTCATAAGCAAGGATATGGATTTAAAAAGATGGCAAAGAGGCTAAACATTTCAAGAGACACAACTGGGAGCATAGTCCGCAAGTTTAAAGCTAAAGGCACAGTGGAAACGCTACCTGGGCGTGGTAGAAAGAGGTTACTGTCTGCAACTGCTGTGCGATACCTGAGGCGAAAGGTGGAGAAAAATCCCCGGGTGACAGCTGAGGAACTACGACAGGACATGTCAAAGGGAGGTATTCAGGTTTCTGCCCAGACAATAAGACGCACACTGCGAAATGATGGCTTCCATGCAAGAACTCCCAGGCGCACCCCCCTGCTGACTCCAAAGCACAAGAAGAGTCGACTCCAGTATTCCAAAAACCATGTGGACAAACATCAAAGGTTTTGGGATACTGTTCTCTGGAGTGATGAGACCAAACTGGAACTTTTTGGGCCAATGGATCAACGGTACGTGTGGAAGAGAAAGAATGATGCCTATAAAGAAAAGAACACCCTGCCTACTGTGAAGTACGGTGGGGGGTCAGTCATGCTCTGGGGTTGTTTTGCTTCTTCAGGTACAGGGAATCTTCAGCGTGTGCAATGTATTATGAATTCAGTTCACTACTAGGAGATCTTGGATGCAAATGTCATGCAGTCAGTGACAAAGCTGAGGCTTGGGAGACGTTGGACCTTCCAACAGGACAATGATCCTAAGCATACCTCAAAATCTACCACAGCTTGGTTGAAAAAGAAGGGCTGGAAGATTCTGGAGTGGCCATCGCAATCACCAGACTTAGATCCCATTGAAAATCTCTGGTGGGACTTGAAGAAGGCAGTTGCAGCACGCAAGCCAAAAAATGTTAATGAACTGGAGGCCTTTGCCCATGAGGAATGGGCAAAGATACCTGTGGATCGCTGCAAGAAACTTGTGTCAAACTATGCTTCACATCTAAAGGATGTTATTGTTGCAAAAGGTTGTTGTACTAAGTACTAAAGTTCTACATAACTAAGGGGTTGAATAATTTTGTCAACGAAGTAATCACAGAAAGGCCATTAATTGGTGTATTACAAACATTTTTGTTGTAATTTCAGTTGTATTTGTCTATTTGACATGTCATTATTTAATGTGATTATAAACAAGATGAAAAATAAATGTCAAACTTGCAAAAACACTTATCTACTGTGGGGGTTGAATAATTTTGAACACAACTGTGTATATCTATATATACACAGCTACAGATGGCGGCACGACCAAGTGCTGAAGAAGCTGGCAGAGGTGTCAAAGGCATGCCGAAAGGAGGCAAACAGCAGACCTTCCGCTCCAGGCAGACATCCCATCCAGTTTGCGAGGGCGGGGGAGTGCGTCAAACCGTCCCGCCAGAGAGATGCAGCAAGACTTCTCTCACCAGGAAAGGGGTGGACGATGAGGGTCGACCTGGGGAAGCAGCTCTGGTTCCCCAAGGAGATCGTGGCAACATCACTGCGGCCGGACCTCGTCATGTGGTCAGAGGCGTGTAAGACAGTCCTGCTGATCGAGCTCACCGTCCCATGGGAGGGAGGGGTGGAGGCGGCTAACGAACGGAAGCAAGCCAAGTACTCGGACCTGGCAGCAGAGTGCAGGGAGGCCGGCTGGAGAGCCGTCATCTGCCCTGTGGAAGTGGGGTGTAGGGGCTTTGTAGGTTCCTCAACCGCCCGCCTTCTTCAAGACCTGGGATGCACAGGAGCGGGGCTTCGGAAGGCCATGAGAGAGCTGGCTGAGGAGGCAGAGAAGGGCAGCTTCTGGCTGTGGCTAAGGAGGAAGCAGAAGAGTTGGGGGGGAGACGCCTAGGGCATCAGCAGGGGGTGGCAGGGAGAGATCCCTGCCATCGCTCCGCCACCATGAAACGTACTGGGGTTAAAGGAGCGAAACGTTAATGAGTGGTGGTCCCCAGCTGATGACCCGTCAAGGCCCACAGAGGTGTTCAGTGGGGTGTCACAGTACACCTGTTCGAAAGGCACTGGAGGAGGTGCGTCAGGCAGCAATGCCCAGCAGGAACATCAACACCTGTATCTTGAAAAATATATACACACACAGTATATTTATTTATTTATTTTATTTTTTTAGCTTGCACCTTAATTCAACATTAAACCTGCAGTAGGTAGAATGTTTTTGGCAAAACTGGGCAAAATGAGATGCAAGATTTCCCCTCACCCGAAGAAAATAACCAATCAGAGCCAAGCAGTTGCGAAAGCAGTTATTGCTTGAAGCTCATGATTTCTGATCAAACTGTCAAATATGAATCAAGATTCTGTTACTCTAATGTCTATTTTACGATTCAAATGTTTTCAGAAACATCTTTACAGTAACAGAATTTTGATTCATATTTCATCAGCGCGGGGACGCGTTAGCGTGGGTTTTCTCCGGGTTCTCCGGCCTCCTCCCATAGTCCAAAGAGATGCAGTGTAGGTTAATTGATGACTCTAAATTGCTCGTAGGTGTGGATGTGAGCGTGAATGGTTGTCTGTCTCTATGTGCCCTGCGATGGATTGGCAACCTGTCCAGGGTGAACCCCACCTTTGCCCAAAATAAAGAAGTATAGTACCAGTCAGAAGTTTGGATCCATTGAGGTGCTGTTTAGCTCAGCCGGTAGAGTGGGCGCCCCATATTCCAAAGCAGCTTTGTTGTAGCGGCCCAGGGTTTGAGTCCTGCCCAGGGTAATTTTACTGCATGTCTTCTCCTCTGTCCCCCCCCCCCAAAAAAAAGTTTGGACACACCCTCTCATTCACTGTTTTTAATTATTTTCTACATTGTAGATTAAGAATGAAGACATCAAAACTATGAAAGAACACATGGAAATATGTAGTAAACAAAGAAGTGTTATACAAACCAGAATGTGTTTTATATATTAGATTCTTTAAAGTAGCTCCCTTTTGCTTTGATGACAGCTTTGCACACTCTTGACATTCTCTCAGTCAGCGTCATGAGGTAGTCTCCTGGAATGGTTTTCCAACAGTCTTGAAGGACTTCCCAGAGGTGCTGAGCACTCACCTCAAACCATCTCAGTTGGGTTTTGGTCAGTTTGGGGTCATTATCCCAATAAGCACAAACCTAATGGGATAGCATGGCACTGCAGAATGCTGTGGTAGTCATGTTGGTTAAGGGTGCCTTGAATTTTGAATTAATCACAAAGAGGGTCACCAGCAAAGCACCCCCACACCATCACACCTCCATGCTTCACAGTGGGAACCATACATGCACCTTCCCTGCATCTCACAAAGACAGGGCATTTGGGACCAAAAATCTCAAATTTGGACTCATCAGAACAAAGTACAGATGTCCACTGGTCTAATGTTCATTCCTTGTCTTTCTCGGCCCAAACAATTGTCTTCTTCTTCTTCTTCATCCTCAATAGTGGCTTCTTGCAGCAATTCAATCGTGAAGGCCTGATTCACACAGTCTCCTCTGAACAGTTAATGTTGAGATTTGTCTGCTACTTGAACTCTGTGAATAATTTATGTGGGCTGTAATCTGAAGTGCTGTTAATTTGCAGTGTCTGAGGCTGGTAACTCTAATGAACTTAACCTCTGCAGCAGCAGAGGAAACTCTTGGTCTTCCTTTCCTGGGTGGTCCTCATGAGAGCCAATTTAATTATATTGTTTGATGGTTTTTGCAACTGCACTTAAGGATACATTCTAAGTTCTTGAAATTTTCCAGATCGACTGACCTTCATGTCCTAAAGTAATGATGGACTGTTGTTTCTCTTTTCTGAGTTGAGTGGTTCTTGCCATAATGTGGATTTAACAGTAGTCAAATAGGGCAGATGACACATTACGATGGCAAGTAATTCCACAAATTGACTCTTGACAAGGCACACCTGTTCATTCAAAACCATTCCAGGAGTCTGCAAAGCTGTCATCAAAGCAAAAGAGCTACTTTAAATAATCTAAAATATAAAACATACTCTGGTTTGTTTAACACCATTTTGTTCACTGCATAAAATAATGTGTTCTGTAATAGTTTTGATGTCTTCAGTATTAATCTGCAATGTCGAAAATAATTAAAAGAAATAAAAACCATTGAATGAGAAGGTGTGTCCAAACTCTTGACTGGTACTGTATTAAATAATTATAAAAAAGAATTTATAAATTAATTCTGAAAAGAATCTACAAACGAAATATTAATCCATCAATAAATAGTTCAAATTAAAAAGGAATTTACAAAAACATCCTAAAACGGCTAACAAGCACATAATTTAAACATGCATTAATGAAGTAATGAATAAATAATGGAATTGAAAATTATATTTGGAAAGGCATTTAAAAATAGATTAATAACTGGATTCACTAATTGAATTAATAATACTGGTTTAAAAAATAATGTAAAAATAAATTATAAATTATACAACAAACAAAAAGTAAGGAAAAAAAGAGGAACAACAAAAACAAAAAATAAAGAAAAACAACAATCAGGGTCTGCCAAACAATTGGAATAATTTTAAAATGTCAAAACAATTTAATAGTTTTAGTCCATTTGGACTTTCTTTTGGAGTTTCAAGTTATCGATCATGGTCAAATATGTTTTAAAATCTGTATCTTTAAAAACAAAAAGGAAGGTATTCTTTTAAGCCTTATCATGTTATGTATATAGTATTTTGCTAGGATAGAAATCAAATTAATTATTTAAATTCCATCTGCCAAAAAACTGGGACAATGAGGAATATCTCAGTTTTTCTTTTGAGAGATTCTTCTGTAAATGAAGTTAAATGTTTAATTACAGTTAAATTATGAGATTACAGTTAATGGTTTTGCTCTGTCTTCTTTTCTCTTAAAAGAGGAATCATGCAAGTTGATTCCTGTACACTACTATTTGCTGTACGTGCTGTCAATAAGAGTCAATAAGACAAAATGATGACATAAAGGTAAAGGGTTGGCACAAAATGGTGGACCCAAAAGCAGAGCGTGTAGTCAGAATTTGGTTCAAAAGTAAAAATGTTTATTTACAAATAGAAGTCTGAAAATTGAAGACAGAGGCAGGCAGGCGAGTGTGAAGGGTAGGAAATGGGAACAACAATGACTGAAGATACAGATACAGGTAGACAAGTGGCAGGAAGGGAGCGGAGAGAGCAGACAGGCAGCAGCACAGAAGAAAAAAGCAAGGTAAGCTAAACAATACCAACACAAGAGAGTACACTGAAAGTGCAAGAAGGATCTCGGCCTGAAAGAGTATACCACAACTGGTGACGGAAAGATCTAGCAATGAGTGGAAGGTGAGACCAGGTATATATACTGCTAGGTTGAATCATGGTGATTAGTGTCAGTGGCAGCCACCCCAGGGAGGAAACAGGGAACAATGGCCACCTGCACAAGAGATAGCCAAACAAAGAGACAGACAACGGGAGACAAGACAGGAAACAAAAGGGCAGGGAGAACACCAGGAAAACACTAGGAAAAGCCTAACCGTATTCCAGGATGTAACACAACATCCACAGGAATTCCGTGAAGACGGAAGACATGGTTAATCATCAACTCTGCTGTCTTTCAAGCTGAAGGAAGCTTGGGAAGGCCAAAAAAAGTGTGCCGCCTTGGAGAAGCAATCAACTATGGTGAGGATGACGATGTTACCCTCTGAGGGGAGTAAACCCAACACAAAGTCGAAGGCAATGTGGGACCATAGCCAACCAGGAGTGGGTAAGGGACGAAGCAACCCTGAAGAAGGGTGATGAGAGGCTTTACCTCTGGCTCAGACAGAACAGGCGAGGATGTCAGCCCTCATTGTTAGCCACCAGAAATGTCTCTTAATGACAAAGTGTGTGATGCCCCATTGTAAAGCTGGGGACCAAGCCACTTCTGGAACAAAGAGGCGATTGGGTGGTCCAGTACTAGGATTTGGTTCAGTACGCTGCGCCTATGCCTCAGATTATTGACTCCTCCTCCCAAGTAAGTGCCCCTACTACACAGGTTGGAGGCAGGATGGTGTCAGGATTCACTGAAGGCTCTTCACAAGAATACTAATGGGAAAGGGCATATGGCTAAATGTTTTTGGACCCCAGCCAGTAGGTGAGAGTAAAGTTGAAGCGTCCAAAAAAGAGGGCCCATCACGCTTGGCGTGAGTTCAGACACGTGGTCAGCTGAATATAAGTGATATTCTTATGATCTGAAACCACGACAGGGATTTCTGCTCCCTCCAGCAAGTGTCTCCACTCCTCAAAGGCTAGTTTCACTGCTAGTAGCTCCCAGTTTCCAACATCATAATTCCTCTCAGCAGGGGACAGACAGCAAGAGAAGAAGGCACAGGTTGAGACAGGACAGCCCCCACACCGATGTCAGAGGCATCCGCCTCTAGGATGAACTGATAGAACGAATCAATTTGGACCAGGACAGGTGCGGAGGTGAAGTGGTCCTTTAATAAGGAGAATAAATGTTCTGTGTCAGAGCTCCAGACAAAAGGGATGGTTAGACTTCTAAATCTGATTAGTTTGACACAACGCTGCAACAGAAAGGCAATCGTAATGTCACTCGACGCAGAAAAAGCCTTCGACAAAGTTAACTGGTCCTTTCTCTTGGCTGCGCTTCACAAATTTGGATTCAGAGAGTCATTTATCCAGTGGGTATCAGCCCTGTATAACTCACCCAAGGCTACAGTTGCCACTAATGGGATTACTTCACAAAACTTCACTTTGCAAAGAAAAACTAGACAGGGATGCCCACTCTCTCCTTTATTATTTGCATTATTTATTGAACCTTTAGCTACAGCGATACGTCAAAAATCTACCATTAAGGGTATCTGCTCTCAGGTGTCCGAACACAAAATTAATCTATATGCAGATGACATCTGACTGTATTTACAGGAACCCAAAACATCATTGAATGAAGTTTGTAACCTCATCACAACCTTCTTGGTTCTTTCGGACTACTCCATCAACTGGTCAAAATCAACTATACTTCCGCTAACAGAAAACTCATGGAATCCTGCAGTCCAAAACTCACTTTACTCTTTTCCCACGGGTAACATTAGATATCTGGGCATAACTATTTCCTCAAAACTCTCAGAACTAGTCCACTTGAATTTCACTCCACTTTTGGACAAAGTTTGTGGTGATCTGAGGCATTGGAATAACTTTCCCATTTCCCTTTTGGGGCGAATAGCTACCGTTAAAATGAAAATATTACCTCAGATCAACTACCTCTTTTCCATGATTCCATTCAAGCCCACATCTAAGTGGTTCCAATCATTAGATTCTGCAACTGGTAAATTCTATTCAAAGAACAAGAAAGCTAAAATCAGCCTGACTACTCTCCAGAAACAGAAATCTAAAGGTGGACTAGAGGCTCCCAACTTCATGCTTTACTACTTAGCCAATCAACTACAATATATCACAAAATGGACACATCCACATGAAGAATACAACTCCTGGCTGGAACTAGAACAGATAGATTGCAACCATATCAAACTTTCAAACCTTCCCTTTATCACCTCTACTCTTAAACATCATCCTTGCTTTAAAAACCCTATGATTGCCTCCACCTTGTCAGCCTGGTGGAAAGCCTTGGAAATCACAGACTCATAACTACAACCCAGTATACTCTCCCCAATCTGGCACAACCCTGACTTTGTAAACAATAAAATACCTCTCTATCTCAGCACATGGGAAGAGAAAGGAGTCACCCATCTCCATCACCTTCTCCAAGATAACACACTTATGACATACACAAACTTATTCCAAACATTTGAAATAAGAAATAGAAATTTCCTCCAATACGTACAGGTTAGGCGCACCGTTACAAGGAGAATTCCGTCGCTTCTGACTACATCACAGCCTCCAGATCTACAACCACCTGAATTTGTTAAATACATCATGAAACTGTCCTCAAACAGTAAGAAAAATCTCTCAAAAATGTATAATTTACTCTCAAAGACGAACTCTATACATCTTCCAATTCCAAAATGGGAAAATGACTTGTCTACATCTTTTGATCATGATTTCTGGACCCAGATCTGTCAAAACACATTTAAGATGACAAAAAATACCAATTTACAACTGATCCAATTTAAGGTTCTCCACAGAACACATGTAACACAATATAAATTGCACAAATCCAACATATGTACTCAATGCACTCAAAACATGGCCGACACTTATTTCCATGCTCTTTGGCTGTGTCCACCTGTCTATCAGTTTTGGGCAACAGTCATAGAGAAACTCTCCTCTATTTTGGACTGCAGGATCCCACATTCTCCAAACCTTTGTTTAATTGGTGATCTAACATTAACAGCCCTACCAGACACACAATTGTAACCTGCACTTGTAGCTCTTGCCATTGCCAAGAAAACTATTTTGGTAAACTGGAAGGATAAGAAAGCCCTCAACATCACCCATTGGCTGAACCTCCTCATTGAACACATTTCTCTTGAGAAAATGTCTGCTACCCAGACAAACCAATTGGCATCATTTACAAAAAAATGGTCTCCATTTATTAGATCTTTAAATATAACTCCATAGTTTCCTTTTGTCTATTAGTGTATGCCATTCCTCTCATAAATTGTATGTGCCTATGGTCTGTACTTTAACTCATGTCTCCTTGGCTATGTTGCAGTTTTTTTTTTTTTTTTTTGGTTGTTATTGTTGTTTTTCTCCTTATCAAGGAATGATGGTGCCAGGAGCTCCAAGGCCAGGTGCATGCATTAGGGGTGAACTTTCCCTCTTGTCCCTGGGGTTGCTGTCTGGCTCTGTGGGGCCTACCTGGCCCAGGCCCCGGTGGCTCTTCTGGGGGGCCTCCAGGTTCTCCTGCTCCGTGGGGCGGGGGGCGCTCGGCCGTCTGGGTCTTGCTAGGCCACTTTAGCTGCTCAGGACTTCGGTGTCCACCACACAGGCATGTTTGTTCAGGGCTTACCACCTCCTGTCGAGTCCCACTGTTGAGATCTAGCGAGACCCGCCGGAATGTGCTGAATTACTCCTCACCCTTCACACTAAACTCAGGCCCTCTACGCATTCCTCCCTCACTTGCGTCTTCTGGCAGCCTACTCTACACTATCAGAACTTCCACATTTCTGGTGTTCAATACGGTCCTCTTCACGATTCCTTGTTTTGTTTTGTGAGGTGTTGGTTGTCAGGAATAACACAGCAGCTTACACTCATGCATTCTAATAGCACTGCCTGCCTGTCCGTACTCTCCTAGTTCATCTAGTCTCATCTTGTCTATCGTCTGTTTCCCCCTCAGTGCACTGCGGTGCAGCACTGCCCTCTCTGGCACAGGTTAGGAAATTCTATATATATTCTATATATATATATATACATATATATATATATCTATATATATATATATATATATATATATATATATATATATATATATATATATATATATACTGTTCACCATGCAAGAAACCCTGAGATTTTATAAAACTGGGTGGCACCTGGGTAAATCCTGATATAGAAGTTAACTGTGGGTAATTAGTTGAGTGTTACCACTTTCCCTCATGTATTAACAAGTTGAGAGACCAAAACTACTGCTTGTCTTTGGTAACAAAGCAGGAGGGTACCATCATTAAAAATAGCTGTAACACCATTGTTTCACTTATATTTGAATATCCAGCCATCCATCTTCAATCGCTTATCCCATTAGGGGTCACGGGGAGGCCGGAGCCGATTCCATCTGACACTGGGCAAAGGTAGAGTACTCCCTGGACAGGTCTCCAGTCCATTGCAGGTGCAGGAATAATTCCATGAAATCTGTGTGTTCAAGCACCAGACAGATTTTATCAGACCAAAATATTAATACTTGGTGTTTGTTAAAACAGCTTGTAGACTTAACATGTTGTCTCATTCAGATTTAAACAGAAGATCACAATGTTTTGAGGAGGTTTAGGCTGGAATAGTTTGGCCCTTGATGTTTTTCATATTATAATTACATGTACAAAACTTAACTTGGTAACTTTTGAAATTTTAGAATGAGTGGCATGCTGCCTTTATCAGAACAGAAAATAACAATGTATGTGACTTTGCAAAGAGTGAAGCAAGATTCAAATAACAAGTAAAAGTCTAAGAAGGTTGCGAAAAAACAAGCTAGAAAAACAATGTATTTTGACCAGTGCAAACAATTCTCAAGTCAAGTTGCACATTTGACTACTTTGATCAACTCCAACAGCCCATGTGACTGTCCATTTAGTCAGAACTGAAGAAGCTTCTTGGATGAGTGAAACGTCTTCAAGAATCTAAACCAAGTCCAGTTGCTGTTGATTCCTTACTTGGTTTTAGATTAAAATTTACTTAATATTAAAGGTTCATGTGGCAAGTGACTATAACAAATTTAAATAGTACAAGTAAATCTATGTTATGTTGTTAATTTTTACACAGTACACACAGACCTGAAATACATACATGCACAAACAGGACCTATATACATGCATTAATGAAGAGATGTCAGAGTGAGGGGGCTGCTCCTGAAAAGCGCCCCAAGGTTTGGTGCCTTGCTCAAGGGCACCACGGCAGTGCCCAAGAGATAAAGTGGCACCTCTCCAGCTACCAGTTCACATTCAGTTTTTGGTCCATGTTGGGACTTGCACAGGTGACCCTCCAATTCCCCAAGCCAAGTCCCTACGGACTGAGCTACTGCCGCCCCAATTTTACAATGAACCGTCAATACTTTTACGCTTCTCAATGGGAGACCCATTTATGCTCAGTCTGCCCGGAGGATTCAGCTCCGCTTTCTCGGTGTAGAAGAATCCCTGTTGGACCTCTCCCGGTGCATTTCCTCCATGCAGTGTGTACCCCTCCTGCTGACCCTCGCAGCAGGGTGAGGGTATGAAATGATTAGTGTGATCAAAGATTTTGCTTTATGTTTCGGTGAATAATGATAAAGAGGAACATACCGGGGAGTTGCGCGCCCATTCTGCCGTGGCCCAAGCTTCCGCTCTGCCAGAGAGGTGGGTGATGATGAAAGCCACCTTCGCCCACTCGGATGGAAATTGAGCCGCCTGGAGCTCAAGGTGGAGACCGCATTGGACCAGGAAGGCGCGGCAATTTTCGGAGTCCCAGGAGAATCGCTCCGGTTTGGCCAGATGAGGAGAGCTTGACGGGGCTGGGATGGGAGCCATCATGGTGGTCGCGACTGGAGCGGCTTGGAAGCTGGAAGCAAACGCCGGCGTGGGACCCGCTTCAGCGCCGGGAGGAGGGTGAGTCTCAAGCCTGCATTTGTGTGCCGAGTTGATTAACTTGCTCACCAATGGCTGAGCGAAAGTTCTCCTGGTGTTCCGCTCCTTGTGCTGGTGGAGGCACTTGCCCTGTGCAAGGATCGCACTCCGAACTTGATCCAAGTCTGCTGAGTCCATGACTGGCCAGTTCGTACTGTTATGTCTGGTGACACAGACAGGCTGGACTCAAATGCAAAACTCAAGATCAAGGGAGTTCCAAAGTCAGCGTCTTTAATTAAACAAACCAGGTTGGTACACTGTGGGTCAGGCTTCAGTGAAGGCAGGAAGGCATCAAGGCAGGAAGTGAAGTGCTCTGAAACGAGAAGGGATGCTAGAATACAAAATAAAATAGGAAGTGTCAAAACAAAAGCATGCAACATATACCCGACAGCTTAACCACATGAAAACCCTTACAGTAAGTAAGTAATAAGGAAACATGCAAACCTAAGCAAAACCATAAACAGGACATTAGACAGACCCACAGCTACATATGATTGGCACAGATGATGTATCACTTGAGCATATAGTGAGAGTAAAACTCAGCAAGATGCAGCACATCCCTAAAAGTGATCATAAACGAGACAATGCAATAAAACAGTAACATGCAGCAATTTCACTGCCGCGACCAGAGGTGAAGCAGCTTTACATGTTACATGTTGAACATTCATGAATGAAAAGGCTCAACTCTCTTTTTGTCACAATGGTGCGGTAAAGCAAATGCAATACCGCTCCTGCTGCTCCGATTCTCCAGCCAATGGCATATTCCATTGTCCCCTCACTCACAAACAAGACACCAAGGTACAGGTTAAATTCTATTATATATTCAAGAATTTATGAATGTGTGTTAAAATAATGTCATTTTTGACTTTTTGGAAATCCCTTTTTAATTTGAACTATTTATTGATGGATTAAAATTTCATTTGTAAATTCTTTTCATAATTCATCTTTTTATTGCCCATTAAAATGTCAAAATTACTCTTTACATGACCCTTGTTGTACTCCATAAACAAGAGAGGTTAGAACCACATGAATGCAGTGGAATGCCTGATTAAATTTTAATTTAATTAAATTTGTAACTCGTCTTGTAACGTTATTTATTTCTCTTTTAAAACTGCATTTTCAAATAGAATTTTAAATTCCATTATTTATTTATGAATTCATGAATATATTTTAAATGATGTACCTATTGACTGTTTTATGGTGTTTTGTAAATCCTTTTTTAATTCCTCCGGGTTGTGTGTGTAAGATAAGATAAGATAAGCTATTCCTTTATTGGTCCCACAGTGGAGAAATTCACATGTGTGTGTGTGTGTGTGTGGGGGGGGGTCATCTCATCTGAGGCCACATGTTTTGGATACTCGGGGAAAGAGAGGGGTAGAGCTGTCAACTGATCACCATCTGTTGGTGAGTTGGATCAGAGGGTGGGGTAAGACTCTGGACAGACCTGGTAAACCCAAACAGGAACGTCTGGAGGAGGCCCCTATCTGAGAGATCTTTTTTTTCACACCTCTGGCAGAGCTTTTCTAGCATCCCTTTGGAGGATGGGGGCATTGAATCTGAGTGGGCAATATTCAAAGCTTCCATTGCTGAAACTGTGACAGTGAACTGTAGCCTGAGGGTCTTGGGTGCCTCAAGGGGCAGTAACCCTCAGATACCGTGGTGGACACCGGTGGTCAGGGAAGCTGTCCAACTGAAGAAGGAGTCCTTCAGGGATACGTTGTCTTGGAGGACTCCAGAGGTAGTTGAAAGGTACCGACAGGCCGTAGGGCAGCAGCCGCTGCCGTAAAGTAGGCAAAGCAGCGAGTGTGGGAGGAGTTTGAAGCAGCCATAGAGAAGGACTTTCGGTCGCCACCAAGGTGCTTCTGGAAAGCTGTCTGACACCTCAGGAGGGGGCAGTGGAAGGAGCACTTTGAGGAACTCCTGAACCCGACTGATATGCCGTCTCTTGTAGAGGCAGAGCTGGAAGCTGATGTCGAAGAAATACTGAAGGCTCTGGGTTTGGAGGAGCTGTCGTGGATGACAAGTCT
Source organism: Pterois miles (assembly GCA_947000775.1). NCBI lineage: Eukaryota > Metazoa > Chordata > Actinopteri > Perciformes > Scorpaenidae > Pterois > Pterois miles. Next base: position 3,949,726 of record CAMQGK010000474.1, on the reverse strand, counting down.
CTTCAACACTGCGTGGAAGTCTTGGACAGTGCCTAAGGAGCGGCAGACCGGGGTGGTGGTTCCCCTGTTCAAAAAGGGGGACCAGAGAGGTTAAGCCAATTACAAAGGCTTCACACTACTCAGCCTCCCTGGTAAACTCAGTCTGTAGGGAGTTGGCTTGGGAACCGGAGGGTCACCGGTTCAAGTCCCGACATGGACCAAAAACTGAGTGTGAACTGGTAGCTGGAGAGGTGCCAGTTTACCTCTTGGGCACTGCCGAGGTGCCCCTGAGCAAGGCACCAAACCCCCAACTGCTCGGGGCGCTTGTCTGGAGCAGCCCCCTCACTCTGACACCTCTCCATTAATGCATGTATGTGTTTCAGGTCTGCATGTACCATGTATGAGTTAAACAGAGTGTAAATTGAATTTCCCCACTGTGGGACTAATAAAGGTTGATCTTCTTCTTCTTCTTCTTCTTAAACTCTGCTCTAGGGTACTGCAAAGGAGGGTTCGCCCGATAGCCGAATCTCTGTACTCAGTAGAGCTGTGTCTGGTTTCTCAGCAGTAAGCCAAGTCGTTTCCGGTGGGGGGTGGCCTCCGCCAGGGTTACGCTTTGTCAGCAATCCTGTTCGTGATATTGGTGGACAGGATATGGAGGCGTAGTCGGGGGGAGGAGGGTTTGCAGATCGGTGTGTTGAGGATCTCATTGCTGCTTTTTGCAGATGATGTGGTTCTGCTGGCACAGCGGTCTGTGACCTCCAGCACTCTCTGGATCGGTTCGCAGCCGAGTATGGAGCGGCTGGGATGAGGATCAGCTCCTTAAAATCGGAGGCAATGGTTCTCAGCAGGAAACCAATGGATTGCCTACTCCAGGTAGGGAATGAGTCTTTACCCCAAGTGAAGGAGTTCAAGTACCTTGGGGTCTTGTTTGGGAGTGAGGGAACAATGCAACGTGAGTTTGGCTAGAGAATCGAAGCAGAAGGGGCAGTATTGCAGCCGCTTTACCGCACCATTGTGACGAAGAGAGAGCTGAGCCGGAAGGCAAAGCTCTCGATCTACTGGTCAATCTTTGTTCCTACTCTCACCTATGGTTATGAGGGCTGGGTCATGACCAACAGAACTAGATCATGGGTACAAGCAGCCGAATGGGTTTTCTCAGGAGGGTGGCTGGCATCTCCCTTAGAGATAAGGTGAGAAGCTCAGCCATCCGTGAGGGACTCGGAGTAGAGCCGCTGTTCCTTTGCGTTGAAAGGAGCCAGTTGAGCTGGTTTGGGCATCTGGTTAGGATGCCTCCTGGGCACCTCCCTTGGGAGGTGTTCCAGGCATGACCAGCCAGTCCCGGGGAAGACCCAGGACTAGGTGGATAGATTATATATCCACACTGGCCTGGGAACACCTCGGAATCCACCAGTCAGAGCTGGTTAATGTGGCCCGGGAAAGGGAAGTTTAGGGTCCCCTGCTGGAACTGTTGCCCCCGTGACCTGACCCCGGATAAGTGGTTGAAGATGAGTGAGTCAGTGAGTTAGTGAGTTTTTAATATGAACTATTTATTGATGGATTGATATCTAAATTGAAAATTCTTTATAGTTCTTTTTATTGCCCATTAAAATGTCAAATAATTAAACACTTTGTAATTTTGTCCATTTATTCATAGATTAATAAATGAATTTGAAAACAAATGGATTAATATCTACTTCTGTTGTACAATTAATAAATTTGTAAACAAATTAATAAATTTGTAAACACATTTATTAATGCCTATTTTTTTTTTTTTTTTTTACAATTTGTTAACCAATGAAATGCTCTATTACTATTTCTGTGACTTTTGTGGTCCTCCACATAGCATACTGTCAGGATGAGGATATAGTGATTATTTAATAAGCATAACTTATCATATTTACTGACTGTAGCCTTAAGGCCTCAAAGGTCCTGAAAAAAGAATATATTTTTTAAACAGCCTTATTCGTTTTAAGATCGACATTTGTCATGACAGTGAAATATGAAATCGAATGTTATGATATTACATAATGGTGTGATGGTCCACAAACTTATCTAAATATGACCATTCTTTACAGAACACTGATGATGAGGGAAACTTAAGAGTCATGATAAATGAAAGAGGAATAAAATATTTTTGCCAAAGTCTTAAGAAATATTACGATGTGCTGTTCTGATCACATCAGCACACAATTAGCCCCCAAGTTCTATTCACAGTGGTGGAAAGTTACTAAGTATATTTACTCAAGTACAGTGTGCTTAAGTATGATGATTTTTGTATTTTACAGGGTTATTTCCATGTCAAGCCTCTTCATACTTCTACTCTACTACATTTCAGATTGTACTTTTTATCACACTACATTTATCTGGCTAGTTACTTTACAGATTAAAATATACAAACAATCAATATCCTCCACTTTTAATGCACAACACATGGTTTAGAATAGATTTCCCAAACAATATATATGTTACAATTAGTTTCAGCTTGAGCAGATGCAACAATAAAATGCTGTTTACACAGAAATTATATGATAATAATAATATAATAAAATATTCTTTCCAATATCCCTTATTACTATAACAATTGCATTACACTGACGGGTGCTCTACATTTTGTGTATGTTTACTGTTGATACTTTGAGAAAATTTACTGATAATACTTCTGCTACTTTATACTTCTTCTTCTTCTTTGGGGGCGGCAGTAGCTCAGTCTGTAGGGAGTTGTCTTGGGAACCGGAGGGTCACCGGTTCAAGTCCCGACATGGACCAAAAACTGAGTGTGAACTGGTAGCTGGAGAGGTGCCAGTTTACCTCTTGGGCACTGCCGAGGTGCCCCTGAGCAAGGCACCAAACCCCCAACTGCTCGGGGCGCTTGTCAGGAGCAGCCCCCTCACTTTGACACCTCTCCATTAATGCATGTATGTGTGTTTCAGGTCTGCATGTACCATGTATGAGTTTAACAGAGTGTAAATTGAATTTCCCCATTGTGGGACTAATAAAGGTAGATCTTCTTCTTCTTCTTCTTCTTCCATCACTGAACATTTCTATAGTATAGTATTAATGAAAGAAGTGAAAATACAGAACAAACAACATGTAGTTTTAACGTTTAAACGTTTACTTAATGTGATTCCATGTCCTAAATTCCATACAAAACCATAAAGAAAACTATTTATGGCTATAAAACATAACATTTAGTAGATATGAATAAAAACATGATTTCTGTCCATATTTGTTTTTCATTTTAAAAATACAAATATTTAACATATAGAGTGCTTATATACGTTGTGTATATAGATACTGGTTTATGTTATCCTAAAATTGATTGGTGTCCAAAATAAAGCGTGTTACGTCATGACGGCCGCTAAAGTGCGTCACCGCTTTCTCCGCCCTCCTAAAGGAAAGCGCACATTCCTATTGTCCAAGATGGCGGCATAGATGCAGATCCTCCGAGGCTGACATGTTTTTAAACGAGTTTATGCCTTATTTCGATTTATATGCAAGTATTCAGCGTCTGGGGTGGTAGCGTTTCTTTGCCGAAGCTGTGGATAGCCACCTTGTTTTTGCTAACACCCCTGAAATTCATTTCCCCGGCCGTATTCCCGTTGCAGGCACCGAAAAGTTTGAGCTCCATCATCCTTTCAAAATGAAGAGGCAGGCCGGGAGAGAGACTAGTCCGTCCAGGGCCGTCACTAAACGTATACGGGAGAGGGAACGAGAGGGTGCACGGAGAGATGAGCTGCCCCCGCCACCGCTGGCTCTGTTGCTGGCGGAGAGTCGGGGATATCACCGACGGAGCCGAAGCAGGGAGCGAGAGAAGCCACGGCTCAGGGAGGAGCGGGCGGCCGCCTTGGAGCTCCACCACCGACATGAGCTCAGCCTCCTCGGTCGTCCGCCGCTACGTACCACGGCGGCGGAGCTACCCACCGCCAGGCCCGGCACTCTGGAGTACAAAACGCTGCTCATCAGCAACCTCGGCTCGCAGGTCTCGGACGAGGACGTAGAGGATGCGCTGTTTCACGAGTTCAAAAAGTTCGGGGACGTTAGCGTGAAATTGTCGCACACGCCGGAGCTGGGTCGGATCGCCTACGTGAATTTTCGGCACCCGGAGGACGCCAAAGAGGCTAGGCACGCCAAATCCTCCAGGTTAGTTTTGGGTGACCGACAGCTTAAAATTGAACCCATGTACGTTAGGAGGCGGAGTGTCACGCCGCCAGACGCTGGATATTTGCCTCTGCACGCACCGTACCCCTACCGACAGCGCTCTCTCTCCCCGCCAGGTCCAGGTGTGAGTAACATTAGAGACATCAGAGCAAGACATTATGCCTTGGAGACCCTGGGTCTAAGCAGAGAGAGGGAGAGGCTATTGGATTATTATGGTATGCTGGATGAGAGGGGCCGGCCCTATGGCTTCCCTCCAATGCCAGTAGTGGAGGATTTAAAACCCGAGGACGATCAGAGGGCGACCAGCAACCTTTTCATTGGGAATTTGGATGGTAATGTTACAGAAGCTGAACTAAGGAGGGGGTTTGACAAGTATGGCATCATTGAGGAAGTTGTGATTAAACGCCCAGCTCGTGGACAGGGTGGGGCATATGCTTTTGTGAAATTTCAGAACTTGGACATGGCCCACCGGGCCAAGGTGGCCATGCAGGGACGGTTAATGGGAGGCAACCCAATAAAGATTGGCTATGGAAAAGCTAACCCCACCACACGGCTCTGGGTTGGTGGTCTTGGGCCTGGAAACTCCCTCGCTGCACTTGCTCGGGAGTTTGATCGCTTTGGAAGTATAAGGAATATCGACTATGTTAAAGGGGACAGTTTTGCTTACATTCAGTATGAAAGTTTGGACGCTTCTCAAGCTGCCTGCACCCAGATGAGGGGGTTCCCTTTAGGTGGCCCTGAGCGGCGTCTGAGAGTAGACTTTGCCAAAGTTGAGGAGAGCCCCTCTCGGCCATTTCCCCCTGGTTACCAGCCCCCTGTCGCCGCCCCCTCTCACTATGACCTCCTCGGGGAGGCCTACAGCCGTCATCGCAGCCTGGAGCGAGAGCTGAGGGGAACCAGAGACCGCTCATCACCGCCCTCCCACAGCCTCCTCTCCCAGAGGGAGAGAGAGAGGGCCCTGCTGGAGAGAGACTACCCCACCAGCCCCACCCGTAGCCTGGAGAGGAGAGTGGGAGGTGTGGAGGCATTTGGGAGGAGTGGGAGAGGAGCAAGGAGCCGCAGCAGGAGCAGGGAGCGGTGGCTGAAGGAGAGGGAGGAGAGGAGGAACAGGAGGAGGAGCAGGAGTCTGTCCACTGACAGGCTGACAGAGGAGAGGGAGAGAGATAGGGAGAAGGAGAGGGGGAGGTCAAGGGTTCGGGGTCAGGGAGGGGCTGTCTCTCCTGACGTGAGCCCAGACCGAGCGCGGGTTCGAGCTCCTGACTCCACCACAGAGCCGAGAGACCACTCCCCTGAGAATGGAGGGGGGCGACACTCTGCCAACAATGACGAAGATCCACCATCCGGCCGCCACCACAGCAAGAGGTCCAGCGATCACCTCAACAATCATCACCATAGAAACAGCGAGGTCATCGCCCCTATCTCTCCTGCAATCCACACGGACACCCACACCTCCTCTCCCAACACGCTGTCAGAGTTTGCCCAGACCTCGCTCTCCAAAACATGGCACGGCTTCTTTGCTCTAAAGAACAGCAGCTTTCCCACGGAGCTGTACATGTTGGAGGGGGGCTCCGCCTTCTTCAACACAGTGATGAAGGACACCCTGAAGCTACAGAGCCAGAATCAGCCCAGCCAGCTTAAGATCGCCCAGAGGCTCCGCATGGACCAGACCCGACTTGACGAGGTGTCGCGCCGCATCAAACTCGGGCGGCCTGACGGGTTCGCCATCCTGTTGGCTCTTCAGGGCCCCATTGACCGTCAGGCCCCCGCCCCTGACATGGGGCTGCAGGCTCGCCTGCTCCGCCACCTGGTAACCTACTTGCGGAATAAGGAGGCAGCCGGGGTTGTGAGCCTGCCTGCTGCGAAAGAGGGAGGGCCTGGGGCAATGCTGTACGCCTTCCCCCCTGGAGTGTTCTCTCAACAGTACCTGCAGGCCGCCAAAAGGACTGTGGGTAATCTGGACGAGGAGCACATGGTTATTGTGATTGTCAATGACACTAATTGATTATTACACTGAGGAGTACATACACATACAGACATTTCAAGCATGCATACACACAGAGCGAGCTTGACTACAAATACTTCCATGTTGTTTTTAAAAAGATGCATTTTATTGTTTTATTTTGTATCTTATAAGTTAAACACAGCAAAGTACACTACATGTCTCTCTTACCCTCTTTTCCTCATATATTACTTTATGTCTCCCTCTTGTGGAGTCAGATCAGTCTCAATATTAATGAATATGGATAAGGATTCACAAACGTATATATGTATTTTGTGACTTATATAGAAATGACTCTCCACAATATATACTCGTTGTATATAAATGTAAAAAGAAAAAATCCACACATAAGAAAATAGGGTTCACAAATATATTTCTGATGTGCACACACTTATTGTTTTAAATAAATGGAATAGGAATACACAAATATATGTATTTAAAAGTAATTTTCATCACATTACATTTATATTCAAACTGTTGAAGCTGCATGTACAAACTGCTTGTCATGTATGAACTTCACTGCATTTGTGTGTGGGTTGGTTGAGACTCCCCTGACATGCACCAATCCATTATCCAGTATTTAATACTATCACCATGGAACTGGGCAAATGTGCTGCTGTATGCATATCTATGCATATATTATTAGAAATCAGTTAACAACACAAAGCAATGACAGATATTGTCCAGAAAGCCTCACAGGTACTGCATTTAGCATAAAAATATGCTCAAATGAAAACATGGCAAACTGAAGCCCAACAGGCAACAACAACTGTCAGTGTGCTGACTTGATTCTGACTTGCGCCAAACTGCATGTGATTATCATAAAGCGGGAATGCTTGTAAAGGGGAGACTCAAGGGTACCCGTAGAACTAATTGTCATTCACATATCTTGGGGTCAGAGGTCTAGGAACCCAAAAAACACGGCAATGCCAGTTTTTCCTCACTAAAATTTTGCGCAAATGTTGAACATTAATGTTGAACTAGCATGACATGGTTTTTACCAATGGATTCCTCGGGGTTTCTAGTTTCATATGATGCCAGTATCTTCAGTCTAGCTTTAAAATTAAGTCTGCTACTAGAGAAAAATCTTAAGTTGTGTTAATGCGCTAAAGCATTACATTAAATTTGTGGAGTTAAAATGAAGTTGTGTAATATTTGACAGCCCTAATACATATATATGTGGATTTCTCATATATTTGTTTAAAACAAAATATTTGAAGTATATTTGTGAACCTTTTTTGTGGATTTTTTCCATTATATACAACACCAAATATTTTTGTGGAGAGAGTCATTTATACATCACAAAATGCATATAAGAAAAAATAATCTAATAAATTAATGAATCCTTCTGTGTGCATTCATTAATTGAGTAATCTGTCTCCATACCCTCTCACCAATGGCCAATTGGTTGTCACATTTGCAGGTAGTTAAGAATGATTTTACACCATAGGTTTCTGGAGGATTCCATGTTTAAAATGTTCTGTAATGAAAAACACTTCAGAGAGGATGCTAATGTATAGGCCAACAACACATACAGGCAGCACTGTTGCTTTTATACTCTAAGCTGTAACATACAACACTAAATCTGAGGAGTTTGTTTATATGCTTGTTTACTTTGTTTTCCTTTTTGTCAGAATTTATGAAATTGTTCTGCATATCCAATACATGTGGAGCTAGGAGGTTTTATACAAAGTGATTGTACTGTAAAGTGAATGGGAAAGTGATGCCACCTGAGTCTGGCTCAGGCTACTCCAGTTTGTCTCCTTCACTGGCTGCTTCTACTCGCAGGTTGAGACTGTTGCGACACGTTTTTTCTTTTCATTGAAAGCACTACCCGCTACAGCCAATAGAGACAATTTCCTGACCCGTCCCTGTGACTGTATATTTTACATAGGTAGGTGTTCTATCAATTGAACCATTCCAGTTTATTCATTTTGAAAGGTGTGAGTGTTTGATCTATTGTTGCATGCAGGACAAGAAAAAAAGAGTTATGTCTTGTACGTCTTTCAGTAACCTGTAGTCATTTAAGGTGTTTCGGTTTGCTGGAGATATCTTGTTCAGCTGTCATTCTGGCGCGAGGTCTGATCATATTACTGGTTCAGATTTTATATTGTACACAGACTTTTATTCAATTTTAATACACCAATCCATCCATCTCTTATCCATCCATGCTCCCTTTTCTTTTCATCTGCCATCATTTTAGCTTCAGTACTGTCTTTACCTTGTCACTTAAAGGAATGGTTTGGATTTTGTATGAAGTACAGGTCCATAGTCAGTGTATTACTTACAGTAGATGATGGTTAGCATTCCCCAGTTTGGAGAAACAGGAGCAAGAACAAGAACATGTCTCACCGAAGCTTTGACACCCAAAAAATGGTATTCGGGATTGCCCTGGACTTCGGTGAATCCAAATTAACCCTTTAAAACACCAAAGACACACAATAACACAAACTGCCAATTGAGGCAGCAGTAGTAAGTCCCATGTTGTGTGAGGTATAATTACTGTTTTTGTATGGTGGCTTTGAAGAGAGCATAGATAACAACTTCCATCCCCCATCGGATTTTGATATTGAATGGTTCCTTTAGGTGTCTAAAATTCGTTTTACTGTCGGCCTCCTCCACAGGAGTATACTGTTCCAGTGCGGTAAGTCATGTCTGTTTCTTCAAACTGGTGGCATGCTGACTGACATCTACTGTAGATAAAACAGTGACTATGGATAAGCACCTCATACAAGTCCACTTCAAAACTATCCTTTAAATGCAAACATGATTTCTAGGCAGTTTGAGTTGAATAAAACAGTGATGTGTTTTTGAGAAACCAGAATTGTTTCATGTAATTGCATCAACTTTGAGGTGCCCTCAAAAGTTCTTAGATTTCCTCTAGAAATAAACAAACAACACACATGGTAATTTGAATGAAACTCACCTCAAGCATTCCAAAAGTCTTTTCACGTATCTTCAGAGATATGTCCTTTGCATTAATTTCTTGGGATTTATGTAACTGAAGTGGGGCTGACTTACTTTTTTAACTTCAATGTTTGGTGAATGTTTGTGCCAAGATAATATTTTAGAAACAAAAAATCCCTCCCAGATGTTAATGAAAATTTGAGGCTAGAGAAATAAAAATAAATGTGGAAATCTTGCACACAATTTGCTGTTTGCACCAACTACACAAGAATATATGTAGTTCATGTAGAAGATCCGTAATACTTCATGAGGCCCTGGAGGTTTTGATGACAACTCTCATCCCGCTGTATTTCAGCTACATGTTGGCTATGTTTAATCCACGTTTTGTCTTTACAAAAGTCAGATGAAGGTTGTTTAGAGCTTAAAAACATGTCTGGTTCTTTCAAAACTTTTGAGGAAATTGAATCAGATAGTGTTCAGATCGAACAGTGTAGCAGTAAACCCTGTCTGTTCAGTGACATAAAGACGAAAGAAGAATCGGGCCACATATCAGACTGAAGATTAACAAGTTTTTTAATTGCCACTATTTATTGTTGTTCTTTAGTCAAGAAGACTTGCATGACGAGCTGAAATACACAGAAAAATAGCTTAAAGTACATGGTTTGGGTGAACACTAGAGGTGTAAGAAACTATTGAATATTGCACTGTGAAGGTTCTCATTCATCCAGGTCATATTCATTCTGGCAAAAATTGAATCGAAGGCAACTGGACTTAGATATTGCAGTGTTAACTTTTTATGATACTGTATCCATTCTCAAAATAGTTTACATGCTATGACGCTGGATGTTACAGGGAGTGTGATCAATGTTAATGCAGATCCCACTGTTCTGATTGCATAAAAAATGAACTATTTAAAATCTGATTTCAATTAGTTGTCAACTTTTAAATTAATCGGCAACTATTTTGATAATTGATTAAGATGAACCTTTATTAATCCCCGTAGGGAAATTCAGTTTTTACACTCTGTTGTTAATTTCACACAGTACACACAATTTTTTAAAGAAAAAAGTCAAAATTATCTGATTGCAGCTTCTTAAATGGTTTCGTTTCTCCTCTATGACAGTAAACTGAATATCTTTGAATTGTGGACAAAACAAGGTGTTTAAGGATGACATCTTAGGCTTTGGGAAACACTGACATTTTTCACCAGTTTCAGACATTTTATAGACCAAACAACTACAGGTAATTGATTAATAGAGAAGTATGTTACAAGTAACATACTTGCATAAGTAAGTTAAAAGTATGTAATAAAGTTTAAATCCACAAATAGCTGGAATAATCCCACATTATTAATACATTTTTATTAGTTATTCTCAGACAGATATTGCTGTTTGTTGAGTGAGGTGCACTGAAATGGGAGATAGAGACAAAAGACCATGTCGGCTCACTGCGCTGTGCCATGAAGTTTTGAATTCCTTCAAATATTTCTCACTGAAGCTTCAAAGCCCAAAAAAATCTTATTCCAAACAGCCCTGGAGACAATAATGGACAGATTATTCAACAATGAAAATAATCATTAGTTGTAACCCTTAAAGCAAAACAGAAAACTTTTAGATATGATTTAAAAGAGTGAAATATATGTTGACAAGTAGAACCTTGTGCATCTTAATTTCGAACATAATTTTTCCTTCTTTCATTCAGCTATTTCAAAAACTGTTGATTCAATAATGCCAGGTCTGCTGTGTTCTTTTAGTTATACTGTCTGATTTGCAGCAGCAAGAGTAGCTGTCAGGTGAAATTAAGTACATTTACTTCAGTACAGCTTTTGGATATTTGTACTCCGAGTAGTTCCATTTTCAACGGCCATTACATTTCAGAGGGACATATATCCTTTTTACAGAAACACTGTAGTTGTTAGTTATTATTAATTATTTTTGCGTACACATTTGTAAAACAACAGATTTTCCATTGAAAAAAGTCACCCTTTTATCAAGTAGTCTGGAAATGAGTCATATAAAAAGTGAAACACATCTGCTGAGTGTGGAAATATTTCAGTCTGTTTTCAATAAACATCAATTTGTTTCAGTCAATTCGTAAAGATCTGCATTTTCAAAGCTGCTCAACAATCAGCCTCATGCTCTTTTTTCAGGACACACTTTTTGATAACATTTTTAAACACATTGTCAAAAGAGGTAGAAATATTCTTACAGCAAAATAAGGTTTTAGGATCCAGTAACAGACAGAAATTTCTTCATAAGAATGTTTTTGTTTGCAGATGAAAAAGCCTATACTTAATGAAATAGTTAAAATCACAAACTACAACAAAATTGCTGCACACAAAATGTATCTAGGATCATATTCATCTAATGTATATAATAATACATACTGTATACATCATACAGTACATGTACTTATACTGTATGTGCATGCACTATATACTATATTTGTATATACAGTATATGTATACTGTATGTGTATATGCAGTATGTACATCCATGTATATATCTATATATTGTGTATATATTTATGATTATACTTTACATATGGTGTGTCCATACTTTTATATTTCAAGTGAGATCTTAGGGGTTTACTTTTCATTTTTAAATTGTAGTAGTACTACGTGTTCCTCCACTGGAACTACCATTTTCACAGATGGTTGATGAGATGTTTGTTGTTTGAGGCTATGTCCACCCTGCTGTCTTAACTACGTTTAATTTGCTTTGAACTTCTTTTTGTTTATCGCCACAACATGTGCAGCATCCCATTTATGTTGCCTTGTTTTTGGTCTGAAAGTTGCTCTATCCAGCACTTATGGATCTGTGGCTGGATTGTGTTTGATTGAGAAAAGTTATGTTCTTAAGAAAAAAAAAAAACAATGTGGACTGGTTGAAACTGTGAAGAAATATCAGCCAGACAAGTTTCTCCTTGTCCTCCTGAAAAAAATGTTGTTGTGTAATTGTGTAATAATATGTTGCTGAATGTTCATCATGGCACCAATCGTAACCTATAAATATACCAGTTTTGTACAATATGCTGTTAAAGAAAGCAAAAATTAAAAAAATACTTTGTATATCAACTTCCTTTTTCCTGTCTCATCTAAACTTGTGGTGTTGCTGTGTTATGACTGATAATGTCACACAGACAAGAGTTCAAATCCATGATGACAATCATTTTTTGTACAGAGATTCCCTCTTTGGTTTTGTTTTTGTGTCAACATATAGAAACATGTATTCTGTATTGAAAGAAAATGTAATAAACATTTTATGCTTTTTCCAAGACTGCATGGTGTGGTGTCATACTTGTTCTGTCCATCACAATCCTTTACTTAAGTAAAATTAAAAATATTTTCTAAGAAATCTAAGAATCTATCTAAGAAACGCTTACTACCTGGTGAGGATAAGAGAAGGGGATGAGTGGAAGACGGCATTTAACACTCCTAGTGGACATTGTGAGTATTTGGTCATGCCATTCGGACTTACTAACGCCCCAGCCGTCTTCCAGGCCCTAGTCAATAACGTCCTGAGGGATATGTTGAATCAGTTTGTTTTTGTATACCTGGACAATATTCTGATCTTTTCTCCTGATGAGCAGACTCATGTGAAACATGTTCGTCTGGTCCTACAGCGACTACTTTATCACCAGCTTTTTGTGAAAGCAGAAAAATGTGAGTTTCATGTGTCCACTGTCTCCTTCCTTGGCTTCGTTGTTACGCCTAACAACATGCAAATGGACCTTTTAAAAGTTAGTGCAGTTGCTGGCTGGCCCACTCCCTGGCTGGCCCACTCCCACCAGTTGGAAATTAATTCAATGCTTCTTGGGATTTGCAAACTGCAAACTCTGTTGCTGCCCCATTACATGCACTAACATCTCCCCATGTCAAGTTTCAGTGGTCTCCTCAGGCAGATCAAGCATTCTGCAAACTGAAAGGAAGTTTCTCTTCAGCCCCCATTCTCACTCTCCCAGACCTTCATCGACAGTTTGTTGTAGAGGTGGACGGGGCCGTGCTCTCTCAATGCTCTCCAGAGGATAATAAACTCCATCCCTGCGCCTTCCTCTCCAGGAAGTTGTCTCCAGCCGAGAGAACTATGACGTGGGAAACAGAACTGTTGGCTGTAAAGGCAGCACTGGAGGAATGGAGACATTGGTTGGAGGGGGTGGAACACCCATTCCTGGTGTGGACAGATCATAAAAACCTGGAGTACATCAGATCAGCTAAATGCCTCAATGCTTATCAGGCCAGGTGGGCTCTCTTTTTCTATAGATTCAATTTCACGCTGTCCTATTGCCTGGGCTCAAAAAATACTAAACCTGACGCCCTGTCTCACCTGTTTGACCCTGATCCTACTCCCTAAACCCCCTCGTACATCCTGCCACTCACATGGGTGGGTGGTTGGGGGGCAGGGAGTCTCCTCCAGCCACTCCTCGTGCCTCTCCGCCCCTGGTCTGACATCTCCATTGACTTTCTCCCTCAAAAGCTAACACCACCATTCTCACCATAGTGAATAGATTCTCTAAAATGGTCCACTTTGTTCCTCTGCACAAGTTGCCCTCCGCCAAGGAAACAGCGGAAGTAATGCTATCCCATGTTTTTCGACTCCATGGCTTTCCTATGGATGTGATATCGGACCAGGGTCCTCAGTTCATCTCTGGTTTTTGGAAAGAGTTTGGTTCCCTACTCTGTGCCTCAGTGAGCCTCTCCTCTGACTATCACCCCCAGTCCAACGGCCAGATATGCCAGATATGCAAAATTGCATAAATGGACAAATGAGTACTAATGTACAGATTAAGGTATTTAATGTGATGTTATATTTTGTGTTTTATGGGATGGAAAGCAACATTACTCATATAATTAAGCTTCTTCTTTGACACCTTACTGCAAAATACTCTTGAACTCTGAAATTTTTTTTTTAAAAATGAATGGACATAAACCCCTCTGGCCTTAAGTTTTTGTTTGTTTGTTTTGTACTGTTACCATTAGTTTTATATATGTCACTGCTGTTAACAATAAAGTTCTGTTAAAAAAACAACAATTCCGTTTTCTTTTTTTTCGCGTTTTGCCGAGCAACGCTTCTTATTTTGTACCATCTAGCGCACCGTAACGTGAGAGGCGTTGACTGTTGTGGTAGGATTTAGCTCTTTCCTCCCGACAGCTGCCTGTATAATACAGTTTATCGTCGTTATTCTGAATAAGACCAAACAGGAGCGGATTACACCTACAGGAGAGGCCCGTTTAAACTGAAGCAAGCGGTAGGGAGGTGTTGCTGTCAGCTCGTCGTGTTCAGTTAGCTGTTAGCTGTTAGCTGCTAGCTGCTAGATGCTGCTTAGCAAAACAGTGTGTTTCTGTCTGTGCCAGCTGCCTCCATGTAGCATACTGCAGCTTTATGGTGCTATAAACTGTCACATATGTGCTATTTAAGTCGGCCGACGTAGATACACTTAATGCTGAAGTTAACTTCTTTTAGCACGCTATAGAGCCATGGATTGATTTGGTTTCTATGGCTAACTGACTATATATATATATATATATATATATATATATATATATATATATATATATATATATAACACGTACATACACACACACACACACACACACACACACACACACACACATATATATGTGTGTGTGTGTGTGTGCGCGCAGTATATACCTGTTTCATCAAGACAAGTACTCTGATCCTTTAATTACTAAATTGCAGTACTGTACATTACTCCATTACAAGCAAAAGTCCCGCATTCACTTTGACTTTGGTTTGCATCATGCTCTTAAAGTATCATCGCCAGGAAAGAACACGAGTACTTGCTTTATGCAGTTAAGGTATCAGCAATAAACGTACACAAGTATTATCAGCTTCATGTTAAAGTATCAGCAGCAAAAATACACAGGTATTATCAGTCTTATGTAGTTAAAGTATCAGCAATAAAAGTACACAAGTATGATCAACTTCATGAAGTTAAAGTATCAGCAGTAAGAGTACACAAGTATTATCGGCCTCATGTAAAGTATCAGCAGTAAAATTGCAAAAGTATTATCAGTTTCATGTAGTTCAAGTATCAGCAGAAAAAAAAATATATGCGTATAATTAGCTTTGTGTAGTTAAAGTGTCAGTTGTAAAAGTATACAAGTATTATGAGCTTCATGTTAAGTATCAACAGTAAATGATAAAGGATAACATACACCTTTATTGATCCCCAGCGGGGAAATTGGATTGTTGAAGTGGTATAAGGACATAAATAAATACAGATAAGGATAGTGTGTAACAGGAATATATAATAGGGGATTATACATATACTAAAATATGAATCAGTAAAGTCAGCATTTGGAGACAATGAGGAGTCATTGTTTGGAGGTGAGAGAAACTGGAGTTGAACTGTAAGTGTGAAGTGGTATGGTGTTAGAACAGTTCTTTGAGGTGCATCTTTCACACCGATGTGTAGCTGGTATGCAAACTGCAGCAGGTTCAGGAAAGCAGTTAGCAGGGTTCTCAGGTTGCCCCAGACCAGCATCTTCATTACTTATGACATGAGAGCCACAGGTCTGTGGTTGCTGAGACTGGGACATCCTTTCGTTGGCAATGGAACAATGCAGGATGTCTTCCATAGATTGGGTACCTTCATCAATCTCAAGGAAAGATTTAAGTGCTGCTGGAAGACTCCCACAAGCTGCTTAGCACATGCTTTGTGAACCATAGGACTGATATGGTCTGGCTCACTGGCTTTGTCTGTTTGGAGTGGAGAGCTCTGTTTCCACCTGGCTGGGTGTAAGTGTAGGTCTGGGAGATGTTGTCAGATGCAGTGAAATGTGAAGGTCCAGCAGTGGTTTACATGTCATGTACTGAGAGAGGGGGTGGTAGCTATGGCTGTGATTGGGAGGAGAGCAGAAACAGTCCAGAAGTATTATCAGTTCCATAGACTTCATTTATATTTTCTCTCTCCTCTTTTTCTCAGCAGTGTTAGGTCCAGGTGACTCCAGTCGGTCAGTATGAGCTCTAAAGGAGGCGGTACTGCTCTGACCCGCCGCAACTACAGACTGACTTCAGACACAGACAAACCCAAAGCCACAGGTATGACCTGCTACTGTGTCACATACAAGTCACATACAGAAAAGAAACACAGTATTTATGTATTTCTAACAAAACACTGTGACTGCAAAATTAAAAATTACACAAAGCTGTATAAAAGTGTTGTAAGAGGATGTGGAGCAGATAAAGAGGTCAGATAATGACAGATATAGGCACAGGTGAGATGAAGACACAGTACAGACATGAGATGGAGACACAGGTAAAGACACAGGTGAGACGAGAATACAGGTACAGACACAAGTGAGATGAAGACACAGGTACAGATACAGGTTGTTGGTGTTATTGATTGTCTCCCTGTCTGTCAGGTATCGTGAATGAGAAGTTGCTGAATGACTACCTGCACCATGTTTTTCCGTCCACCAAACAGGGACCTGCACTGGCCTCTCTCAGGTAACGAACACAAGATTACCTTTTAAGATGATGTGTTGAACTTGGTGCCTATTTACACACAGGGAGCAACATTAGCATTTATTTTGGAGTCACTTTTGTGTCCATTTAATGAACATAACATATTTGCAACTTTTTAAAAGACTGTCTGAGTTCAGCTCAGTTATGTTTGTATCTTCTAACTGAATCTTTGTGGGTTTTTTTTACATTTAGACAACACTTATTTTTTTCTGTTTCAGTCAGTAGGCCTGAAAAGTGACGCTAATGCTAAAGTGCCTTAAACCTGCATTCTTTCTAATGGCCAGCAGGGGGCAACTCCTCATTCATTCATTCATCGTCAACCGCTTATCCCGTTAGGGGTCGCGGGTAGGCTGGAGCCGATCCCAGCTGCATAGGGCGAAGGCAGGGTACACCCTGGACAGGTCGCCAGTCCATCGCAGGGCACAGAGAGACAGACAACATATAGACAGACAACCATTCATGCTCACATCCACACCTACGGGCAATTTAGAGTAATCAATTAACCTAAACAGCATGTCTTTGGACGGTGGGAGGAAGCCGGAGTACCTGGAGAAAACCCACGCTTACACGGGGAGAACATGCAAACTCCACACAGAAGAGCCGCAAGCTGGAATCGAACCAGCGACCCTCTTGCTGTGAGGCGACAGCGCTAATCACTACACCACCGTGCAGCCCCGGGGGCAACTCCTCTGTTTGCAAAAATAATTCAGATTGTGTAGAAGTCTATGGGAAAATGAGCCTTCTTCTCCTTTGATTTATTACTTCAGTAAACTTCGTAAACATGAGTTTATGGTCTCAATTAGGTCTGTGCATTGCCAAGAATCGTAATATGATACAGGAGTTACGATTCAATATATTGTGATGTATTGCTATACAGTAAGCAAGGCAATATATTGTGATTTTTTTTTTTTAAATCAAATTTGAGGAAAACTGACTTACTATAAAGAACACACTGCCATATGCATAACGTCTGAGTAAAAGAAAGTGACTTTATGCAATCTGAACAGTGGGTTCTGTATTTGCATTTATCACAGTCCCTCATCATCCAACATCATAGCACTACTTTGAGAGGGCGCATCTCTTTGCAAATGAAATAAAGTATTGACTGAGTTCATCTTTGCACGTTAACTATAAATTAAAAATCAATACAGTATTTTTGAGAATCTATACAGTATAACAAAATGGTATTGCATTTTTTCATATTTTCTTGCACCCTAAGTCTCAGTTGTAACTTTCAAGTCTTCTTTAATACAGCATGATGTTCATTTGGTAAATTATGGTCCCATTTAGAGTCAAATAGACCATAAAACAGGGAATGCTTCAGGGCTACCTTGTGATTGACAGGTTGCTACCCTGGCATTGTTATCCGTGTTTTTGTGTTAGAACTTTAACCCTTTCACAGTGTGTTTTCAGTTCATGAAAGTTAATTGTAACATTCTGGTCGCCTAAAAATACCTTACCTACTTACCACAGTTATACTTAGCTTCATCCTGTTGTGCCACTTCTGGTTGCCAAAAAAAACCCAAGATGGTGGCGGCCAAAATGCCAAACTCAAGGCTTCAAAGCGGCAGCCCACAAACCAATGGGTGACATCATATTGACTATGTCCACTTCTTATATGCTGTCTATGGTGTTAGTGCATGAATCTTCATGATTTGGGTGATCCCCTGACCTTCTCTCTTGCGCCACCTTGAGGTTCATGTGTGGTTTTGGGTGCAATGTCTTAACAAATAGTGTGTGGAAACTAGTCAGATGAACAAATGTGTTGTCAATTTGATTTGACAAACAGGATGCTGTGTGGTGCAGTTGGATAGCAGGAGGTGTGTTGAGCAACAGATAATAACTTACTCAATTAGCTGAAACTGAGTACATCTATTTGTATACTTGTATACTGTGTGTATGTGTGTGTATGTGTGTGTGTGTGTGTGTGTGTACCCTGACCTGGCCTCTTTCCTTAAGCCAGACAGATTCATGTTACCCCCAGCAGCTCTATACATAGGCACTCCCACACACACACACACACACACACACACACACACACACACACCCCTATAAACTCCAGTTAACCCTTAAGTGACTCTTCACTGGATAAACTGTTATTCCTCCCTTATAGACCAGTAGCAGTCTTTGTCTCTTTGTGAGGATCAGGTGGGAATGTTGGCAGCGGGTTGAGGTTTACATGTTGATGAGGTTTGAAGGCTACACAATAGAGCTCATGTAATAGAGCTGGGACAGTATACCTACAGTTGTGCTCAAAAGTTTACATACCCTGGCAGAATTTAAGATTTCTTGGCCATTTTTCAGAGAATATGAATGATAAAACAAAAACTTTTTTTCCACTCATGGTTAGTGGTTGGGTGAAGCCATTCATTGTCAAACAACTGTGTTTATTCTCTTTAAATTATAATGACAACAGAAACTTCCCAGATGACCCTGATTAAAAGTTTACATACCCCAGTTCTTAATACCTTGTACACCTTTAACATCAATGACAGCTTGAAGTATCTTGTTGTAGTTGTGGATGAGCGTCTTTATTTTCTCTGATGGTAAAGCAGCCCATTCTTCTTGGCAAAAAGCCTCCAGTTCCTGTAAATTCTTGGGCTGTCTTGCATGAACTGTTTGAGATCTCCCCAGAGTGGCTCAATGATATTGAGGTCAGGAGACTGAGACGGCCACTCCAGAACCTTCACTTTATTCTGGTGTAACCAATGACAGGTGGACTTGGCCTTGTGTTTTGGATCGTTGTCATGTTGGAACATCCAAGTACGTCCTATGCACAGCTTCTGGGCTGATGAGTGCAAATTTTCCTCCAGTATCTTCTGATAACATGCTGCATTCATCTTGCCATCACTTTTGACCAAGTTTCCTGCATTTGTAGCTCACACATCCCCAAAACATCAGCAATCCGCCTCCGTGTTTCACAGTGGGAACGGTGTTCTGTTCATCATCTGCCTTGTTGACTCCTCTCCAAATGTAGCTTTTATGGTTATGGCCAAAAAGTTCAATTTGGTCTCATCACTCCAAATGACTTTGTTCCAGAAGTTTTGAAGCTTGTCGCTGTGCTTGGCGTATTGTAAGCGGGCTACTTTGTGGCATTTTCGTAGTAATGGCTTTCTTCTGGCGACTCGACCGTGCAGCCTAATTTTCTTCAAGTGCCTCTGTATTGTGCATCTTGAAACAGCCACACCACATTTTTCCAGAGAGTCCTGTATTTCAGCTGAAGTTATTTGTGGGTTTTTCTTTGCATCCCTAACAATTTTCCTGGCAGTTGTGGCGGAAATTTTTGTCGGTCTACCTGACCGTGGTTTGGTTTCAACAGAATCCCTCACTTTCCACTTCTTAATCAGAGTTTGAACACTGCTGATTGGCATTCTCAGTTCCTTTTATATCCCTTTCCTGTTTTATGCAGTTCAATTACTTTTTCCCGTAGATCCTTTGACAGCTCTTTTGCTTTCCCCATGACTCAGAATCCAGAAAGATGTAAGGGTCTGTCGGGAGCACAGAAACTCCAAGACCTTTTGTACACACACATTGATTATCAGCAAACAGGCCACAGATGAGGATGGTTACGTTTAGTTGCCATTCAAACCTTTTTGTGTCAGCTTGTGTGCATGTTATCAGGCCAAAATCATCAGGGTATGTAAACTTTTGATCAGGGTCATTTGGGAAATTTCTGTTGTCATTATGATTTAAAGAGTAAACAGCTGTTTGACAATGAATGGCTCCATGAGTGGAAAAAAAGTTTTTGTGTAATAATTCATATTCTGTGTAAAAATGGCCAAGAAATCATAAATTCTGCCAGTGTATGTACACTTTTGAGCACAACTGTATCTCCCAATTTGATACTGTAACGATACTTGGGTGCCGATTCGATATGTATTGGGATTTTTAGGTATTACGATACTGAATCAAAGTTAATTCATACACTTCGACGGACTTTGACTTTGGAAAATCTCTAAATTAATTCAGTAAGAATGTTTGATTTTCAGCATGTATGTAGTCAGTGATATCCTGAAGTCAAATATATCAGGATCATTTTCAGGAATTATTTATTACATTTTTTATCCACCAACCCAAAAATAAGATAAGATAAGATGAACCTTTATTAATCTCTAGAATTTCGGGTGCCATAGCAGCAACAACAGTACAGATGAATACAATATAAGTACAGTTGTGTTCAAAATTATTCAACCCCCACAGTAGATAAGTGTTTTTGCACGTTTGACATTTATTTTTCATCTTGTTTATAATCACATTAAATTTCTGTGATTACTTCGTTGACAAAATTATTCAACCCCTTAGGTATGTACAACTTTAGTACTTAGTATAACCTAATAATCCTTTTGCAACAATAACATCCTTTAGACGTGAAGCATAGTTTGACACAAGTTTCTTGCAGTGATCCACAGGTATCTTTGCCCATTCCTCATGGGCAAAGGCCGCCAGTTCATTAACATTTTTTGGCTTGCGTGCTGCAACTGCCTTCTTCAAGTCCCACCAGAGATTTTCAATGGGATTTAAGTCTGGTGATTGCGATGGCCACTCCAGAATCTTCCAGCCCTTCTTTTGCAACCAAGCTGTGGTAGATTTTGAGGTATGCTTAGGATCATTGTCCTGTTGGAAGGTCCAACGTCTCCCAAGCCTCAGCTTTGTCACTGACTGCATGACATTTGCATCCAAGATCTCCTGAAAATTCATAATACCTTGCACACGTTGAAGATTCCCTGTACCTGAAGAAGCAAAACAACCCCAGAGCATGACTGACCCCCCACCGTGCTTCACAGTGGGCAGGGTGTTGTTTTCTTTATAGGCATCATTCTTTCTGCTCCACACGTACCGTTGATCCATTGGCCCAAAAAGTTCCAGTTTGGTCTCATCACTCCAGAGAACAGTATCCCAAAACCTTTGTGGTTTGTCCACATGGTTTTTGGAATACTGGAGTCGACTCTTCTTGTGCTTTGGAGTCAGCAGGGGGATGCGCCTGGGAGCTCTTGCATGGAAGCCATCATTTCGCAGTGTGCGTCTTATTGTCTGGGCAGAAACCTGAATACCTCCCTTTGACATGTCCTGTCGTAGTTCCTCAGCTGTCACCCGGGGATTTTTCTCCACCTTTCGCCTCAGGTATCGCACAGCAGTTGCAGACAGTAACCTCTTTCTACCACACCCAGGTAGCGTTTCCACTGTGCCTTTAGCTTTAAACTTGCGGACTATGCTCCCAATTGTGTCTCTTGAAATGTTTAGCCTCTTTGCCATCTTTTTATATCCATATCCTTGCTTATGAAGTGAAATGACCTCCTCTCTGAACTTTTTTGACCATTCCTTGGACTTCACCATGTTGCAAAGATGTCATTAACTGCCAAGAAGAGCCATGTGTCACAGTCCTTTTAAATCTGCTTAATTGCTGCTCATTAGGGTTCCGTTCACATCTACAGGTGTTTTCATCAGCTGTTTGACAACACCTGATGGAAACCTCTGTTCTTAAGAGTGGTGGACTAGGGGGGTTGAATAATTTTGTCAATGAGGTAATCACAGAAAGGCCATTAATTGGAATATTCCAAAAAATATTTTTGTTATTTCAGTTGTATTTGTCTATTTGACATGTCATTATTTAATGTGATTATAAACAAGATGAAAAATAAATGTCAAACTTGCAAAAACACTTATCTACTGTGGGGGTTGAATAATTTTGAACACAACTGTAAAAGAGAAAGTGCAATGAAGGAAATGGCAATAAAATAAATAAGATAAGTTATATAGTAATAAGTAAAGTGCAGCAGATGAGTGGGTATTGTATATGCATAGCATATATATGTAATTATATAATTATATGTAATTATATACATTTTGAGCCAGGAATAAAATAAAAGAATAAAGACATTTAAGATAAGATAAGATGAACCTTTATTAATCCCCGGAGGGGGGGGGCTGGAGCCGGAGCCGATCCCAGCTGGCATTGGGCGAAGGCGGGATACACAACCATTTACCTACGGGCAATTTAGAGTCATCAATTAACATAAATTGCACTGTGGGAGGAAGCCGGAGTACCCGGAGATAACCCACGATTTCACGGGGAGAACATGCAAACTCCACACAGAAGAGCCCCAAGCCGGATTCGAACCTGCGACCCTCTTGCTGTAAGGCGAGAGTGCTAACCACTGTACCACCGTGCAGCCCCTGAATATAATCCAGTATATCATATTTATATATACTGTATGTATGTTGTATATGCAGTTCCCTTGTTAACACTTATTTTGAAAACTGGACATAGTCACGTGTATACTTGCTCTAACTTTGCCAAGTCCATCTCTAGCTCTCCCATCAGCTCCTTTCTCTTTAAACAACCACGGTCAACTCTATCAGGGCCGGTACAGTTCTGGCGTCGGCCCATTTGACCACGGAGATGAGAGTGAGTTAGCATGCAGATTTAGCGATGATCTGTAGCTCTGCTTTTCCTGCAATGTGTGAAACCAAAAGTGTTTCCATACTTTACTATGTGTAGTGTTTACTGCTTTGGATTTAAAATGTGAAGGTGCAGGTCGTATCCACGCGGACCCTCCACTATTTTCTATTTTCTTGTTTTGTCTTGTTGCGGCCGGTTAAGTTTTGTTTTGAGTGACGACTACGGAACAGATATGACGTGACATTACTCAGACTACAAAAACAAAAGCGGTAACTTCCTTCTACCGCTGCATAGACTCAAATTAAGCAAATATATCAACTGGCATTAAAAAAAAATCATCTTCAAAATGATATTTTTTCATTTTTCCCCACCTCTGATGTATAAACAGTAAAGCCACACTCACTCTGTTGAGAATGGGAGCACCATGGGCCAGATGCATGAAACTTTGTGTAGATTCACAACTAAAACTGTACAACTGACTGATTGTTTTTGTCAGATTTATGTATAAAGCAGCACATACACCAAATTCTCAGTCTCATTTCCACTCCTATAGTTCGCCAGAAATTAATTTAGGAACATGTGCGCCACTTAAGTTTAGACCATTCAATAGAAATATGGCAAAGAAAGTGCATTTTCACTGCATCCGTGAGGTTCTCCAACAGAGCAGCTGTCATTATGCATGGCTGTGGCTATTTTTAACATCCATTCTACTAATTCATCACATGTTCCTGTAAACTATGATCATGGTAAAATCTTAATCATCGTTATTATGGAACATCACATGGATAATCAGTGATTCATTCATAGTGCTCATGTTCATGACTTCAGTGCTTCAATTTCAGGATAAATTATTAACGGAGAGGTGATGGCTCAAATGGAAATAAAATCAGGGCCGACTATAGTCCCTAGGCAAAATTAAGATTTTTTTGTGTTAAAAATAATTTGTATGAACACATTATTGTTATTAACTTTGATAGCCCTAAAATAA
Source organism: Pterois miles (assembly GCA_947000775.1). Lineage (NCBI taxonomy): Eukaryota > Metazoa > Chordata > Actinopteri > Perciformes > Scorpaenidae > Pterois > Pterois miles. Next base: position 3,925,805 of record CAMQGK010000474.1, on the reverse strand, counting down.
ATATATACTGTAGATATAATTAAATAAATAAATTTCAGGTTAAAGTAAGTGTGTTTCTTATCTCAGTTTTGCCACAGTACTTCAATAATGTTAAAAGACAAACGGAGGGTTATCTGATATTTCTCTTTTGTTTTACTTCTAATCATGCATTTTCTGCTGTTCTTCTTCCTGCTGAACAGGAAGCCTCTTGGTTTCCAGGATCTTGGTGCTCATCTGGAGAGATTGTTGTCTGAGGGAGAACCTACTGAGGACGCTAGAGGTAAGGTTAACATCTCCTCCTGTTCTCTGTGATCACCTCTCTGGGTTTTAATGCAGCTGAATTCAACATCTAGTTTTCAGTTACATCTTTTTCTAGCTCTGTTGTCAGACAACTGAGCGAGGATGAACTGGGATGTAATGAACCTGTTAATCATCCGTTGTTAACAATAACAACAATAACAACAATTTTCTTTTTTACGATTTTGGAATTGATTTGTTATTGCTAGAACCTATACATTTGCTTCATTTAAGTCTATGTGGAGGTAGAAGTTACTGCTTTTATTGTTGTAGTCTGAGTAATTTTACATCATATCCATTCCGTATCCATCAAAAACCAAAACAAACAGTAGCCAACAAGCAAAAAAATAATGTCAGAGTCAGCGTGGATACAACCTGCGTGGATACAACCTGCACCCTCCCATGTTAAATATACGTAGTAAACACTACACAGTAAAATATGGAAAACCTTTGGGTTTCACACGAAAAGCAGAACTAGACATGATGGCTAAAGCTGCATGCTAACTCTGTCATGGACAGGAAACATTATCGTATTGCGGTAATGTGTGGTCAAGCTGGCCTTCACTCTCATCACTGGTCAAATGGGCCAACGCTACAACTGTAGCGCGCCATATACTGACATTTATGTTAAACACATTCAAACGGCCCGATGGAGCTGACCATGAATGGATAAAGAGAACGGAGCGGACAGGAGAGCTAGAGACCACCTTGGAGAAGAGAGAAGAGAGAGGACGTAGACACATGTGACTACGTACAGTTTTCAAAATAAGGTGTTAATAAAAGGGAACTGTATATTCAGCATACATAGTATATCGAAATAAGATTTATTGAATTATATTCATCAGAAGTATAAAACATTACATTTCCATTATGAATTAAAAAGAAAATACCACCAGTTTGTGAGAGAAATGTCTTTATTCTATGATTTTTGGGTCACTGGTAAAAATGTAATAATTAATTCCTGATAATGATCCTGATATATTTGATCTCTGACCACATAGTACATGCTGAGGATCAGACATTCATACTGGATTCATTTAGAGATTTTCCAAAGTAAGACTCCCTCGAAGGGTATGATTCAGCTTTTCCCCTTGTAGAATCGCAATACTTAAAAATTGCATAGCATATCGAATCTGCACTCAAGTATTGTAATAGTATTGAATTGGGAGTTACGTGTATTGTTAGTTAGCATGGTGCTGCTAAACAAACCTTATTAACTCTCATGTCGTCTGACAAAATCACCAAAAATTCATTCTGGTGGCTGTTTGGGAAAAAGCTCAATCTTATTGTGAACTGATATGTTTGTTTTTTTTTTTTTTAAATGTGGTCAGCTTCATGTGGACGTATACTGACTGCACACAGAGAGCCTCTTGAATTGTACTGGTGTTAAATGAATCTGTCTGTGTATCTGCAGATCAGCCTGTTGAAGGGCGCCTGGGTCCTCAGCCGGTTGTCCTGGATCACACCAGCGGCTTTGAAGGCCTTTTGTTTGTAGATGATGACCTGCTGGGGGTAAGATGAATATTATATATTATTGTATCCATCTTTTTTGGGGCAAATGTTTGACTGCCTGGATGTTTTTCAGTCTTAAAACATAACATGCTTGTAATAGAATAATTAATTTATAAACACACAATACTGTAATAATAGCAACTTTTGCAGATTGATTGTCAGCATGCTGTTCAGAGTGTAAACATGAGGATTTACTGGAGATGAATTGAAGTGAAACTGATTGTGGATTCAGCTGATAACAGAACAGACACTGTGTTGATTTTCAGGTTGAAATACTGTACATCCAGCTGTCTGTTTAGATAAGTTTAATTTAGATGGCTATTTCCAACATGTGACAGCAGAGGCATGTACGATCAAGCAAGTTCAACATACATACATACATACATACATAATATGAGCTGCAATTTTTCAATGAAAGAAACCGCTGTTCTAAATGTGTCCACTGGATGTCGCAATAGCAATTCTGTTAAGCAAACTATTGCTGCAGTTGCTGCAGCTGGCCTGGAGCAGCCTTGTCGTTCTGCCAGTTATGTTTCCCTTTGAGCTGAGCAGAGCACTTGAATAGCTTGAACAAAATGCTGCAAGGGCACAACAATGTTGTCACGCAGTGTTATGACAGCATATGTGTGTTCAAGTTGAAACTGTCATTGTAGGATGCAGCGGGTGATGACGCTGCTCATTGCCTTGTTTTAAAGATGTGTGCGTAACCCAACGTGCCACAGATGTGAAGCAGTTCAAAGATAAAATAACAGGACTATTGCAGGAGTTTGAGCAACGCTTTCAGATTTTTGGGGAATTGGAGAGACTTCAAAGTTATTTGCTCACCATTCACCATGAATACCTCTGATCTGCGCTGAAATTGTTTATGCATTGCACAGCTTTTATTTTTCTATCAGTAAATCATGTAGCCTACAAGGTAGGGAGTAACTCGACCTTCTTGAATAGTTTGAGGTATTTGGTACCAAGAAGAGTTGTTTGTATTTTGTTCAATCCCAGATAGGCTGACTTCAAGTTGTATGCCTTTGTAGATACACTGAGACAAAGTCTAAGTTCCAGTTACTGAGGCATTGTGTTCTTGAAATTCCACCAATTTTTTCCTTGGAATTTTCAACTAATTTGCAGTATTTTGTCGAGGGGATTTTTTTGTGATGTGTACATTTTCAGAATGTGCTTGTTCTATTTTGGACCAAACTTAACAAAGGAAACAATCTGAAGTTGTTGTTATTTTTAAGTTATTGTGCCATTATTTTACCGGTCTGGCACACTTGGCAATAGATTTTCCTCCATGAGCTCAAATGAGTTTGACACCCCTGATCTAGACTAACAGTAACACAATTTCAGGAAGGACAGCTGGCAAAGAAAAAATGACTGATGTGTGACTGCAATGGGTAGAAATGGAGCAAATATGATTTTAAAAAGTTATTTTTATTAAACAGTCTATATCGTGACAGTTGTGCATGAGACAGGTAATTTGAAATAAATCATGTGCCTCTGTGTCCTCTGGTGCTCCTAACAGCATCTGTAAGATTTCACAGACTGGAGGAAAATAACCAATAAAAGCTGATCTGGAGTCTGCCATCCAGCTGCTTAGTCACTCCTGAATTCTGATCAAACTAGGCAGCACTGATCAAACACAAATCAATATTCTGTTACTGTAATGACTATTTGTCTCCTCAGATGTTTTTTAGAATCATCTTATAGTTACTGTTTAGCTGTAAAATGAGAAAGTTGTGATCTGGCAGCCATGTTGAGATCTTCTGAGGAAATACCAAGCACCGCACAGCTGTCGGAGCAAACATTCTCATTTTACCGGATGGGCACCGTGTGTTCAACATTAAGATGGGTCCAGGCGTCGCTTACTTTCCTGCCATCAGCCTCTCCTTGAAAGAGTCTGTGGCTTTCAACTTTGGCAGCCTCTCAGATATCCTTTTTCAGCCCACACAACACACACGACCACTCATTTTCAGTGTTTTCTTTTGTCATTGATTTAAATTATGATGCATTCAGGCTCTTTTCAGTAAATTGAGCACTGGATATGGATATATTGTAAATTGTAGCGTTATCATGATGTGTTCAACTGTAATCTTGTAAAATGTAGTTTTTGGTTAGATACTTGAATAAATCCATTTTTTTGAAGGAGATGTTTTCAAAGCAGTGAAAGCAAGTAAAAAAAATAAATATAAAAACATAATTTAAAGCAGTAAGCACCCACAGCATACAGCCAGCAGTCCTTCCTATATTTGTCAGTTTAAACTGTGTTGGTGTTTGTCTGAATTATGACTTTAACTACTTCTTATTTGTGTAATATTATCCTACGACCAACGCACCAAGGCAACGCACTGAGACTCTCCAGGTTAACTAAAGGCTGAATATATAAATAAAATGAGAAATAAAAATAAAATGCTTTCATACATCACTTGTGACTGCTTCAATAACAGATGCCCTTTTTCTTGTTTCTGAATGAAATTATTTTTAATGATTGTAATTTTACTTTTTATGATTTTAGGTCATTGGCCACAGCAACTTCAGCTCCATCAGAGCCACCACATGTGTTTATAAAGGTAAAACCTCTCAACTTCAACTTCTCTTACAGATGCAAAACATAATGACGATCTAATAATAATAGTAATAATAATTACTTGCGTGCTAATAATGTAGGGAATTTAGTGTTTTGTTTCATGTAATATTCTTTATGTAATAAATAGACCAGAACCTTTTAAAGACAATTGTAACATCTAGGGATACACCAGAATTTTAACATTAAAATTGGATTTGGCTATTCAGTACAAAAATAGGACTTTTGTTTGTTTGTTTGTTTGTTTGTTTGTTTGAGTTTCGGGCCCTGATCAGACCTGGCATTAAGGTGTCTTGGGTGATCCAATCACAAGTGGATAGCTCAAATCTGTCTGTTCACACCTGGCATTAGAATGCATCTGCGCATGTCTCCAGTGGCCACACTGGACAACACACGGCTAATACAGCAGACACTGTAAAGTAAGTTTTCAGGAGTGAGATTCTTCTGCTGTCATAACTGACACCCCGACGTTGTTGTAGCAGAAATGGAGGAAGAACATCTTGTATCTTTCTGTGACCCAGAACTACGATCATACACCACAAACTGTCAACGTTGCTGCTGTATTCATGCCTTTATCTTAGTGTTGATGGTGCAGTAATATAGCCTGGCACTGACTGATCTAAACTCCATTCAGAAAACAACCAATTTAAAAGTTGTTTGCTGGTCATCTTGTGGACAGACCTGACAAAATCAGCATTATTATGTAGTTGTTTTGGCATCCCTTTGATCTGTTTATTGCCATTAAATTCTAGCACAATATGTTTATTGTGGATTCACTAGTGACATGTGGCTTGCTAGATATAATATGCAATGACATTTTATGTTAATACAGGGTGATATTATGAACCCAGACACGACAGCATTTGGTTTTCTGGTGTATCTGGGACTTCCGCATCATGTACAAAGCAGCAACAATTTCTTCCATGGTTGATGGTGGAAATGGTGGAAAGAAAAGTCGTTGGTATCTATAGAGACATGCTCCTTCTCCTCTCGCACATCTAGCATGAATGAACACAAATTATACTGGCATTCCAACTCATGATTGTAAAGCAAGGCAAAAATTTGCTTCGCTTTGGTCTGAATGCAACATAAGAGTGCATAAAAACTAGTAATCAAGTGAGCAGAGATCTCAAAATAAGTTTCACATAGTCAAAAACAAACATGAAGGATCACTGTTTTATGAAAACAATATTGTTTTAATGTCCACATGTAAATACCAAATAATGTAAAATAACATCCAGAACATGACTGACTAGAGGAGTGGGCACTGAGTTGATCTGACATCAATGTGATCTGTGTAATGTCCCTTTAAAACAACTCCTGTCTTAATATTTTGATTAAAAAACATTTACATTGTGTTATTGTTTTGTTTGGATCTGCAGGGAAATGGGCCTATGAGGTGCTGATCTCCTCCCAAGGTCTGATGCAGATTGGATGGTGTACTCTTAACTGTCGCTTCAACCAGGAGGTATACACACATACAGAGACACACACACACACACACACACACACACACACACACACACACCACACACACACACACACACACACACACACACACTGTATCTTGTGTTTTTGTGTGTCTGTGCTCAGGAGGGTGTCGGCGACACTCCGGACTCTTACGCTTATGATGGAAACAGAGTGAGAAAGTGGAATGTGACGACCACTAACTATGGAAAGGTGAACATTGATACAGAAATTGAATTAAAGACACAGATTGTTGGACTTTATTTGATTTGATTGATTGTCACTACGCCACTGATAGCAGTTTATCTGTCCTCAGTCGTGGGCGGCTGGAGACATCGTCAGCTGTCTGATAGACCTGGACGAGGGAACCATCACATTCTGCTTGTAAGTAAATAAACTCAAATATATCCACTTCTAGTGTCCAACTGCTGCAACATTTAGTGAAGCCTCTTCTTAAATGCTAAATGGACAGCATTTATACAGCGCCATTCAAAGCACTTTACACTACATGTCGGCATTCACCCATTCACACCCCATTCATACACTGATGTCAGAGGCTGCTAAGGTGCCAACCTTGCCCATCTAATCTAAATACTCATTCACACACCGATGGCTGTGCCTTCGGGAGCAATTTGTGGTTAAGTGTCTTGCTCAAGGACACATCTGATTGGAGCAGCTGGGGATCGAACCACTGACCTTCCAACTGGTAAACGGCCTGCTCTACCCTCTGAGCCACAGCTGCCCTTCTTCTCTTTGTCTCTGAGAGTCAGATTTTCAGATTGACACAATTGTACACAGCAGCTGGTTAGCTTAGCTTAGCACAAAGACTGGAAATGGGGAAACAGCTCACCTGTTTCTGTCCAAAGGTGAAGATAGGTTATGCTAAGCTAACAGCTGCTGGCTGTAGGATCACTAATTGTTGTCCACGAATCTGAAGGTTGGCAGTTCGATCCCCGACTCCTCCAGTGTGCATGTCGAAGTGTCCTTGGCCAAGATACTGAACACATCGGTGTGTGAATGAGTATTTAGATTAGATCCTGATGATCAGATTGGCACCTTGCATCCAATGTATGAATGTATGTGAGTGGTTGGAAGACTAGATTGATTGATTGCTTGCTTGATTGATTGATTAATTAATTGATTTGTTTATTTGAGTGTCCTGCACCATTTGGTGCCCTGCCCATATGGAACAGAAAGGTGCTTCTGTATAAAAATCCAAGTCCATTTATCATTTACAGTGAGAGTGGCATCAAAAAAAAAAAAAATCAGTGCAAATATGCTGCTGTATGCAAATGTATGTATACATTGATTAGTAGAAATCAGAAATCAGTTAACAACACAAAACAATAACAAATATTGTCCAGAAACCCTCACAGGTACTGCATTTAGCAAAAAACATTCTCAAATCATATCACAGCAAACTGCAGCCCAACAGGCAACAACAGCTGTCAGTGTGTCAGTGTGCTGACTTGACTATGACTTGCATACAAACTGCATGTGATTATCATAAAGTGGGCATGTCTATATAGGGGAAACCGGTGGGTACCTATGGAACGCATTTTCATTCACATATCTTGAGGTCAGAGGTCAAGGGAACCCTTTGAAATGGAGAGTTATTTTAACCTTTGTGACAATGGTTGGGGGCCTTTTTTTTAAATGAATTTGCTTTAACACATTGTTGCATTAAATTTGACAGCCTTATACAGTATATAACAAAGTATTTCAGTGATTCTATCTTACACTAACAGGCCATCCACACCAAGAATGAAAACTGTAACAATAGCTATTAATTTCAGTATATCGTTTTAAAAATCATTGTGTGTGACACAGCCGTGATGCTGTTTTACAAAGGTGAGAAGGAAAATCAAGTCCGTCATAGACTGTACGTGTGTTGTATCTGCTGTTTCTGACCAGGGAAACAAAACTGAAGGACCTTGTGATATAAATTATGTAAATAGGCCGTTTGAATGTGCATAAGTAGGTCATACACATTTTTAAAGAAACAGAGAAAGAAAGAGAGCAGTGAGAGTGGCTAAAGGAGGAAACATCCTAAGTTGAATTCAGTTTCTGAGAATCTTTGTAGCTAAAAGAAATCAGTGACATATGAAATTAAACTGAGCAGCAAAGAAGCCAAGAACCAGCTGAAATTCAATAAACAAGACACTCTTAGAGGTGTTTGGATCCCTAGAAACTTATGGTAAACTGGATTTTTGTTCAGCTTGGATATGTTGGGACGCTACTGAGGTCTCCTTAACTTTGCTGGGACATTAAGATGAGTTTTTTCACTCTTCCAGCTTCTCCCCCTTTTTCTCAGAGAACATTTGAATTGTTGAGTGTAAATTAGTTTCCTCTGTACCGATTGTGTCTTCGTGCTGTGTTTGTGTCTTCAGGAATGGTCAGTCTCTGGGCACCGCATTCACCAACATTAAGATGGGTCCAGGCATCGCTTACTTTCCTGCCATCAGCCTCTCCTTTAAAGAGTCTGTGGCTTTCAACTTTGGCAGCAGGCCTCTCAGATATCCTTTTTCAGCCCACACAACACACACGACAACTCATCTTCAGTGTTTTCTTTTGTCATTGATTTAAATTATGATGCACTCAGGCTCTTTTCATTAAATTGAGCACTGGATATGGATATATTGTAAATTCTAACATTATCAAGATGTGTTCAACTGTATTCTTGTAAAATGTAGTTTTTTGGTTAGATACTTGAATAAATCCAGTTTTTTGAAGGAGATGTTTTCACAGCAGTATACTGTAAAATAGATAATAGCAAGGGAATTATGACCTGTTTAACTTCCTAACAAAAACCAGTATGCAAATGGTAACTAGAATGGCACTGGTAGACTGTAGGCCTCTGCCGAAGTGCCCGAGTACAATTTCCCCCTCTCCATTCAGCTTGCACCATCATCCACGTGCATTTTTGTTTATCTTGAGCTCAGCTGTACATAGCGAAGCATTGTAAAACACTTCATTCAAACTGGACAGAAACAAAACAAAGCTCGAACCATCATTGTTACTCTTTCCAACAATCACCAAATGTGCTTTGGTCTAACTCAACTCATATTTTTAGTTTGATGAGAAAATATGTTCCACAACCCCAGTGGAAGGAGGCTGGGTCACACGTCATCAATGCATGATAGTTACACTGCGCATGTGTTATCCCCAGTGGTCTTAATGTTATGGCTGATCAGAATTCTTTAAAAAAATTCCTGAATCCAGCTCATGATCTGGATTGCCACCAAAATGTAATGGATTGTTCATGGATGGATGGATGGATTGTTCCAAAAATATTCCATTCAAATCCATCGCCAACATTTGGAGTAATCCTGCAGACAGACAGACATACAAACAAACCTACACTGGTGAAAACATAAACCCTTGGCCCAAGGCTCTTAGGTAATGGGATTTGTTTTACTTTTGTTTTTTTTACTGTGGCATCAAATTGGTATCAAGAATTGTGGAATTTCATTGGTATTGGTATCAGCTATTACATTTCTGGTATTGTGACATCCCTAGTTTTTGCAGTGTATTAAAAGAAGGAAGTCTTCAAGCTGTAGCTTGTTGTAGTATTAAGGAGATTATTGCTTCATTTGTCACCATTGCACTTTAATTTAATACTTCTTACCTGTTCAGTGTTTTCTTTAATCTGCGTGTGATCACATACCCTGTAGACGGATACCTGCCCCTCCAGAACCCCCCAACTACAGACCTGATGAAAGCTCACAAACTGCTGAGCTACATCAAAAACATCCTCTCTACTGCTATCGATACACAGGTAGGAACAGGTGCTGTGGTGGTCTGTACACAGGTAGGAACAGGTGCTGTGGTGGTCTGTACACAGGTAGGAACAGGTGCTGTGGTGGTCTGTACACAGGTAGGAACTGGTTCTGTGGTGGTCTGTACATAATTGGTTTGTGTGCATCATTGATGCGCTAATCTGTAATGGTTTATAAAACAAACAAGCTAGCCAGCTGGCTGTCCTGGAAGCTTGTATTATTTCCCGAATTTCCCTCTGGGGATTAATAAAGGTTCATCTTATCTTATCTTATCTTATCTTATCTTATCTTATACAAAATTATTCACTGCTTCTGATCTGTCTCCATGTTTCTGTCTCATGGGGATAAAGTCAAACATAATGACTTCACCTCTTTTAGGAATTCAACCTGTTGTATGTGTTTGGTGGCTGCAGGAGGAGAGGCTGGTGGAGAAGGACTGTGCCTTGTGGAGGCTTCACGGAGAACCTACAGTGCTCATCACTCTGGCTCACATCTTCAACCACTTCGCTCCACTCATGGTGACACAACTTTCTTTCTTTGTGATTTTGTAAAAAGTGACAGTGGTCAGTCACCTTCTGACAATGATAAGATAGTTCCAGTTTTTTATGTGCATTTTACCCCAAATAAGTTCACTATTTAAAGCTCTGATTTTTATGTTTAAATTGTGCAAAATGTCCTAAATTCCTGAGCTCAACTTCCATCGGAATATTTCTCAAAAGTTTCCTGCTGTTTACGTACCCTTTGCAACCCTATTCCGTATGCAGGACACAATATGCCAATATCAAAAAATAAATAGATAAATGACTTGATAAATAAATAATTATGTAATTAAATGTAGCAAAAATGTTAAATATTAAAAATAAATGTAGAATTATAGTATTAATTACTAAAATATGACATCATTGAAATTTTGGTTTTAATTTGCTATTTTATTTATTTATCTTGTATTAATTCCCTTATTTATTTACTCTGTTTAATTTTCCCATTACTGAGTTCAATTATTGGAGCAAATAAAAGCCCTGGACTATTAAATGCAGTTTAGCAGTATTTACCTTGATCAGTTATTCTGTGTTTTCAATGCTGATACCTGATAGTTATTAGCTGTTGTTCTCCTGATGGTTTTAAAGCCAAATCATAATATTGAAAGTAGAACAATACGTCTGTCCTTCCTCTTCTGGATCTCCTTGTTCATGTCATTTGTGTTAAGGAAAGACCCAATGATGTTTTAAATGATACTGTCTAATGGAACTCTAGAAACACTAGAAAACAGGCCAAAAAAACAGTAAAACCAGCAAGTTTTACAGGAACAATGTGTTTGGGGGCGGCAGTAGCTCAGTCTGTAGGGAGTTGGCTTGGGAACCAGAGGGTCACCGGTTCAAGTCCCGACATGGACCAAGAACTGAGTGTGAACTGGTAGCTGGAGAGGTGCCAGTTTACCTCTTGGGCACTGCCGAGGTGCCCCTGAGCAAGGCACCAAACCCCCAACTGCTCGGGGCGCTTGTCAGGAGCAGCCCCATCACTCTGACATCTCTCCATTGTTGCATGTTTGTGCATGTGTGTGTTCGGGTCTGCATGTACCGTGTATAAATTAACAACAGAGTGAAAAAATTGAATTTCCCCTAGTGGGACTAATAAAGGACTATCTTCTTCTTCTTCTTTAGATTTCAAAACTATTGCTCCATCTAGTGGTTTTATTTAGAATGACACAAATGGGATCCTCTGACAGATCTTCAGAAGAAAATGCGAAATATAAATAAACATGTTTGGCATTATAATAATTTGAAAGGCAATCACAATGAAATCCTGCGCACATACTGTGTAATTACAAGCAAGAGGAAACATAAAACAACTATTTGGTGGTATGAATTGTTCACTGTTTTTTGACAGTATAAAATAATGAGTATCATGTTTTTTTTTTTTTTTTTACAGTGTAAAGTGTACCTGGTGGAGGACGTGTTGATGAATTTCCTGTTGGGCATTCTGGAGGGAGGAGGTTCAGTAGATGAACACCCGCTCATACAGCAGCTTCTGGATCTCTTCTGGCTGCTTATGGAGGTAAAAACGCCAAAATCCAGTGAGAACCAGTGTCCAGAACAAGCATATCTGAAGAAAGTGAGACATGCCGAGGTCTGACAGTCTGAGGTTGCAGAACCCTTTTTGAGTAATTCAACAGATGACTTAACAGTGATTCGGCAGTTTACATCTACACCTGATTTGTGTCAGCAGACAATCTGGGAACCCACCAGCTATCGGTCTGAGGACGATAAGCCTCTTGGGGCAAGGGGATATATCTCTGGGTTTAGCCAGTAGATATCTGGGCCAAGACTTCCTTTTCTGTGCCCATTGTTTACAGTCTAGTTAGCAACTTGCAATGGAGTTGAGAGACAACGTGTACGTCTGGATTTTTACAAGTTTACAAGCTAATTTTAAATCAATAAAAGCTAAATCATCATCAGATTGCATATCAGCCAATGCATCTGCATCTTTTGCTCTCCTTAAGGACAGTTTAACTGCATTCAACCAAAGCCTGCTTAAATGAGATTGGTCAGTACTACTTAGTCTACAAACAGAAACCAGAGCACTTCAAATACCCATATTTTATCACATTGCCTACAGATTTTACATATGGATGCAGAATCTGTTTATGGAGATTAGTATACAGGTAACCAGGTGTCTGATCAGCGTTTTACTTCCTTTAGAAAAGGGAAAACCCAAAATTTTTTTAACCGTCTGAGACCTGTGATCCTGACTGACTTTATTGTGTTTTAAAGGCTTTAGTATGTTCAGTTTTAGGGCTAGAGTGAAGACTCATATATCACATGAAACTAGAAAACCTAAAGAATCTATTGGTACGTCCATTCTACCATTTTGGGAAGGCTAAATAATGCTCCAAAGTTGGACAAAATTTTAGTGAGGAAAAACTGGCATGGCCATTTTTGAAGGGGTGCCTTGAACTCTGACCTCAAGATGGGTCGAGTCTCCCCTTTACATATATGGTCACTTTATGATAATCACATGCACTTTTGGGCAAAAACCATGCAGTTTTTTTTATGCAGTATAATTTTTGCCTATTCTAAAATGATGTGTTTGAATATTTATGCATACTGGGATCCCTAAACAGTCTTGGATTACATAAATTGGGTAGCAGTAAATCTGAGACTCTTACCAATTCAATGGGCCCAACTGTATTCATGTGTGATGTTAGTCCCCACAACCCCCACATGGGAGTAGGGCTGAATAATTTTTGATTTTTTTTCTTTTCTATAGTATGATCCACACATTATTAGATAGATTAAACATAAACAGGCCAGGCCTATATATTATGATGAAATTAGGTAATGCATGAATAGACATGAATTACATATTTTTATTTAACTACTTCGATCACAGTAGTATATTGACTGATTTGTTGAACTTCTAGCCGTGTAAACATGCAATAATTATCATGAAAAGATAAAGTACTGACAAACATTGTGAAAGTCAGTAACAAATCACACAAACTTAAGTTTGAAGACAGCGAGCTTTAAGGTGGAAGTCATTAATTAATTAATATTTCATTAATGAAATGTACTGTAAGACTCTGACGGGACTCCGTTGTACAGCTTGACCTCATGTCAGTTGTAGTGAAAACTCGCTGTGATTTTCTGTTTACATTTCTTGTGTAGCTCTGGTATGGCATCCTGCGGCAGGGCATGCTGTGCTGCTTATCCAGTGTTCTAAGCTGTAAACCCAGGCTTGGTCACCGTACGGAGGAGCATCATATCTTTCACTATGAACTCTTATTGACTGAGTCATTTCCACATGCTGTCTTGAAGTACGTTCATATGGAATTACACTTTCAACCATTTAGTCAGTGATCCGTGACGGATGGTATTTGACTAACTTACAGGTTAGTAGTGTTGCCCCGTGAGGTAGCAACGGTCGCAAGGCAGGTTTTGCACAATACCTGACGCTGTGCAGAATCTTCTTTGTTAAAGCCAAAATAGTTCCACACAACTGAAGTTCCTCTTTGACAAAGTTTCCTCAGTGTCAGGTTCTGTTGAACCTGAGGTCATTGTACAACAGCTCAAGCTCAGCGTAGAGTGGCAAGTTCCCCCCCCCCCCCAAAGATGCTTCCTCTGACTGCTCTACTCTCACATGCCACATGACCAGAGTGATGTCGTATCCTTTGTGGTTAGAAAATCGTGTTTTGTCATATTGCAATATTATCGCAAATGCAATTAATTGTTAAGTGAGATTTTTTTTGAAACATGACATCACTGTATAGAATTATCTGCTGTTACCTCTTGGATAATCACAGCATGGCTTTTTCTATGGTGTTCATCCAGATCTTGTTTTCTTAATGTGGTACTTTGGAGGGATTATTCATCATTTTTATAAATTCTCCAGTGGTAAAAAATGGTTAAATTTATCAGTAAATCTGTGAAACAAATGGTATCAATCAAAAAATTGCTTCAACAACTTATGAGACATAATAGAGCATGAGGATGGAAATCATACTGTATACTTCTATCATTATGTTGTAAACCCTTATACACTTTCACAGTTCATTCATTCATTCATTCATGTTTAGTTCTGATTCATGGCCTCAACAACTTGACACAGTGCTGAGCAGCATCTCAGTATAATCTTCAGGTTCCCAGCTTTCAGAGGATGTACACCACTTCTACATGACATCTACTGTTCACCTCTTATGTCCCCCTGAAGCCCCCCTGTGCCCCCTTAAAAAGACAAAAATGTGTCTATTGTGGGTCTCAGAGGGTTAATAGGGAAAATACAGAAAAAAGCTCAGTAAGAGCAACACAGGAGAGATCCCTTCTTGAGACAGACAGACAGGAAGTAGGTGGAAAGTAACAGCTGAGTTAATACACAGAGCGATGCATATTTAAAATTACTTCATTCAGTCCAACTGAATCTGAAACTAACACATTCACATATTACACATGTGGTAAGTTTTTCTCTGCTTCCAGAAAAAGGCTGAAGGTAGAGGAGAAATCTGATTACTGCTGATTACTGCTAAGCTGCTGCATGTATACACTGATTGACAGTTACCTGGAGTATCTGGACATCAGTGTCTGTTTTCTGACCTCCCCTCTTTGTTTAATGCTATCTGTCTGTCTCTCTGTCTGTCTCTCTGTCTGTCACTCTGCTTGTCACTCTGCTTGTCACTCTGCTTGTCACTCTATTTGTCTCTCTGTAGGACTATGAAGTGAATGAGTGTCTGAAGCAGCTGATGATGTCCCTGCTGAGGGCCTACCGATTCTCTCCCATCATCCCTGACCTGGGCTTCCAGGTAGGACCCAGAACTCCCCCTCTGCACCTGGTTCTGGACCTGCCCATTGTTCATAGTATATAGAATACATGGCTTACATGGCTTTCCCATAAACCTGTAGTTATCAGTGTGTTTCAATAATCAGTTTTACCACTGAAATATCACATCGTCGTCACAAGTTGGCTGTGAAGATTCATACACTGCTGGCAAAAGCACTTTACAGCAAAAAATGTATGTAAAAAAAAAAAAAAAGAAAAGAAAAAAAAAATGTCACTCCGGGAAATCAGTATAATAAAGATAATCCTGATATATTCAGTAAATAAGGTTAAGATGGTGCCGTTAAAAAAAGCAAGCTGGGGAACATTTACTGCATTATGATGTGTTTGGATGAATGAATCCTACCTGAAATATTGTTTATATATATATATATATATATATATATATATATATATATATAGATATATATCTCTATATATATCTATATATATAGAGATATATACTGTATTAGGGTGTACAAATGCACGAAAGGTGCACGAATGTTTGATTGATTGAATGTTTGATTTTTCCTTGTATGCATGTGTACATAATGAAAAATATAATAATAATAATAATAATAATATCAATAAAGGTCATTAAAAGTAAATTAAATATGTCAAATATGCAGTTTGACACGAAATATCTCAAATCCCCCAAAAATATTTAAAATCAATCTGAGCATTTGTTGTCTTTGAATTCCTCCTAACTGCACTAATTTTTCTCTTCAACATAAACGGATATTTCCGGTTTCCACTCTGACCTGATGTCTGTGTTTCAGATCCACTACCTGCGTCTGACCACGGCCATCCTGCACCATGAGAAGTCCAGGAAGTACCTACTCAACAATGTCCTATATCCTTCTTTTATTACTGATGCCTCTTAGAGCCATGTGTAGATATACTTTGTGAGAATATGCAGATATAGTAAATGAAGTATACATAATAAATTACCTGTTCACTTCACTTGTAAATTTACTGATTTACTATGGTTATGTTAAAATGTGGTTTCTTATGTACGACAGTCACGGCCAACCTTTATGGTGTCTAAGTGACTTTTAACATTTTTTTTTTTAAATTGGTCCAGTATTGAACGAGAGTGCTACAGCTGGCAGTTTTTTTCCACTGATAGGCTCAGATTGTTTTTATTAAGATACAGACAAATTAAACTCAAGACTCGTTCAAGGAGAAGACTTGTTGTGAAATCTAATGTTGCATCCACATTGTCAGTGGTTCTCTGAAAGAGTTTCAGGGGGTTAGTAGTTAATTTAATAGTTTATTTGCTCTATTCGCTATATAAGTGCACATTTTAGAGTGGACTTTTATTTTGACTTAGACTTAGACTGTTTGACATCAGCACATAAAAAATGGGAGCAAAAACAAAAGTGTTGTGTTTATATTTTTGTTCAGTGTAACATCCAAAATCTTTTCAGATGGAGATCCCTGAAGCAGAATCTTATCAAATGGGGGTCAATGACCAAATGTGTATCAATTTAAGGGTCCTTGACACTAAAAAGGTTGAGAAACACTGGTCTAAATCATAAAAATATTCAGCCATGACATTAAAATCTTTTATATCACATCTTTTATATCACACACACACACACACACACACACACACACACACACACACACACACACATATAAAACTCTCTCTCACCCTCTTAGGGTGGTAACCGTGTCCTTCTCAAGCTCGGGTCCTCTACCAGAGTCCTGGGAGTTTGAGGGTTCTTCAGTATCTTAGCTGTTCCTAGGACTGTGCTCTTCTGGACTGAGGCTTCAGATGTCGTTCCCGGAATCTGCTGGAGCCACTCTCCCAGTTTGGGGGTCACTGCCCCGAGTGCTCCTACTACCATGGGGACCACGTTAGCTGTGATCTTCCACATCTGTTCCAACTGTTCTCTCAACGCTTGGTACTTCTCAGCCTTTTCATGCTCCTTCTTCCTCTTTGTCAGCTGGTATCGCCACATCTATCACCACTGCCCTCTTCTGCTCTTTGTCCACCACCACTATGTCCGTTGGTTAGCCAGCAGCTTTGTCAGTCTGGAAGCTGAAGTCCCACAGGATCTTAGCCCTGTTGTTCTCCACCACCTTCGGTGGTACGTCCCATTGGGATTTGGGTACTTCTAGTCCATACTGGGTGCAGATATTTCTGTACACTATCCCAGCCATTTGGTTGTGCCTCTCCACGTATGCTGATCCTGCTAGCATCTTACACCCTACTACTATGTGCTGGACTGTCTCCGGGGCATCTTTACACAGCCTGCACCTTGGGTCAGATCTACTCTGGTATATTCTGGCCTCTATGGCCCTGGAACTTAGGGCCTTGTTCTTGTGCTGCCCTGATCAGTGCCTCTGTGCTGTCTGTCAGTCCAGCTTTGTCCAGCCATTGGTAGGTCTTTGTGATATCAGCCACGTCCTGTATCTGGCAGTGGTACATGCCGTGTTGGGGCTTGTCCCTCCATGTTGTCTCCTCAGCTTCCTCACTCTCTTCAGGTTTCTGCTGTCTAAGGCATTCACTGAGCAGTTTGTCTTTGGGGGCCATCTTCCTGATGTACTCTTGGAGTTTCGATGTTTCATCCTGGACAGTGGCTCTGATGCTCACTAGTCCTCGGCCTCCCTCTTTCCGCTTAGTGTACAGCCTCAGGGTGCTGGACTTGGGGTGAAACCCTCCGTGCATGGTGAGGAGCTTTCTTGTCCTGATATCTGTGGCTTCTACCCCCTCATTTGGCCAGCTGATGATCCCAGCGGGGTATCTATTGACTGGTAGTGCAAACATGTTGATGGCTTGGACCTTGTTCTTCCCATTCAGCTGACTTCTTAGAACTTGCCTTACTCTCTGGAGGTATTTAGCTGTGGTTGACTTCCTTGCAGCCTCCTCATGATTTCCATTCGCCTGTGGGATACCAAGGTATTTGTAGCTGTCTAAGATGTCTCCCGCCCTCTGGTAGGTCCACCCCCTCAGCTCTGATCATCTTGCCTCTCTTTGATACCATCCGGCCACATTTGTCCAACCCGAATGACATCCCTATGTCGCTGTAGATCCTGGTGGTGTGGATCAGTGAGTCGATTTCTAGCTCATTCCTAGCGTACAGCTTGATGTCATCCATGTAGAGCAGGTGGTTGCCCCACTTTGGAAACGGTATCCGTAACCACTCTTTGTGATGATCTGGCTGAGGGGGTTCAGGCCTATGCAGAACAGCAGTGGTGATAATGCATCCCCTTGGTATATGCTGCACTTGATGTTAACTTGGGCGATTGGCTTGGAGTTGGCCTCTAGGGTTGTCTTTCACATTCCCATTGAGTTCTTGATGAAGGCTCTTAGTGTCCTGTTGATCTTGTACAGTTCCAGACATTCCAGTATCCATGTGTGTGGCATTGAGTTGTAGGCTTTCTGGTAGTCAATGTAGTGCACAGGTTGGTCTGCCTGTTCTTACAGTCTCTGTGGCTCTGTGTCTCAGTCTCTGTGGACTGCTCTGTCAACCAGTAGCTGGTGCTTGGCTCCTCTGGTGTTACTGCCAATTCCTTGCTGTGCATTGCTCATGTATTGAACCATATGCCTACTCATCTTAGCTGCCATGATGCCTGACAGGAGCTTCCATGTTGTACAGAGACAGGTTATCGGCTGGTAGTTGGATGGGATGGGTCCCTTCTGAGGGTCCTTCATGATAAGGACAGTACTGCCTTCAGTCAACCACTCTGGCACTCTGACAACTCAGCTTCGGTATTTGTCGGAGGCTTCAGGTTTCCACTTGGTTCACGATCTTCCTTCTCAGGTCAGCAGCTCTTGTATTGAGGCTGTTAGTATCTCTTGGGGCTGGGTACCCAATCTCGGATTGTTGGGGAGATGGTGGAATCTCAAAGTCGTCCTGGCTCCCCCTTGCCGTAGCTTCGTTGTAGTATTCCATTGATCTCTAGTTGTGATAGCAGTTTTCGGTTACGGATGTTGGAACACTGGGCTAACAGCTGTTTCTTAGTTAGTCTTGATTGTGGGTATCGAAGCATCCATAGTTCCCACATTCGCTCCATGTATCCCCCCTCTCTGGGATTGCTTGTATAGTAGCATTCCAACCATTCCGTATTCTCCGCCCTTGTCCATGTATGTCTTGTTCCAGTAGCCCATTTTTCATCAGATTGCCCTGGTTCCCTAGCATCTGACGTGGACCTTGTTGACCCGGGCGACGTCCGAGCAGGTATGACTCTGTCATTTTTCTGTTCGCTCATGCCTACCTCAGGCGTCCTTCGCTCCTATATATATATGTATATATACTGTATATATATATATATATATATATATATATATATATATATATATATATATATATATATATATATATACATATATAAGGAGCTATATACTGTGTATATATATATCTTTCAAAAGTCCAACACAACTGGCACTCATCTCTCCAACTGTAGGTCTTCTGGCAACAATTAAATGACGCAATAACAAACAGAAAATGGAAGATAAGGAACAGGTTTTGGGCTGCACGGTGGTGCAGTGGTTAGCGCTGTTGCCTCACAGCAAGAGGGTTGCAGGTTCGATTCTGGGTTTGGACTCTTCTGTGTGGAGTTTGCATGTTCCCCCCGTGTAAGCATGGGTTTTCTCCGGGTACTCCGGCTTCCTCCCACAGTCCAAAGGCATGCTGTTTAGGTTAATTGATGACTCTAAATTGCCCGTAGGTGTGCATGTGAGCGTGAATGGTTGTCTGTCTCTATGTGCCCTGTGATGGACTGGCAACCTGTCCAGGGTGTACTCCGCCTTCGCCCAATGCCAGCTGGGATCGGCTCCAGCCCCCCCGCGACCCCAAAACGGGATAAGCGGTTGACGATGGATGGATGGATGGAACAGGTTTTATTTATCTGTATCTGTTTATTTATCGGTCCTTTCCATAATGCTGTGAAACACTGATAATACCAATCTGAGCTTCATTTTTTAAAGGCATGTTTTACTAAAACCAGGAAGCCTTACGACTTTCAGTAATTTGTCTTGTATTCTATTGTTGACTGTTGACTATGCAGAATACATAACACATAACATGTCATCTGAGTGGTTCATCTATTTCAAACTTCAAGACTGCTTGACAAAAAAAAAAATACTTTTTGACTGAAGCGTCATCAATATTCTCCTTAACAGAAGTGCACATTTGATGTTCTGCGTTCAGTCGTGTTTTTTTACATCAAGACTCCTCTGAGAGTGAAGGAGGCGGGGCTTGAGGAGCTCATTGCAACTACCTGGTGGCCCACACACTTCGACAAGGAGGTAAAACTAACTCACCTGGTGCTTCTTTTCTAGCTCAGGCAACCTGAAAACAGATCAGCATGTGTATTTATCAGATGTCTCAGAGGACGAATTCAGTCCAAACTGGCTACAAATCATTTAAGGAGTGTGTGTTTTGTCAACTTTATTACCTGGTGATATAACTCCTCTCCAATATTTATTAGAGTTACAGCAGATGGAAGTTACATGGCAGGAGATGTTCATTGATCAATGAGAACTCATTAAAAGTTTCTGCAAAAGTTAAATATTATTGATGGACCTTGTGCATGATGATAAAAACTTTGAAATGATTTATTTTGTCAGAAGCAACAATTTCTGTAAATTAGAAACTAATTTTTAAGTTTTTGTAAATTATTTTACAGAAACTTCTATATTAGAAACTTTGATTGGTTTGTCCATTTCAACCACTCAGTCAAGTTATGGAAAAACTAACAAGCTGCATTCATGCCATTGTGGATTTATTTATTGAATAATTTATGTTTGTAAAGGCAGATGACGGAGCTTTATATAGGAGATACTGTATGTTCATATTGTTATGACTCACTGTCTTATGTTACTACTGCTTATGTTAGAGGTTTTTCTTTGAATTTTCTTACATTCGCTCTGGCTCTTTTTTTTTTTTTTTTTTTAGATTTTATGGTTTTATTGGCATATTTCAGCAAAATTACAGTCATAGCTAGAAAGTTGGCCATTTGTGGTTTTGTTCAGCTGGTTGTGATGACCTCTGTGTCGACTAATAACATGAGTACTGACTGACTGAATTATTTCACTGTTCATTGAACTATTATTCACTTCAATAATGTTTATTATTCCTTATTGTTACTTATTTTGCTCTCAGGGGAAAGATGAGCGGGAGCCCAAAGATGAAAGCGCAGATGAACGACTGAGACGGAGAGCGTACGAGAGAGGCTGTCAGAGACTGAAAAAGAGGATCGAAGGTCAGACTTTATTTTTACTTTAGTTGCTGGTTATCTCTGTTTCTTTAATGCACATGGTTCTCTTAAACTCTCCTCAGTTTCTGTATATTTTCTTATTCATGGTTTATATTAAGTATAGAACTCCTCATACTATATAATGTTTGATCTGATGTACAACCAGGTATGTGTCTGAGCCCAATCTCAGATGAGCAGCTAAGTACATTTACTCAAGCGCTATACATGAGTACAAATTTGATGTACTTGTACTTTATTTGAGTATTTCAGTTTCATGACATTTTCTGTGTCTACTCAGCTAAATATCGGAGAGAAATATTTTGTACTTGTAGAGTGTGGCATTAGTACTTGTACCTGTAGCAGAGTATTTGTGCAGTGTAGTATTAGTATGTTCACTTGAAACAGAGTGTTTTTACAATGTGGTATTTGTACTTTTACTTGCTGTTGATCTCTCCTCTGTTGTCCTCTCAGTGGTGGAAGAGTTGCAGGTTCAGATCCTGAAGTTGCTGCTCAACAACAAAGACAAAACTACGGTGTGTACAGTTGCTATTGTGTGTGTATATTAATAAATATTATTTTAACTTTTAACAATACAATGTTTAATGGGCTTTAGGTCTGAATATGTTCAATTAAGTTCCACATATTTCCTAGAAACAATAAATTTATGAATCCGTGAATTATAATTTTTTTAAATTTTTAGCTTATGTATGTTTGTATGTCGACATCCTGAACACTTTGTACTGAAGGAAGTACACAACACAAAACTCATTGATACCACCACTGAATTATACTACAACCTTAAAATGCTGTTATTGTGGTAAAATAACTTTTCAGCTCTCAGACCAACTGTGCTGAAATAGTTTTGATTCTTTGTTAGCCTATATGTATACGTATATATATATATATATATATATATATATATATATATATATATATATATATATATATATATATATATACATGTCAATAAAGGTAGGCAAGATAGACATAAAGGTTCATCTTATATATATTCATTTATTATTCATATTATTAATTCAATTCATGTGTCTTTGATTCATTTTAGTTTGTTCAGTTTTAGGATCACACAGACATCACTTGTGTCTTACCAGCCCACTGTGATTAGATAACAGCTGTGACTGTATCACCTGTAATAAGATAAGATAAGATGAACCTTTATTAATCCCCGGAGGGAAATTCGGTCCGTAATGGTAACTGTTCTGACTAACAGCTGTGACTGCAAGTGTTTTGACTACCTGTGACTGTAACTGTTGACTGTAGCAGCTGGGAAATTTTGAAGCTGAGGCAAGGTTGAAAAACCTGAATTTCCCTCCAGGGATTAATAAAGGTTCATCTTATCTCAGAATCAATCAGAGCCATTGCACAAACATTGGCCATAGCCAGTACAGTCATTTGGAATGTCCTGAAGAATGAAAGAAACCACTGGTGTACTAAGCAACAGACGTTGGTAGACCAAGGAAAACATCAGCAGTTGATGACAGAAACATTGTGAGAACTGTAAAGAAAAACCCTAAAACAACTGTCAGTGACATCACCAACAACCTCCAGAGGGCAGGAGTGAAGGAATCACAATCCACTATTCACAGAAGACTTCAGGAACAAAAGTACAGAGGCTACACCAGAAGATGAGAACCACTCATTAGCAATAAGAACAGAAAAGACAGATTGGAATTTGACAAAAAGTACAGAGACAAGGCTCAAAAGTTCTGGGACAAAGTTTTATGGACTGATGAGACAAAGATGAACATTTACAAAGTGATGGAAAGACTAATGTGTGGAGGAAGAAAGGATCTGCTCATGATCCCAAACACACAAGCTTCATCTGTGAAGCTTGGGCTTGCATGGCTTCTTCTGGGACGGATCAGTGATCTTTATTAATAATTTAACACATGATGGCAGCAGCAAAATGAACTGAAAAGTCTACCGAAACATTTTGTCTGCCAATTTAAAGAGAGATGCAACCAAACTGATCAGGAGATCCTTCATCATGCAGCAAGACAACGACCCAAAACACACCAAGAACAACCGAGGAGTTCATCAGGGGAAAGAAGCTGAAGGTTTTAGACTGGCCAAGTCAATCTCCAGACTTAAACCCAGTCAAGCAGCATTTTACCTGCTAAAATGGAGACTGAAGGGAGAAACCCCCCAAAACAGACATCTGAAAGATAAATAATTTTAACAATTTTAGCATAACGCTGCAACATAACATAATGTGAAAAAAGTGAAGGGGTCTGAATACTTTGTGAATGCACTGTATTTACTGAAATATCGCAATCTGATTTTTTTTCTCTCTGTATTGCTCTCAGGGAGAAGCCTCACGCTACATTTTTCTCAATAAGTTCAGGAAGTTTCTCCAAGAAAATGCCAGCAACAGAGGGGTAAGAATAAGTGTAATTTCTGTTAGAAGTTAACACCTTCACCAGTCTGATTAATAGTTTTATTTATATATATATATATATATATATATATATATATATATATATATATATATTATATATATATATATATATATATATATATATATATATATATATATATATATATATATATATATATATTGTGTGTGTGTACACAGTTCAAATAAATTAAGGGAACACTAATCATCACAGTATAACACCAAGTCAGTTAAACTTCAGAAGTACAAGTGATTGTGAATCACTTTCACCTGCTTTGGTGCAAATGAAAGTGACAACAGGTGCAATGGAGAGGAAACAACGAGACAACCCCCAAAAAGGGAATGGTTTTACATGTAGTGGTCACAGACAGTTGCTCTCTCCTTATCCTTCCTGACTTATTCTTTTAGTTTTGCATTCTGCTAGTGTCCTTGTCACTACTTGTAGCATGAGGTGGCACTTGTAGCCCAATCATGTTGTACGGGTTGTCCAGCTCTTCCAAGATGGCACATCTGTGTGTGCAGTCGCAAGAGGGTTTGCTGTGTCCTCCCTGCACAGTCTCAAGAGCATGGAGGAAATACCAGGAATACCATCCATTACACAAAGAGGGCTGGACAGGGCCGTAGAGGGACATCAACCTAGCAGCAGTATCGGTATCTGTTGAACAGGAGGAGAACTAGTATGAGGGCCCAATGTCCTTTAGTGAGACTTGTGCTCACAGCCAGCACCATGCAGCTCAATTGGCATTCACCAGAGAACACCGCAATTGGCAGGTCTGCCATTGCCATCCCGCTGTCTTCACAGATGGGGACAGGTTCATGCTGAGCACATGTGACAGGCGTGAAAGAGACTGGAGATGCCATGGTGAACGTTATGCTACTTATATCATCATCCTGCATGACCGATTTGGCAGTGGGTCAGTGATGGTCTTGGTAACGGTACCCGGACTGCTGTTAGATACCTTGATGAAATCCTCAGAGCGATTGTCAGACTTGATAGTGGTGCAGTGGGTCCTGGGGTCCTCCTGGTGCGGGACAATGCTCTGCCTCATGTGATCAGTGTGTAGGCAGTTCCTGACTGACGAAGGCATTGATGCCATTGACTGTCCCTCACGTTCTCCTGACCTAAATCCAGTTGAGCACCTATGGGACATTATGTACTGTCACAGACTGTTCAGGAGATCAATAATGTCCTGATCCAGGTCTGGGAGGAGATCCTCTGGACACCATCCACCGACTCATCAGTAGCATGCCCAGACTTTGTCAGGAGAGCATACAGGCACGCGGGGGCCATACACACTGTGTCACATTGAGTTACCATGATGAAATTCAGTCAAATCTGATCAGCCTGTGATTTAATTTTTTTGCTTTGATTTTGGTGTGATTTTGAATCCAGCTCTCAGTGGGTTGATGATTTTGGTTTCCATTGACTGTTGTTAAGTCATTTTGTTCTCAGCAAATTATACAGTGTACATCAGTAAAGATTTTCAACTGCAATAATTTGTTAATCAAGATCTGATGTGTGATTTAAGTGTTCCTTTATTTTTTCTGAGCAGTTTATATGTATGTATATCGTGGATAGAAAGTCTCCACACCCCTATTGAAATGCCAGGTTTTTTTATGTAAAAAAGGGAGACCATGATAAATCATGTCAGATTTTTTTCCATCTTACTGTGACCTTCAACCTGTACAATACAATTGGAGAAATAGTTTCAAAAAGGTAAAAAATAATAATAAAAAAAAACTTATAGTAACCTGGTTGCATAAATATGAATACTTTGTTGAAGCCCCTCTTTATTCTATTACCGCACTCAGTCTTTTTGGGTTGGAGTTTGTCAGCATGGCACATCATGACTTGGAAATATTTGCCCACCTTTCCTTGCAAAAGCACTCCAAATCTCTCAGATTGTGAGGGCATCTCCTGTGCACAGCCCTCTTCAGGTCACCCCACAGATTTTCAATAGAATTCAGGTCTCGGCTCTGATTACAAACTTTAATCTTCTTCTGGTGAAGCCATTCATTGGTTGGTTTGGATGTATGCTTTGGGTTGTTGTTGTGCTAAAAGGTGAAATTCCTCTTTATTTTCAGCTTTCTAGCAGATGCCTGAAGGTTTTGTGCCAAATTTGACTGGCATTTAGAAGTGTTCATAATTCCTTCCACCTTGACTAAAGCCCCAGTTCCATCTGAAGAAAAACGGCCTCAAAGCATGATTCTTCCACCACCATGCTTCACCGTGGGTGTGCTGTTCTTTTGGTGATGAGCTGTGTTGTTTTTGTGCCAACATACTTTTTGGAATCATGGCCAAAAAGTTAAACCTTCCCCTAATCAGACCATATCACATTTTCCCACATGCTTTTGGGAGACTTGATGTATGTTTTTGCAAAATTTAGCTGGGCTTGGATGTTTTTCTTGGTAAACTTTTTTTGTCTTGCCACCCAACCCCATAGCCCAGACATATGAAGAATTATAGAGATTGGTGTCACATGTAGTACACAAGCAGTACTTGCAACAAATTCCTGCAGCTCCTTTAATGTTGCTGTAGGCCTCCTGGCAGCCTTCCTGACAAGTTTTTCTTCTTGTCTTTTCATCAATTTTGGAGAGATGGTCAGTTCTTGGTAATGTCACTGTTGTGCCATAGTGTCTTTACTTGACTGATATCTTTCAACAGTGAGATCCCTTTGATGCTTTGTCAGCTCTTTGCAGCCCATGGCTTTTACTGTAAGATGCAACTCGGTAAATGTCAGGAAAATTCTACCAGAACAGCTGAACTTTATTTGGGATTAATCAGAGTCACTGTAATTGATGGCAGGTGTGTGCTGACTACTATTTAACATGAGTTTGAATGTGATTGGTTAATTCTGAACACCACCACATCCCCAATTATAAGAAGGTGTGCACATTTATGCAACCACATTATTTAAGTTTAATTTTTTTTCTCCTCCTAAAAGTTTTCTGTTTGCTTTTCAATTGAATTGTACAGATTATAGGTCACATTAAAGGTGGTGTGTGTGTGTGTACTGTGTGTACTGTTTAATGTGTGTACTGTGTGTACTCTGTCCTGTGTGTATGCTGTGTACTGTCTGCGTACTGATGTTGCTGCTAATAATCACACCACTATGTTACTTTGCTTGATAGATTGCTAAGATATATTCTTTTTTTAAAATCTTATTTTATATACGGCTAATTATTTTTCAGTAATTTTTTTTTAAATTTCTCTATGCATCTGTTCTTATGCTGCTATAATTTTCCCTCTATCAATAAAAGCCCATCTTATCTCAAGCTAGAAGCTACGTAATAACTATATCTAAGTTATTAATGTTTTTTGTAATGCCGTTACATCAGATTATCAAACCTGTTTAGAGCTTAAGTCTCTCAGTTTTCAGAGTTAACCGCTTATCTTTGTGTTTTTGACTTTTGGTCAGACAATGCAACATTTGAAAATGTCACTTTGTTAAACACTGATGAGCATTTTTCACTATTTGTTGACATACTGTATCATAGACAAACATTTAATTGATCAGTTTGGAAAACAGCCGTCAGATCTATCGATAATGAAAATAATTGGTTTAGCTCTAGTCATGTGTGTCATTAGCTGTTCAAGAGTCCAATATAGTCAGGTGAGAAGAGGTCTTTTTCACGCCTGCAGTTTATTTGGACCATAGATATGTGATCTATGTTGGCTTTTAGTTCTGGTCTAGTTCAACAGGAAGTCACGTGACATGGGGAACATGTCAGGTGTCCTAGTTAGAAGTAATGGGACAACAATGCACCAGTTTTTGCTTTAAGTCAGGAAGACATATTTTCCTTTACTTTGTAATTATTTGTATTGGTTAAACTTGGCTGCAGTGTCTCTACCCAAATACCTTGTTACGTGATTTTCTATCAGTGTATATAAATGTATGTGTTGTGTTGTGTGTGTGTTTGAGCAGCACCCTACAGCTCTGTGCCCTCCTGAGTACATGGTGTGTTTCCTCCACCGCCTCATAACGGCTGTGAGGAGCTGCTGGGACGATGGGCGCAGGAACAGTCCGGGCAGCATCAGCAGTGAAGGTACAACACCAAGTGTTATTCATATAGTTATTCAGAAATCTTTAAGCTTTAACAGTTGTGTAACGTGTCTGGTTATGCTTTTATCAATTACATTCCCAGGTTGGTTTCAGGGACAGGAGAGGAACATAAAATTAGATTAATATGAATATTTTAATCTTTTATTGCAGATGCAATAGCTTAAAACCCCCTCCAGCCAGTTGTACTTCCTGCTTTTTGGTGAATGTTCTTTCTCAAAAAGAGAATGGGGGTGTGGGTAATAGAATGTAATTAATTACCATGGCAACCAGATTGCATCGTTTTTCAACCCAGTTTAGATGAAATCAGCCCACAAATGAGACAAGAATTAGCGCAACACTGACTCTTTCTTTCACTTGCTGTCTTCTTTAACATCTCCTCCCTGCGAGGCGGCCATTTGGTTGCTGCTGCATCGAGGAGCTGCACTGCTGCACGCTGGCCACAGTGAACCGGAGGATGGATAGATATGTTGCCAGGTCCACTGATTGAAATACAGTTTTGGGACGGTTTGGAGGTTCACTGTCCACCAGCACCAGCCGCTCTCGCCTTAGCTCCTGCACCGACGCTGCACCATGATTTGTTCATTTCTCTAGCCTTTTCTCTGGTTTTCTATTAGAATAGAATAGAATAGACATGTATAATCCCACGGTTTGGAAATTTGGTCAAATAAAACACCTATCCACCACCTGTTGGGCTGAAAGTTGTGCACTCCCCATTGTTTGGTCCTGTTATTAGAGGCCACTAAACCTCCGTTATCTGTTGCTTTTTGTTAATTTATTTCCATTAAAGAGGGCGTGAGAGAGTCAGTCAGTCAGTTTGTTGTGCTAATTCTACCGTTGGGATTTCATATGGACTAATCCACTGCATTGATTGCACCTATTCAACACACACAAATGCCATTGTGGAAATAAACACACTAAACTAAAGTGGAGGAAACTAAAAATAAAATGAAAATCCTCAGTTAGCTGAAGCAAGAAATTGGACTAGCTAACTACAACTCACTAGGTAATTAACTAGAAAGACAAACAGATTCATCAGTTTGCCACTGCTCAGACACAAAAGAACATGAGTGCACCTGTGTAAATTTGATGTATGACGTATGATCTGCAGCTTCTACTGTAGTCATACATCATACATCATATTCCCATTTTTGCACTAATCTTTTTTTAAACTTTGAGCACAAATTGTTATGTCAAAAAAAGGCAAACAGTATGGCTAATCAACTTACTCAAGGAATGACTCAAATAAATATAAAATATCAGAAATACCAAAATACACCAGAGGGGGGCTTTAATTGAAACACATGTAGAATAAACCAACGAGACCTGAATAGAAATAAATCCACTACTACTACAATGCTAAATTTACTGTATGGTTTGTGTAGTGATCTGGCTGTTCACCAGCATGAATCTGGCTACTGTTACAAGATGTTAAAGTTGCAAATGGGAAAAAAACTGCTTTTGTCTGCATTTATTCTCATGGTTTAACACCACAGTGGGTGGTGTCAGTCTTTTATGAAATTGATGCATATTTTAGTCTTGCAGTAAGATATCTTAATATTTTTTGCTTAGGTTGAACTTCTTCAGCTGCTGTAGGAGGTACATCTTCTGCTTGATGTTCAGCTCACACTTGAGGTACTGGGCGATGTTAGTGCCCAGGAAGTGTAAGGACATTGTTAACTGAGGAGTCACATAGAGTTATGGGGATGCGTTAGGCTGCATTCTAACTAAAATCTACAAGCATCTCCACCATCTTTAGAGCGCTGAGCTCAGTTATTTTGTCTGCACCAGGCCACCAGATGGTCAGTCTCCCACCTCTAGGCGGGACATTTGACAGCTTCAACTCTGCGACTTTTAGTCTGGATTATGTCTTTACTTCTTCGTATTTGTCTAATATTATATTTTGCTCTTCCTTTGTAAAATGTGCAGCTGGCAGTAGACCTGTCCATGTTGTGATTGTTGACTTACTGAGTTGCTAACTGCCATCTTAGGAGCACTTAGCTTGATCTCATTTGTTAGCGTTAGTTAAGCCAGATAACGAGAAGGTACCCTAGGTATGTTGAACTCGCTTTGGAGTACAGGCCTGCGGTGCTAGAGGATGAAATGGAGGGCCATGTTGCCTGCGTCATCTACAAACCTGTTGGCGCTGTAGGTGAACTGCCGGGGGTCCAAGAGTGAGTCGGTGAGGGTTTTGAGGTGGGAAAGAACATGGTGCTCAAAAGCCACAAAGGTCAGGCCTACAGATCTATTGTCCTTAAATCCTGTGGGCCTTTTCTGGGGACGGCAATGATGCTGGAGGTCTTGAAGCAGGCTGGTATGGTGTGTGTCTAATGAGGTGTTGAAAATGTCTTTGAAAACACTTGAATTATAATGAATGTGAGCCATTATCTCTGCCCCAGGCCCCTTTGCTCATATTCTGCTCTCCAACAGATCTCCTGTTGTGTCCATATGTTGACAGTATATCTGTACTTTTAAATCTCCTCCTTATCATCCACCACCTCATCTTGTTTTCCAAGATCATTCTGACTCCTAACTCTGACTCTCTCCCTCTCCAGAGGCCTATGTCCCTCCCCAGCTCTTCTACAATGGGAAGGTGGACTACTTTGACCTGCAGAGACTGGGGGGGCTCCTGTCCCACCTGAAGAAAACACTCAAAGGTTGGTATGGTCAGGGTTGAAATCCCACTGCTGCTGTCACATACAAAGATGTCAGTATGAAAGGTAGCTTTATTGCATAGAGCAAATTAATAATTAACCATGAAATAAAATCAAAGTATGTATTCAGAATTAATAACCCCAAATTATTAATTATAAGCCATGAATTATAGTGGTGACACTCGACTTCAAATTTTACACACAGCTTTAATATCACAATTTACCCAGGCACCGCCCAGTTTGATAAAAACAGGGAAAAATTCCAAATTTGATATTAAGCAATTGAGTCTCAATCTCAGTGTTGCTACGGAGTTCTTGGCATGGTGAACAGTGATTTGAAGAGTTTATATATACACATAAAATCAAGTTACCAAGTTCTTTATTTCCAAGTGTTTATATGACGAACTACATGACTTCACTACTAACAGAATATAACCGAATAAATGATAAAACAAAAGACTCCAAAATGACACTCCAAAATAAAAATCCGACATTTTTTATCAGTGGAAAACATAGAACATATATACAAGACACAACATAAAACTCACAATACCATTATGGCGGTTTTCTACTGGATCTAGCTCTGGATAAGAAATAACAAGCCTACATTCATTTTGTCTGCGTTATTAGATTCCTTGACCATGAAAAAATACCCTTACCAAGTGGATTTAAGTTTATATCATTATTATTAGTTCAGAAGTTATTAATGAAAATCTCTTTTTCGGTAATGGCGGTTTCTTCTGGATCTATCTTCTCAAGTATTAAAGCTAGATCAAATTCGTTGACATACTTCAGATGCGGAATTGTCTCAGCTACACAATGCCGCTTGTTAGAAATCTCTACCTCTAATATTAAATGCACAGTAGGCCAAAATGTAAGAGTACCCCCATTTTTTATATAAATTGCTATAAAATCCGCCATCTGGATCAGATCTGGATCAGCCTTTGGGATTTGATAGTCCACATTGTAAATCCCTGAGTCAAATTTCATGAGCTTTGGGCAACAATTACGAGAGATATTGAGAAACAATTTTTTGGGTCCCACTTACCCCAATGTTAACAAAAATTTCAAAGTGATCCAGAATCCATAATTTCTTACGGATCACCCCCAAAAAATCAGTTCGTCCTTTTCACATTTTCGACACACCCTGAAAATTTCATCAAAATCCGTTGATAAGGTTTTGAGTTATCTTGAACACAGACAAACAAACAAACAAACAGACAGATAAACACCAGCAAAAACATAACCTCCTTGGCGGAGGTAAAAATATAAAAGTGAATAAAGAGTAATTGAAGGAATACAGCAAATAAAATGAACATTCTTGGATAGAAACAAATTAAAGGTGACCAGGTTAATTCAGTGATTGATAGCTCTCTGATTGGATTTGATGTCTGTCAACTAAATTTTGCTCAAAAAAATAAAGGGAACACGAAAATAACACATCCTAGATCTCAATGAATGAAATATTCCATTTGAAAATCCTCAGTCATTACATAGTGGAATACGTTGAGAACAAAATAACATAAAAATGATCAATGTAAATCAAAATTATTATCCTATGGAGGTCTGGAATTGGAATCATACTCAAAATAAAAGTGGAAAATCATATTACAGGCTGATGGTGGATGGAACAAGACATGATGGCCCAGATGTGCTCAATTGGATTCAGGTTTGAGGAACGGGCAGGCCGATCCATAGCATCAATGCCTTTATCATGCAGGAAGTGTTGGCACACTTAAGCCACATGAGGCCTAGCATTGTCATTCATCAGAAGGAACCCAGGGCCCACTGCACCAGCATATGGTCTCACAGTTGGTCTGAGGATCTCTTCCCAGTACCTAATGGCAGTCAGGGTACCTCTGGCTAGCACATGGAGGGCTGTGCGGCCCTCCAAAGAAATGCCTCCCCATACCCTTACTGACCCACTGCCAAACCGGTCATGCTGGAGGATGTTGCAGGTAGCAGAACGTTCTGTCACATGTGTTCAGTGTGAACCTGCTCTAATCCATGAAGAGCACAGTATACCAGTGGCGAACCTGCCAGTCTTGGTGTTCTTCGCAAATGCCAATCGCCATGCATGGTGTTGGGCTGTAAGCCTAAGCCCCACTTGTGGATGTCGGGCCCTCATACCACCCTCATGGAGTCTGCTCCTGACAGTTAGAGCAGAAACATGCATATTAGTGGCCTGCTGGAGGTCATTTTGCAGGGCTCTGGCAGTGGTCCTCCTGTTCCTCTTTGCACAGAGGAGGAGGTGTCTTGCTGCTGGGTTGTTGTCTTCCTACGACCCCCTCCACATTCCCTGGTGTACTGGCTTGTCTCCTAGTATTTCCTCTAAGCTAACCTTCTTGCCACAGCTCGCATTGATGTGCCATCCTGGATGAGTTGCACTACCTGAGCAACTTCTGTGGGTTGTAGACACTGCCTCATGCCACCTCTAGGGGTGAGAGCACTGACAAAATGCAAAAGTGACCAAAACATCAGCCAGAAAGGATGAAAACAGGGAAATGGTCTGTGGTCACCACCTGCAGAATCACACCTTGATAGGGGTTGTCTTGCTAATTGCCTCTCATTTCCATCTGTTGTCTGTTCCATTTATACAACAGCAGGTGAAATTTATTCACAATCAGTGAACTGGACAGGTTGGTTTCACAGAAGTATGATTGACTTGGAGTTACACTGTGTTGTCTAAGTCTCCCCTTTATTTTTTTTGTACCATTCAGCAACAAAGAGTTTAAAAAGCACTAGGAAAGATTGAGAAGCAATTTCAGGGTCTTAATGTAGATGTGGTCTAATTCAGGTTTAGAATTTACAGATGGATATCCTAATTCTTCTTGAGTTTAATCTTAATTATCAATTTTGTAAACTGACCTTATTCATTAATTGTCTATGAAGTTTTTTATTCTAGTCATCAAACTCTTCTGAAAATCCAATTATACATCACCCTCGTTGAGTACATGGTTAGATGGAGGTTGTGCTGTTTGGAGTGGCTGCAGCTTCTGTCTGGATCACAGCTTTTGGATCCAACAGTGCAACCCAGATTGAGTCATTTCTCACCCTTAGTGTTTCTCTTTGGTGTCCTCAGGCACCCTCGTTTATGGATGGCTGGCATGTCACCTCAATACATTTTTCCATCTCCATCTCTGTCTGGTGCTGGTATTCACCAGCTTGTTGTGGAACTGCTTCAGGTCTTAGCAGCTGACTGTGTCAGCCATCAGGGCATCGCTGCAGGGCTACAGAGCAGCAAGAGAGATGGTTTGGCATGACAGGATTCAGTTCTTTAGCTATATTGGAGGATGTCCAAAGGTTCAGGTCCTCTTTTCAGGTGGGCTGGGTGCCGATATCAGCCCAAGATGTATATATATATATATATATATATATATATATATATATATATATATATATATATATATATATATATATATATATATATATATATTAGTGCTGTCAGGCGATTAAGAAAATTAATCTAATTAATTACAGGATTTGTAATTAATTAATCTAATTAATCACATTTTAATCTCATACCTGCTAAAGGCCCCCAAATAAAGAATTTGAATTCTAGGACATTACAAAATTGTAGTGCATGACTAATCAATAGAATACACCAAGAAGAGAAGATTTGAAATCCACATTTTTATTGGTTAAGTGTGCTTTATAAATGAAATTCAAAAGAAAAAAGGTCAAGCACATCAGCAAACCAATTAGGCCAGGTGCATTTCTCAAAAATACAATACAAATACAGTTAAATAAAATAAATAAAATTCAGAAATAAAATAAGGCTGAGTCTCAAATAGGCACATAAGCAGACTCTCAATCAAAATGAATACTAAAGCTGACTCAATACAGCAATTCAAAATGAATAGTATAACATGCCTCTAAATAAGGCAACATCAATAGCAAGATGCCAACAGGCATTTCCTTTAAAAGGGTCAGCTAACGTTACAGGAACTGACAACAGACAACTCTATGTGTCCTTGAGCCAGTTGCTCAGACAAACAAGCTTGTTTACATTGTGTGAGTGTGAGGCTGCCCTCTTCTTTTGAATAATGTTACCTGCGAGTGAAAAGAGTCTCTCACATGGCCCAGACGTGGCAGCGGTAGCCAGGTAGGAGGAGAGGACAGCTGTTCATAAGCTCCTGTGTGAGCTGCCACCACTCCAGTGGACACTCATGCATTCAATGCACAGCTCAGCTTTGTAGCGGGCTAGAGGCCCCTGCTCCTCCTTGTCCGAGTCAGAGTCCGAGTGAAATGTCCGAGTGGGCTTGCCTCGCTCTCCTGTGTCGCGTCCATCTCTGTTATAGATAAGATTAAGATTAAGATAGATAAGATTAACTGGGCATTAGTGTGTACCAAACTTTCTCTTTAAGATCACATATTTGTGTGCATAATATACACATATACAGATATTGATGTAGCGAGATTTGGTTTACAATTTGGAATTATTTTAACTGGTTTTGGTTTCATTTATTTCATAAAGTTCCTGTTATCATAACATATGTTAGCAAAGAATAGCACTTTAATTCATGTACATTTTAATGGTAGAATTAGATTGCTATGACTCATAATGTTTCTGTGTTTTCACCACTTGTCTTGAGGGAAAGATCAGGCATTTGTCCTTTTGACCTGTAACTCATAAACACTTCACTTGGTCAGGATGATATGAGGATTGTTTTTTTCTGTGAGCTTAACCAGGCTGGTTATGAATTAAGAGTCTCACCACTTAGCGCCCTGAAAGGTTAGGCAAACAGTTTCTGGAAGAGGTGTAAGAATTAAGATGTGCACTGTGGATTCTTCATTGTTTTTATTATCATATTTCATATTCTTGATCTTTCAGCCATCATTCACCGCATATATACATATTACAGTGACAGATATTGATTCATATTTGATCAGCACTGCCTAGTTTGACTTTCATTGGAGTTCAGAGTTGATTGACAGCCGGCTCTCATAGATCACAGCTGGATGGCAGACTCCAGCTCTGATACACTATATGATTTCAGATTTTCTGGTCTGAATTTTGAGCCGGATAACTCATTTTAGAGTCAGACCGAATTTCATCTTTGGTGGATGTCATTTGCTGTGCAGTATACAGGGGGCTGAGGACCGATTAATTCCTCTGACATGGCGAAAATTTTGGTCGGCCAACCTCAGGCTCTCACACAATTGAAGCAGAGCCACGAACCAATTCCCCAACATCGGTGCCTTTTTTCTACTGGTGCCCATCTTTATTGACAATTGTCAACAGCTAGAATGGCCCACAGGAGCCAACGGGTCATGAGCACTCAGGTTGTGGCTGATGCTTGGACCGTACAGTGTGAGCGCATAAATCATGAGCAAAAGATCTACTCATACAGTTGGAGAAAGGAGTACACACCAACATTTAAAATTGTACAGAGTATGCTCTGCTTTAAGAGCACCGGAGTAACATGCTTTTTTCAGATTACCTGTCTCATGCACTACTGTCAGCATACAAATAGTCACGGTTTATAAAAATAACTTTTTTTAATCATATTTGCACCACTTTGACCCACTGCAGTTTTGAAACTATTAATCTGATCAATTTTAATTACTGATCTGCTATGACTGGAAGATGTGACTGATGTGAAATCATCCAGCGTGAATACATCTCACTGTGTTGGAGTTGTTGGAACTACAGAAACACTCTGTACAGCGGTGTTACAGAGTGGAGCTTCTTCCCTCACAGATGGTCTTAGTTGAGTTACAGACACACAAAGTGACAACAAACATGTTTCATTTTGTTCCATCATCAAGTTTTTGACTGAATTAACATTAATTAGTGATCAACTGTTGTGCCTCCCGGATATTTTCTGGTCACTCAGAAAAGGGAGAGAAATGATTCATTTCCAAACTCTCTGTGCCAGCCCAGTGCAAACAACTCATTTTTCAAACTCTACTCTATCAGACTTTATTTTAGCTTGTTATGATCCACTGAAATATGCGCTGATCGGCCCAATACTGAATCTGAATTCAAGTGTTCAAGTGGCTGTTTCAGCTTGATAGAGTTATATGGCCTTGATGAAAAGGAGGTTAACAAAGCCCTGCAAAGTTGTTTCTTGCTTGTGTCACAGAGCTCCACTAGAGGGAGGAATTGCTTTGTGTTACAAACAAGTTTGTGCGCTGAGATACAATATGTAATGAACTAAAACAATTTCACATGTTGATGCAAAAGTCATGTTTATCTATTCCTACCCCCATCCTTTCCTTGAAATACAAGCAGTTAATTTCCTATTAAACTTTCATCTATCCTGTCTGATCTGGTTTAGTTACACCTTTTAAATGCATAAACTTGTGTAACCAAAAAGTAGTCCAGTGAAGCTGAAGTAATTTAAAGTAATTCATTTATTTTTAATTGGTTTCATGGGTCTGGAGGCAGTCAGGTTACTCAGGAGACTGGCAGCCATTTAAATATTAAATTAAGAAAAATACAATCACAATGGATGAAGGGGTTTTGTACA
Organism: Pterois miles; assembly: GCA_947000775.1. Classification (NCBI taxonomy): domain Eukaryota; kingdom Metazoa; phylum Chordata; class Actinopteri; order Perciformes; family Scorpaenidae; genus Pterois; species Pterois miles. Next base: position 3,889,075 of record CAMQGK010000474.1, on the reverse strand, counting down.
GACACTCTGCTGTGTTTTGCTTGTTGTCCTCAGCAGATGTGGGAGGCAGTTGTGTAATGTGGATTGATATTCCCTCAGCAGATTCACCGTACTAGCAATATGCTGCTCATTCAGGGCCAAAGAAGACTGAGTGGCATGGCTGGAATCAATTACCTGCTACACAGGCTCATTCATTTCGATTTTTGCTGAGAGGTAGCGCTGTTCTTCAGCTTCATGAGGGAGGCTGCTTTATCACAAGTCCTTCAAAAGTCAATCATGAGAGCACTGAGGAAAATTACCACTGCGGATATCAAAAAAGTCAATTCTACCTCAGTTCAACACTTCCTTTAAACATTCACAAAACACTATATTGTGTTTGCATCTCCCGATTCCGTACTGTCACAATACTTGGGTGACAGTAGTGATGTATATTGTTGATGTGTATAAGTATTGAGGTTCAATATCACAATGTTTTTCAATTGTTGTTAGCTTTTGAATGAATCATACACTTTTATGGAATATCTGGTGACTATAATCCAATCAATCTTATACCCATATGCTGTATGTGTTTTGTACATACAGTTTCCTTTGTTAACACTTTATTTGAAAACGTGGCGTAGTCACACATGTCTACTTCTTACTTTACCAAGTACATCTCTAGCTCTCCTTTCAGCGGCATTCTCTTTATACATGCATGCTCAGCTTCATCAGGACCTTTTGAATGCATCTAAAATAAATGTCAATATATGGGTGCTCTACAGTTACATTGGCTCTACAGTTACATTTGACCATGGAGATGAGAGTGACGGCTGCTTTGACCGCACGTAACTGCAAAACGATACACTGTAGTTTCCTGTCCATGATAGAGTTAGCATACAGCTTTAGCCATGATGTCTAGCTCGGCTTTTCCCGGTAATATCTGAAACGCATAGTGTTTCCGTACTTTACTATATGTGAAGTGTTTACCTCTTTGGATTTAAAATGTGTGCAGAGCCTATCCAACTCCACTGTTTTCTACTTTCTTGTTTCGGCTCATTGCAGCTCTGTTTTGGTTTTTGGCCAGTGGGCTACCTTTGGGTCTGAGAAGTGAAACCAATATGGAAGTGTCTTAAACTTGCATTTTTTTCTAACATCCAGCAGCAACTCCTCTGGTTGCACAAAGACTTATTTGCACAAGTCGTATTCTATGAGTCTATGAGAAAATGAGCCTACTTCTCACATGCATTTTTTTTTTAACCTCAGTAAGCATTGTAAACATGAGTTTATTCAGTTTGTGAGTTTTTTCATTTAGTAAATGATGGTCCCATTTAGAGTCAAATAGACCATAAAACCAGGCATGCTTCAGGTCTGCCTTGTGATTTGACAGGTCACTACCACAGTGTTGTCTTTTTGGGGCTTCGTTGGCTCTTGGAGCTGTGCCCCTCTGCGCACAAAGGGGGGGGGGGTTTGCTGTCCTTAGGGTTTGCTGTCCCCCCCCCCCCCGGCTGGGCCACCTCACACCCTGAGGACTGAGGACAGCCTCACACCCTGAGGACTGAGGTCCAACCTCACCCCTGGACTGAGGTCCAACCTCACACCCTGAGGACTGAGGTCAGCCTCACCCCGAGGACTGAGGACAGCCTCACACCCTGACACCCCCCCCCCCCACACCCCCCCCCCCCTACTAAACCCACCCCCCCCCCCCCCCCTTCCCCCCCCCCCCCCCCCCAAAAAAAAAAATTTTTTTTTTTTTTTTCTTTATTTTTAAAAAAAATACTTTTTCTCTTTCTTTTTTTTTTCCCTTCCCTTTTTCTCTCTTCCCCCCCCCCCCCCCCCCCCAAAAAAAAAACACTCACCTCCTAAAACCAAAAAAAAAAATATTTATTTAATTACAAAATTTTTTTTATAAAAAAAATTTATTCCAAAAAATTTTTATTTATTTATTTTCCCCCTTTTTTTTTTTTTTTTTTTTTTTTTTTAATTTTTTTTTTTTTTTTTTTCTTTTTTTCTTTAATTTTTTTTTTTTCAGTTTTGTGTACTTTTATCACTCATTCAATCATATTTATATATATATATATATATATATATATATATATATATATATATATATATATATATATATATATATATATATATATATATATATATATATTCCAAAACAGGGAATATAAATATATATATATATATATATATATATAAAAAAACCATAAAACCAGGCATGCTTCAGGTCTACCTTGTGATTTGACAGGTCACATACATACATATATATATATATATATATATATATATATATATATATATATATATATATATATATATTATATATATATATATATATATATATATATATATATATATATATATATATATATATATATTCCCTGTTTGGTACTTGGTGGTGCCCTGGTAAATCATGATATTGAAGTTAACTGTGGGTAAATTGAGTGTCACCACTGTCCTTCACATTTTAATACACAAGTAATTTGGGATTATTAATTGTGAATATGATGATTAATTGTTAATCTGCTCAATGCAATAATGCTACAGTGCCTAGGGATGCTAAAGAGTACGTCCAAGTGAAATCAGAAAACAATGGCCTTGTCCTCAGGGGAGCAGGACTGTTGTGCCAAGGTCAGTGAGCTCTTTCATAAAATTCATGAAGGGTACCAGGGCTTAGTTAAATGTGTGGTGGCCTGGACTCTCCATAGATATAAACCAGCATGTGACATCATGCCAGGTGTGCTGTGAGCTGAAAAAAAAACAAACAAACACAGCAAACGGAACCTCATTTTTACACCGCTTCCAGAGCAACCCTGGAAGAGATTAGCAATGCACCTCTGTGAACACAAACACCACAACTACCTGGTAGTCTCAGACTACTACTCCAGGTTTATAGAAATATTGCACCTACCCTCGATGATGTGTGCCCAAGTGATCTAAAAGTGAAACTGAAAACAGCCTTCACCAGGTTTGGCATTCCAGATTAGGTGGTGAGCGATAATGGGCCTCAGTTTGCAAGTGCAGAGTTCCAACAGTTCACGAGGCAGTAGGACTTCAAACACTGCTCATATAGTCCTCACCATCCACAGGGTAATGTGCATGCAGAGAGAGGTATGCAGATTGCAGAGAAACTTCTCAAGCAAGAGGGTCCTGTGATGGCTTTAATGAGCTATAGGTCTATTCTGTGCTTTGCCACAGGCTTCAGTCCAGTTTCCAGTTGTATTTTCCAGGTTGGACCATGAAAAGTCGTGGTCTCTGCCAGCAGTGATCTCAAATGAGAATACCACCCAGAGATCCTTCATCAGAACACAGCAAAGAGCAAAGCTGTGACAGAATTGCCATTACCTCCAACCAGGGTCAGTTGCCCAGCCCATCCTAGCGGAGTCCCATGAGGGAACAGGGACAGATGTCCTGTCAGAGTGTGGCTACACCCACAGCACCCTTATTTCATCAGACTTGGCCACAGCCAGATCTGGATGGGTGTGCAAGCCAAATAACAGGCTTTACTTGTAGGCAAATACACAACATATGGCTTTGTGTCAAGTTGTATTGACATTGATGTTGACAGTGAGTTAAGATTTATGGTAAGGAAGTGAATTGTAATGAGTTCCTTGGTTGAGTAGGAAGGTTATTAGTTTGATTTAAGTCTATCAACTTTAGTATGTCTTTGTTTTGAGATGTGCCATGATATAAGATAGAGGGCAATGTCTGTTGCAATGTGTGTTGGGGGGGTGTCATATACTATGTTATATACAGTATGCTATGTATACATTAGTGCTGTCAGGCGATTAAGAAAATTAATCTAATTAATTACAGGATTTATAATTAATTAATCTAATTAATCACATTTTAATCTCATACCTGCTAAAGGCCCCCAAATAAAGAATTTGAATTCTAGGACATTACAAAATTGTAGTGAATCAATAGAATAGAATAGAATACAATACAATAGAATACACCAAGAAGAGAAGATTTGAAATCCACATTTTTATTGGTTAAGTGTGCTTTATAAATGAAATTCAAAAGAAAAAAGGTCAAGCACATCAGCAAAATAATTAGGCCAGGTGCATTTCTCAAAAATGCAATACAAATACAGTTAAATAAAATAAATAAAATTCAGAAATAAAATAAGGCTGAGTCTCAAGTAGGCACATAAGCAGACTCTCAATCAAAATGAATACTAAAGCTGACTCAATACAGCAATTCAAAATGAATAGTATAACATGCCTCTAAATAAGGCAACATCAATAGCAAGATGCCAGCAGGCATTTCCTTTAAAAGGGTCAGCTAACGTTACAGGAACTGACAACAGACAACTCTATGTGTCCTTGAGCCAGTTGCTCAGACAAACAAGCTTGTTTACATTGTGTGAGTGTGAGGCTGCCCTCTTCTTTTCAATGATGTTACCTGCGAGTGAAAAGAGTCTCTCACCTGGCCCAGACGTGGCAGCGGTAGCCAGGTAGGAGGAGAGGACAGCTGTTCATAAGCTCCTGCGTGAGCTGCCCACCACTCCAGTGGACACTCATGCATTCCAATGCACAGCTCAGCTTTGTAGCGGGCTAGAGGCCCCTGCTCCTCCTTGTCCGAGTCAGAGTCCGAGTGAAAGGTCCGAGCGGGCTCGCCTCGCTCTCCTGTGTCGCGTCCATCTCTGTTGTCAGTCACCCTGCTTTTGACTAGTGGCGCAGGTACGAAGTGACGCCACTGCAGCCTACGGGTCACTCACTGGGCCAAATTTAAAATGCTTGCGCATTGACTTGCCACTCATGATTAATTGCGTTAATTTTTATAGCGCGTTAATTTGCAGCGTAATTAATTAATCTAATTAACGCGTTAAACTGACAGCCCTAGTATACATCCATGTTGTAAGTTAATGTCTGTCTGATGGTGTTAAGTCAGGAAAAATGGATTAAGCCTCCACACAATTTTACAAAATTATTTACAGAACAAAATGCTGCTGAATGAGAGGCATCCGTCGAGCTGTTACACAGAAACTTGCCACATTAATAATAAGCCGAGCACCTCATGGGACCGCCAACTGTGAGCTTATCTGTTTTTAAAGTGTGTTTGCACAGTTTTTATTTGTAACATTACCATTTTAACTTTTTACCTTTCCAAATAAACCTGCAATAAAACACATCTATCGCCTGTTCCATCTGTTATAAAGTACCAAACCCAGTCCTAGTTCATTACGTTATTGAGCAATTAGCAAACCAAATGAAATATAATGTAATTTATCATGTTTGAACTAGCTCTTATATTGTCCAACAGTTACATGCCCAACTGAATAGCTTTACAAGGTCTACTATATGAAGAAAATCTTTGCAGGGATGGTGAAGTGAGTAAAATATACATTTGTCTTCAGAGATGTCTAATCCTTTTGCAAATGTTGCCAATAGTATCCTATTAGATAGCACAATGTCGTCTGACAGATGATAAATGATTCCTAGATAGACAGTAAAAAAGGTTCATGTTGATGAATAGATACTGTAAGTCTGTATGGTATGTTGTCTGTATGTTTTGCATACATTAGAGCTCCATACATGCAGCATAGTTCAACATTTTATGAAGCTAAAAATGCTGTGGACTAAATTTACACTGTATCCAAAAAAACATGCATTGTTGTGTGACATTTTACATTTTTGCACACATCGATTATGCCACAATCCTCCCCTCTCTCTGTAATCCTCCAGAGGTGTAAACCACCTGCCCATTTCTAGCACCTTAGCTAATTGGTCTGCATTGCTTCCAAGCGTGACCCAGGTTGTATCTGAATTGTCCTGACCACGGTTCAACCTGGGTTGCCTGGATTAGTTTGCCCAGGGTCAGATAACCCTGGTGCAACCCTGGTCATTGTGTGATAGGGGTAAAAGCAAGCCAGTCAACCTGGTTTGAACCCTGGTTAGGTCAATTCAGATATGACTGGTATCACACCTAGAAGCAATGCATCCCAATTGGCTCAGGTGTTAAAAATGGGCAAGGGGTTTACACCTCTGGAAGATTACAGAGAGAGGGGAAGATACTGGCATCATAAGTATGTACAAAAATCTACAATGTCACAGAATGATACATGTCTTTGGGGATACAGTGCAAATATAATACACACAGTGTTTATAGCTTTTTAAAATGTAAGTATATTCCATGTATGGAGCTGTAATGTATGCAAAAACATGCAGATTTACAGTATCAATAAACACAAACCCTTTTCTTCTATCTACAGTACCCATTTATCTTATATTGGACTACATTTTGCTATCTAATATGATAATATAGGTAACATTTACAAAAGGATTAGACACCTCTGAAGACTGAAATGTAAATTTCACTCACTTCACCATCCCAGCAAAGATTTTCTTCATATAGTATAGTAGTTAGTAAGTTTTTCACTTGGGCATGTTGGATAATGTAAGAGTTTGTCCAAACATAATAACATGAGATTATATTTCATTTAATTTTCAAATTGCTTGATAATATAATGAACTGGGATTTTACTTTATTACAGATGGAACAGGTAACAGATGTGTTTTTTTGCAGGTTTATTTGGAAAGATAAAATGTTGAAAAGGTAATATTACAAATAATGTTACAAATGTGCAAACACACTTTAAAAACAGATGGGTGTACAGTTGGCGGTACCATGAGATGGTCAGCTTATTACTGTGTAATGTAACGCTGAATGCCTCTCTCATTCAGCACCCTTGTTATGCTTGTTTAACATTACACTATGTTGTCTCCAACCATCCCATCATCTGCCGCTTTTTTCCAGCAGCTCCCACACCTTAAAGTCTTGCCATACATCTGTGTTGTTCTTGTCAGTTGTTCACCTCTGGTGTGTCTGAAAACATTCCTGCTGCCGTCACTCCATTTGTTCATGATCTACGGTGACCTGTGACACTTGACTGGGACATGGACTGCACACTTTCATTTGCAACGGAATAGGTTTGTCCCACCCCGTTGGTCCATGCAAATCAAATCAAAATTGACCGTGGTCTGACCCACTTCTAGACCTGGGTTGCAAAGGCGAGTCGATAAATGCAGGTTAACCCTTTCATACACACATTCAACCCTGGTTGAGTCCTTGGTGTGAAATGAGTAAAAGACAATTCAAACACATGGCCATGTCATTTGTAGTCGTTCGGTGTCTTTCAGTTTGGGGGCATCTCGCTCCTGTGCTAATCTTATGTGTTTTTAGCATTTTTATGTATTAAAATCTATAATCAAAAGTGTTTCTTTATGTAGATAGAGCGTTTTTTACTGATACATGTGTTGTGTGTGTGTTAGTGTGCATAAATAGTGCTTTATCTTCACTCTCAGCCTCCCTGGTCTCTCTTGTACTTTAACCCTGCACCCTTAATTTCTTTTTTATCTACCTTTTGCTCTCCTCCCTTTTCTGCATGTGTCTTGCTTACCTTCTTCCTCTTTCTTCATTAATCCCTCTTTTATTCCTCTCTGCTCTCTCATCAGTATTTGTGTCCAGCCAGCAACTCTCTACCTGCATTTAATCAGGGCTTGATACACATCACCCATCTTTTAGCTGTGTAAATCATGGGGCCATTCATCACCTACTAGCTGATCTCATGATGCTGTGTCACCTGTTGTTAACCAAGCTTGACCTCATTTATTGATTTGCTTACTAATGGATGTGATTGAATGCCAGGCAGGGCTTTTTCATTTGCATAAAGTACACGAGAGGAAGGAAATGCTCAAGGCAGCTTCAGTTAGCTGCATAGCAGCATAACTCTAAAGGCCCAGACACAACAACCCGACATTAAAGAACTAACAACGATGCAAACTGACCTTTGAGTTGCCTCATGTCGCCTTTGTTTTGGCTAAAAATTTGCACTTACACACCACAAAGACTACAGCCGTCGGCCAGCTACCACATACATTCTGTGCCTGCGTGAGAGGAAATAACTCTCCACACCAGCAGGCGACAATATTGTATATAATAATGTATTCAACATCAATGTCATTCAAAATGTGAAACAAGAAGACAGAGGACATCGGCTATTCAAGCCGTTGTTATGTTACGTACGTAAAACAAAGCGGCGTCTGCCAACCATTTTCACACCACTCTTACTCACCGCTTGGTCATGTTGGTGTGAAAATGTCTGTGTACTGAAACGATCAGATGAGAAAAGAAGCCGAAACATGAGAAGAGCCTTCTGTGTGTGTCCTCTTCACTTTATTTATTGGCTGGCTTTACACATCCTTTTCTCTTGCTCTGATTCATTTTAACTAAACAGCCAATTGGAGTGATTTCTTTCACCGATCAGGTCCACCACCGATTCGCCTCAAACAAAAAATGGGAGACACACTAAAAACTAACCAAAATCTCACTTCACCCAAACTGTCCAATGGCCGACTGTTGGCTTGGTGTGTCAGGGGCTTGAGGATGCTAATGTCAGTTCACCACTTTGGTCTGGACTGAAATATCTTGTCGTAACGTCCATGAATTCACTAAGAAATCATTGTAAAAAGATGCGGCAGATCCTTAAGTTTTCTTGAGTATCAAATTAATCCAGTGATAACTGTCTGTACGACCATGTTTACGCTGCAAACAGGAGCTGCTAATAGATAGCTCAGTATACTTAAAGTAAAGTCTGTTTGCTACATGTGTCCGACCTGAAAATGATGCCCTTTATAAACTAGAGCCTGTGTGGGGTTTTAAACTTTCAGAGAGATAGCTCACTGTCTGTCATTTGTGCTTTTTGATGTATTTTCTTTCATATTCAGTTTTTATTCTGCGAGGCATACTGATGCGATGGTATTTCAGATCTTTTCTGTCAGCTTTAGAATAAGTCCAATTTGAGCTTTTCTTCTTTTCAGGAGAATGTGCCGGGATGAAACTTAACTGTTTTAATGGCTTTTTTTTTTTTTTTGTCTACCAGATGACTTGGCCAGTAAAGCCAACATCATCATTGACCCTGCAGAGATCCAGGCCACGTCTATGGATGACTTGGATGAGGACGAGGAGAGCGGAGCAGCTCAGGTTTCCCTTTTCTTTTTTAATTTGTAATTTTCTGTGCAGATGCTTTTATATTAAAATTATTCTTCTCTGAAGTAATCACTGTAGCCTTTGCCTACTATTAATGCTATTAATTATTGATAACAAACATTAGCATAGGCTGTGTAATCAACACGACCAAAGTAGGTGTATGAAAAATGGTGTTATGTAGACGAATAATTTAAAAAAAAATACATGCGTCCACAAAGCTTTTAGAAAGGTGCTGCATACAAGTGGGGCTCTTCTTGAAGAAAAAAATGTGATTGTGAATTAATCATTTCAAAAATGCTGACTGGCTCAAAATGAATGTTGTGTTTATCTCTGTGGAAGATGTCTGATGTTTGGTTCCCACTTCTAACAAGGCTTGTGAGCCAATAGTATAACTTTGCTGGTATCATATGGTATCTCTGTGTCACAACAATCAGGTCACTAGTTAGTGTGGAAAAACAGATGAATGATTGAGTTTTGACCCTGATGTCTCCATCAGGCTGCAGAATACGTGAATATTTACCGTGGCAACAAGTGACAACTGACATTAGCACATATTAGCTATCTTAGCTTAATTGTCTGAACAACAATAACCCCCAAAATTACAATTTGGCATATTTAAAGAAAACCAGCCCCGACTATTGTCAGCCATAGTCATTACAACATTAACTAATGTGTTGCCACTGGTTAGATTGTCGAAATGAGAAAAATAATGGCATCAGCCCCTGAGGAGCTATGTTAGCATCTTAGCATTAGTGACGGTTGCCTCCAGGTCACCTAACGTTATAGTTTTCTCAAACATTGTATTACGACGATGCACATCAGAGGGGATTCAGAAGTGGGTGGCTGACTAAAACATAAGCAGATCAGTGGATAGAAAGTCTTCACACTCAAACCAGATTTTTGTAATGTGAAAAATGAGACCATGATAAATTGTTTCAGACATTTTTTCCATCTTAATGTAGTATATAACCTGTACAATTCAATTGAAAAACAAACCAACAGTTTTGGAAAAAATAACCTGATTGCATAAATACGAGCACCCTTAAATGAATGCTTTGTTGAAGCACCTTTTGATTCTATTACAGCTCTAGTTTTTTGTTTTTTTTTTTGGGTAGGCGTCTATCAGCATGACTCATCTTGACTTGGAAATATTTGCCCACTGTTCCTTGCACTCCAAATCTGTCAGATTGTGAGGGCATCTCCTGTGCACAGCCCTCTTCAGGTCACCCCACAGATTTTCAATATGATTCAGGTCTGGGCCATTCCAAAACTGTAATCTTCCTCTGGTGAAGCCATTCTGTTATTGATTTGGATGTATGCTTTGGGTCGTTCCTGTGCTGAAAGGTGAAATTCCTCTTCATCTTCAGCTTTCTAGCAGACGCCTGAAGTTTTTGTGCCAGAATTGACTGTTATGTAGAACTGTTCATAATTCCCTCTGACTAAAACCCCAGTTACAGCCTCAAAGCATGATGCCTCCACCACCATGCTTCACTGTGGGTGTGCTGTTCTTTTGGTGATGAGCTGTGTTGTTTTTGCATCAAACATACCTTTTGGAATTATAGCCAAAAAGTTGAACTTTACTCTTAACACATTTTCCCACATGCGTTTGGGAGACTTGATGTATGTTTTTGTAAAATTAAGCTGGGCTTGGATGTTTTAGTTGGTGTCACATGTAGTACACAACAAGTACTTGCCACAATTTCTGCAGCTCCTTTAATGTTGCTGTAGGCCTCTTGGCCTAACCAGTCTTCTTCTCATCTTTTCATCAATTTTGGAGGGTCGTCCAGTTCTTGGTAATGTCACTGTTGTGCCATATTTTCTCCACTTGTTGATGACTGTCTTCACTGTGCTCCATGTTATATCTAATGCCTTGTAAGTTCTTTTTTACCCTTCTGTTGACTGATATACAGTGAGATCCCTTTGAAGCTTTGTCAGCTCATCGCAGCCCATGGCATTTACTGTAAGATGCAACTAAGAAAATGTCAGGATAATTCTACTACAACAACTGAACTTTATTTGGGGTTAATCAGATTCTTTAATTTATGACAGGTGTGTGCTGACTACTATTTAACATGAGTGTGAATGTGATTGATCCTGAACACAGCCTCATCTTCAATTATAAGAAGGTGTGCACAATTATGCAACCACAATATTTTAGTTTTTTATTTTGTCCCCCTAAAAGATTTGAGTTTGTTTTTCAAATGAATTGTACAGATTATAGGTCACACTATAAGGTGGAAAAAAGTTCTGAAGTTATTATTATTATCATGGTCTCATTTTTTTACATCACACAAACCTGTCGGTGTGTAGACTTTTTCTGTCCACTGTATATGCCATGTACCTGCATATACCCTGCACTACACCACTGGTTAGATGACAAGCTAAATGTTACCTAAAACTAGCTAGCCATAACCTAAGATTGCCATAGATTATGTTACATGAATCTTGAAACACCACCACACAAAGTAATTTGAATCTAAAGCTAATGTAGGCCTTAAGTTACATGTTATAAAATGACTTTAACTCTGCCAAAAAAGATTCATTTCTTGACATGACTGTCTGAGTTTCAATCCACTCAACCATGAAATATGCAGGTTGCAACGAACTGGCAACCGCTTGTTGTGAAGTGAATGCAATAGAAAAGGGAAGGGAAAGGGTAGTCTCTTGAGGCTTAATGTTGTCAATGTTGTCAGTAGCATCTTTAAAACAACCGTGAAAACACAAAAGCAACTATGAAGGAATGCAAGATAACCACACAGACACAAAAATGACCACAAAAATACATAAATGACTACAAAGAGACCTTTTACATGTCTGTCACCATGATTTAAGAGACCCCACAAAAATATAATGTGTAATATAATAATAATAATAATAATAATAATAATAATAATAATATAATAAAAGATATTAGACTATACATAAAACAATAAACATATATAATTTAACTGAATAAAATATGAATAAAATATGTGCATTAATAAAATACATATTTTTAAAAAAGATTTATGTCTGATATATATATAATCAATTTTGACTTCTCAAGAAATATATTGTGTATTTTGAGCACATATATATGATTTAATAAGGGATGTTTGTTACTCATGATTTAAAGTATGAATCTGTGTGTTTTTAACGCCAGAGGCCATTTGGTGCAGCAGCAATGGGCGGAGCTCTGGCAAGGCCTAGCTGGTTGAGTTCCCCCACTCTGGGTCGAGCCAATCGCTTTCTGAGCACGGCCGCTGTCAGTCTCATGACCCCCAGACGACCCCTCACACAGCCGGAGAAAGTGAAGGTTCGCACCCTCGCTGTGGAGCAGAGGACCGAGGAGGACAGTGAGTCATTAAACACATCCCTGTGATTAAAGGAGCAGTCCACAGATTTAGTGTTGAGACTGAAGACTCACAAGAGACAAAAATTAAGTAAATAATGCACCTAATTGATGCAGCAGAGGTCGATTTATCCTGACTTTTAAATCCTGATGTGGGTGAAACTCTAAAAACCCCAGGATCCTACATTTCCCTTAATGCAGCTGGAGAATGTTCATTCAGCCTTATGACATCAATGCTACATCATCAGAGTTATTTTCTCCTCCTTTGCCACAAAGGACTTTAGTAGTTGTCACCATAACAAGTAAAGTGAACTGCATGTGTAAAATATGTTGTGCCTCTTAAATAGATATTGATTAGTAATCCATTACACATACCCATCCCCACTTTCTTTTCTTGATTTCATATGCTTGACAACAATCTCTTTAAATGGATATCTACATATGTCTGCAGAATCTGTAGGCAACGGGACAAGATTTTGGTCTAAGAAGCGTTCTGGTTTACATTTATTGTCAGAGTGGTATCGACCAATCAAGTTTGAGCAGGCTTTGGCTCCAAGCAACAGGTCATGTGGAGAACAAAAGTGGTGGAACACATTGGCTGAAATGCAATCTGGGAATCATCAGAACCATCTGCTCTCATCTGACGGCCGTAGACATTGTCTCTCAACACTCAGTTCTATACGCAAAGAGTAAAGAAGCAAAGACATGAAACACTTTTTTTGACAACGGCTGCTAGATGGTGCTGCAGTAGCGTTATCATCATTTTGGACTGTAAACGCCAATGAGTCTGTGGCCATGGATGTATAAAGAGACATCTGTAAACAGAGGATAATTTATTTGAGATCAATCAACTTCCCAGTACATACACTTAAATTGCCCTCATTTAAATCAGTATGTACTAAAAGTTGTAATATAACTAATTGCTGAATCTAGAGTTATAGTATTTTCCACATCATAATGAATCAGACCCATGTGACTGCACCGCCCTGCACGCTCATATGCCTTATATATTGCATATGGATACAGTAGCTTTAACTCATATTTTTATTATCTTATAATACAGCCATGGGCTGTGTGCTGTAAGCCTGTACCGTAGTGGATGTATTAAAGTCCCCATTCCCAAATAACAGGCTAGAAGCATGACATAAACCGAATTTAGTGTAACTGTAGGCTATTTACTGACATGCAGGGCAAATACACAGGGCACAACCTCGTCTACAACCATGGTCTGTGGTCTGTTGGATTCCATTTTGGATCCTTAACCAGAAAAAGTTTGAGATTGCTCTAAAAATGTAAAAGCAAAAAAGTCTAAGGAAGTAAATAGTTATAACAGTATGCATATTTATTATAGTTTCATTCATCAACAGAGGTCATTTTGGTGGAGACATTAAATAGAATAATTCTTATCATAATAATGATAATAATAATAATTTGAGACATTAAATAGAATAGAAATAATTTTGTTTTACTTTTGTACGGCACTCTGTAAGCGGACATTTTACTGGCGTGTGGTAGTCACCAGTCCTAAATGGAGGAAGCGTAGATCTTTCTGCTGTGCGGGTCCATCTGCATTCAAAAACAGTATCAAACCACTAATTTCAGTGGGAAAGTGGCAAACATACATGTTGTTGTGTCTATCTATCAATCAATTGCGTAGGCAACGCAGATGAGGCAGAGACCCTTTGCTCAAGTTGGGTTGCCGTATTTTGCGGTCCAAAATAGCGGTCGATGTGCGCATGCGCAAAAGGGTCCTTCGCAGCTCAGGTAGTGACAACGGCTCGTTTTAATCAAGTTGTTAACTAGCTAATTGCAGAAACTCTTTTGAGAGGATGGCTAAAAGAAAAAAAGACGAGGAGTATCGTACTTTTCAGCAGCAATGGACAGAGGAATTTGCCTTTGTGGAGAGAGCAGGTTCTGCAGTATGTCTAATATGCAATGATATTTAGTTTTAAACATATTGTATGGCTCTCACGGAATTACATTTAAAAATATGTGGTGTTCATGACTCTCTCAGCCAAAAACGTTGCCGACCCCTGATTTAAAGATAATTAAGTGGTTCTCTGATGGTGATGCTTTAATACTTCCTTGATTCAGAATGACTTATTTTCCTATAGACATGCTGGCCAGTATGTAGCGTAATCAGCCTTACATGTAGATGAGTTAATGCTTCATATGAATTTCACATTAATATGAGTAAGACTGTTGCATGTGGCCTTCATCAGCCAAATTCAGCATTTTAACAGCTGCAGTTTTATCCATCTCAGTGTCCTGAGAGGAACTTGTGTACTTATGTAGAAAGTCTTATTGAATTCATTGTCATTATTTATCTATTATTGTCCAGAGCAGCTGGTTATAAAAACAATCCCTAAGAACTGTATTTTTTTTGTCACTTTTTTGTCCCTCTTCAATCTAAAGTCGAGGGAAGCCATGGCAACGATGGCCTGTTGCTGGGGCGACCATTAGAGGAGCCCGATCAGCCAATTGCAGACAAGTCCTTACTGGAGATTGTTGACGGGATAGTGATGATGTACAACCTGAGTGTCCATCAGCAGCTGGGAAAGGTGAGTTTGTGTTTCTGCTTCCTGTTCATCATAGGATTTCTGATTTATATTTAGACAAAAATATTCTTCAATTTTTTGCATCTCAAAATATAAGAAACATCTCATGACTGTAAAGTGTTTGTAATAGAACAATACTTTATGGGGCTTTGCCCTTGAAGATGAGTATTTATAGCCGGTTCCTGACTGGGCTGCAGTCGAATGCTGAATATACAATATATACCTCATATGAAGTGAGCATCTGTCGGGATACGAACACAAAAGGTTAATGTTGCATTTTTTATTCATGTGGGAAGATCTGATCTTCGCATGGAGAGACTGATAAACTGAAATGTGACAATGAAGTAATTGCGTCCTCTCATGCATGCTGACCGAATACTTTTTTTTCTTTAATCAGGGTGGTTTTCTAAGAATATGTATCATTTTTATGTGATTGAAGAATCTTTGTCGCATTGAAATGTTAGTCTTCTTATAAAGTTGATTGCTTAAATCCGTATGCTCTAGCATGCTTTGGACCTTGTCTCTGAAGTCTCTCGTGTTAGAAAAAACCATAGAATGTTTTATGACATCCAGCATCTCATCAGTAGCTCTACAGTCTGGCCAGAGCACTGAAATGAGATGTTATAATCCTGAATTATGTGACCTGAAAGCAGCATTTACAGTGAGAACAGAACTTAACATTATGTCACATTCCTTCCTTGTGCAGCTTAAATGAATGAATCAGTTGAAAGATAAAATTGTGGCTTGTGCAAGTTGTGCTACGAGCTACAAAAGTGGGAATCGTAGCTAGCTACATTGTTGGCGAGTGTGACGCTTAAGTTGCTCAAGCACTCTTTGACATACCGTATTTTCCGGACTATAAGGCGCACTTAAAATCCTTTAATTTTCTCAAAAATCAACAGTGCTCCTTATAATACGCTCATATATGAATGCTGGTTGTACTTACTGACCTCCTCAAACCAATTTTATGTGGTACAGGGCTCTCAAAAATCTGTCAAAATGTTTTATTATGAGTTTGGTCAGCTTCGAAGCCGCACCGCTGGGTGGATTGTCAGAGCATTACGGTAACAGTAGCCAGGCGCCTGGTGGAGTAATACATACTGTTACCTTGCTTTGACATATAGGCACCGTAACATTATCATGTGTGTATAAGGAGCCCAAAATGGCACCTGTGAAGAGACATGCTTACAACGCGGATTTCAGGCTTGAGGCTATCAGCAGAACATGGGAATAGAAGAAGAAGAAGAAGAAGATCAACCTTTATTAGTCCCACAGTGGGGAAATTCAATTTACACTCTGTTTAACTTATACATGGTACATGCACACAAACACACACAGACATGCAGTAATGGAGAGGTGTCAGAGTGAGGGGGCTGCTCCAGACAACGCCCCGAGCAGTTGGGGGTTGGTGCCTTGCTCAGGGCACCTCGGCAGTGCCCAAAGGTAAACTGCACCTCTCCAGCACCAGTCACACTCAGTTTTGTCCATTCCGGCTTAACCTACCCTCCGGTCCCAAGCCAACTCCCACACTAGCACTCCCCCCCACATAACAGCACATAGAGCAGCGGCGAGAGAATGTAATGTTAATGAATCAATTGACAAAATTGAACAGTGGGTTATTCAACAGAGAGCAGCAGGTAGAAGCATCTCTACAGTTTCTATTATACTCAAGGCAGCAGCGGTAGCGCTTCACATGAAAATCAGTGACTTTCGAGGAGGTCCTTCTTGGTGGTTTCATTCTATGAAAAGGCGTAATCTCTCCATATGCACAAGAACTACCATCTCGCAGCAACTGCCAAAGGATTACGAAGAAAAGCTAGCCATTTTCTTGACCTACTGCAAGGACAAGATCACTGAGTGAGAGGCTGAGAGAAATCAAGAGACCGAACGTCTTTTTCCGCAACTCTCCTTCCCTATTGATCTGCAACTCCATGCGTGCCCATCTCACCGACACTGTCAAAACCCAACTGAGGAAAACTAACTCGGAGCTTGCCGTCATTCCGGGTGGATTAACTAAAGAACTCCAACCGCTAGATATTGGTCTCAACAGGTCGTTGTTCAAAAGGTTCAAACGGTTGTGAATTTCTCCACTGTGAGACTAATAAAGGAATTTCTTATATCTTAAAGTTAAACTGTGAGCTGCGTGGGAGCGTTGGATGACAGAAGGCGAACACACATTCACCTAGACAGGGAGGCGAGTTACTAACAGCAACGGTAACAGCAACAACAGTAACAGCAACAACAATAACAGCAACGAGACTGACTCAGATAATGACGAGACAGATTCGGGCGTGCTTGATGCCGAAGTCGCCCAACTGTTTAACTCAGACACTGGTGATGAGGGATTTGATGGATTTGTGGACGAGGAATGAACTGAAAAAAACTTAGAGTGTATTGTTTTGTATTTTGTGTGTTCAAGTATCTGAAAAATGTTTTGTTTTACTTATAATTATGTGAGTTGTTAAATTAATAGAATCAAGTATGATTGATCAAAGTATCAGATCGTTATTGTTTTGCTTATAGATCAGGTGCGTCTTATAATCCGGTGCGCCTTATGGTCCGGAAAATACGGTAGATATGTCTTTAAATAGCACTGGGAACTAGATAATGGCAATTTTGTAGACGGATCAGAACAGGATTAATCAAAAACATTATTGGTTAATGCTTTACCTTGTCATTGCAGCACTAAAAAAAAGTTGACACCAGCTCAACTTTATTCATAATGTCTAATGTGCATGCTTCATGTCAACAGCTTTCATTGAAAATGACTTGTGTGTCGATCATAGTATGACAACCTGGTCTCATGGGAAGGCGTATAAATACTAGAGGTGGGAAACAAAAATTGATTCACCAATTTATCATGTTTTTTTTTTTGTTTACAATTTTGGAATTGATTTTTTTAATGCCAGAATTGATAAATTTGTTTAATTTGAGTCTATATGTAGGTAAAAGGAAGTTAGTGGCTTTATTATTGTTGTCTGAGTAACACATATCCATTGCATATCTGTCAAACCAAAACAAACCATAGGGAGCTGACGCGACAAAGTTGAAAACAGGGGAGGGTCGGAATAGATACAGCAGCACGATATGCTTGAAGAAAATCAGTTGTTGCACCTTTCCAGGGTTCGTTTAAGAGGATTGCAGCCTGGATGCAACCTTTGAAGACTTTGCTGAACCTTTCAATTGCACCGTTAGCAGATGTGTGGTACACAGAGGAGTGGACATGAGCAATCCCTCTGTCCAGGGGGAATGAGGAGAATGCAGCAGCTGTAAATTGTGGTCTATTATCAGTGACCAAGGACTCAGGATTATCATAGCGGCTGAAGACACTGCTAAGGAATTTGAAGCACTGTTTCTGTGGTGACAGATGATGCAAAAGCAACTTCAGGCTCCTTTGAGTAGTAGTCAGTGAGAGTGATTGCAAAGTTGTAGTTTCAAAGGGTCCAACAATATCCAGGCACAGTTTTCTCTAGGGAGCTGCAGGCAAAGGCACAGGTTGCAGTGGTGTCTCAAAAACCTTTGCTGACTGATCTTTGACACAGTGTATGTGGATATTTGAGAGCATACCAGTGCATCCATGCCCGGGAACCAGTACAGCTCACGCAAGCGCTGTTTTGTCTGCACTATGATATGACCTGGGCTGTTGAGAGCAAAGCCACTAGCTCAGGTTCTGTGTCCGCTGTGAGAGGGGAAGCAGTCTGCAGAGGTAACTGTGAGAGGCATCAGCTGTGTGAATCTGTGATCCAGCCTGGTAAACGACATCGTAGTCAGGTGTGCCGCATCATGCGTCTGTCAGTCTCTTTTGTAGTGAGGAGAGTTGTAAGGGCTTAATGGTCAGTCCGTTGTGTGAACCTCTGGCCCCACAGGTATGTTCTCCATTTCTCCACTGCCCAGACACATGCAAGAGCCTCTTTCACAACTGCTGACTATAATAATTTCTGTTCGGCTGATGTCAGTGTCCTCAATGCAAACGCCACTGTGTATTTTGTGTGATCTGGATGCAGCTGAATGAATACAGCATCCAGACCACCAGAGAAAAGCCTTCTATGTGTGTCGCCTTGACTTCGCTTGCTGGCTAGCTTTCCTCACTTCAATTTCTCATGCACCGATTTGTTTAAGCTGAACAGCCAATCAGAGCGATCTTTCTTGCCAACCAGCTCCGCCACCAATTCAACATACTGAATCTGCTGAAAAACCTCAGACACAGCCAGGCTAGAACCAACAATGTTGGACACACCGCAAAAACTAGGCCGACAGACGCTCACCGACAACCCCAAACTGTCCGACGGCCGACTGTTGGCTTGGTGTGGCTGTTATGCCAACCACTTGCACCAGCATGTCATTATGCCATGTTCTGGCAAATTTAAATTTTGTGACATCAGCAACAGGTGCCAAAAGTGTCACAGCACTAAATCCAGCTTGTATTGCATTAGTAATAAACAGCTGACACATTATGATTAATGTGATTAACACATTATGTTTGTTCATAAACAGACTAACAGAACTACTAGTTTTACAGTGTGTATATATTTTAGACTCATACTTCGTACATTGGACCTGCAAAACCAGAAATCGACCCAACTCTATCTACAACTCCTCAAGACCTGAGCCAAGTTTCTGTGTCTTGCAAAGGGTTAGCCCCGAAGTTAGCAACACCTTCAACCCTACTTAAGATGGGCTGTAAAGGTGAACCAGTTGTTCTCATTTTGTGACAAGCAGTCAATTTCCCAGTCCCTAATGAAGTTTGCGTACTTTTTAATCTGCTGATCTAATCTGCTGCACTGGTACCACCCCTTTTAATCTCACTGGTGCTGATATCTGACCACAAAGTTGTAGTTGAGGTATGCGCAGGTAGCAATAGATCATCTCCCTCAGAAGCATCAAACAGATCAACAACATTATTAACCCCCACCCCAGTTCTCCCCCATCTTCCTCCCCTGCTGAACTGGTGAGTCACTACAATAACTGTCTCTCCTCTTCCCTGGATACCCTGGCCCCCCTGAGAACCCACACAGTTTCCTTTGTCCACAGAGCTTTCTGGTACAACACTGACCTCCATCAGCTTAAAACCACCAGTATTATTATTATTATTATTATTATTATTATTATTATTATTATTATTATTATTATTATTATTGCAACACCCAGTGGTAAAAATCTGTATTCTGGTCTGGTGTTGTGGCTTAATATCAAAGAGGTTTGAAAATGTGGCCAATTCTATACACAATCAATTGGTTTTATATAGAATAAAGGACCTCTTAGTACTACCAGTTGATTAGTGGTTCACCCCCCCACCCCACCCCCACCTCCACCCCCTTTTGTATAGTAACAGGTGCATTTTCTCACAAAGCTCTGTCACTTTTTAAGAAAGTCAATTTCAAAATTATAGCACATAATTTGTTTGAATGCAGTCCATATGCACCTGTGGTGAAAAGTTGGCAGTCAGACTCAGGTTGGTACAGCTGATGTGGCTTCACTGGTTTCTGGTTGTTACAGCTGACGTGGCTCCACTGGTTCCTGGTTGGTACAGTTGACGTTGCTCCACAGGTTTCTGGATGGTAAAGTTGATGGTGCCCCATTGGTTTCTGGTTGTACAGTTGACGTGGCTCCCCTGGTTTCTGGTTGTACAGTTGGTGTGGCTCCCCTGTTTTCTGGTTGTACAGGTGGTGTAACTCCACTGATTTCTGGTTGTAGACAGGTCTGTTAAAAGAACATAAGTTTGTTTTTCTTCTTGCAGATGGTGGTGGTTTCAGATGATGTTCATGAATATGCTGTTGCACTGAAGGACACCGAGGAGAAGATCGCACGATGCCCTACAAGAGTAAGCTCGGTCATATTTCCTGTTCATATTTAATATTTTTGGAGTGTGTTGTTCAGTGAGAATTAATCACTTGCTTCGCTTGTTTTGTAATGTGTCATTTAGCACTGTCTGTGTTGATGTACTTCAGCTGATCATAACTGAAGACATATTCTTGTCTTATTTTTGTGTCTAAACATTTTTAAATGTTTGATGCTTGTCCTTATTTCCAAGCAGTTTGTTGGTGGCTATGTGGGCTACTTATGAAGTCGAACATATTTTCTTTTTGTTAATTGGTACTCATATAAGTTGCATATAATTGGCTGTGCTCCAGTCAACACACCTGTCAGCCTAGTTGGGCTAGCTTGTCTTATTAGCTTCGTGCAGGACAACACAAGTGTCACCAGCAAACAGTAGCATCATTAGTTTGCAAAGTTCTACAATTATATGTGTGACAGATGTTTAACCATCTGTTGGTGTGTTGGCACTGAAAACACAATAATGCTGTATGTGTGCAACAAAGGCAGACCCTTTATATGTTGTTGCTTTGGTTTAAAACAGCACTTACACCAGTGACAACAGTCTCAGTGACCGTACTGCATAATGGAGTAGATATTTTAGGTGCTGTCATACAGATTTTTCATGCTTTTGGGATGTAGTGTGCAAGTTGTTCACTGGATGTCTCATTAGCATTGCCTCCTAACATGTCAGTATCGAAAGTATTGAGTAAAAGTGTGTGAAAGTGAGTTTCAGAAATATGGATCAACAACAAACCGAACATTTTAATATGAAAACCCACCAGTATCCAATAGCACAATGCACTCACATCATACAGTATGCATATGAATATAATATATTTAGGGCTGTCAGTTGATTAATATATTTAATCATGGTTAACTGCATGATTGTCCATAGTTAATTGCGATAAATTTTTATCTGTTCAAAATGTACCCTAAAGGGAGATTTGTCAAGTATTTAAAACTCTTATCGACGAGGGAATGTACAAATATGCTTGCTTTATGCAAATGTATGTGTATATTTATTATTGGAAATCAATTAAACTTCAGTATGCTGAAATATTTTTCGGTGTACACAAAAGGCCAATTTCTCTCAAATATTGTTCACAAATTTCTCTAAATCTGTGTTAGTGAGCACTTCTCCTTTGCCGAAATAAATCATCCAACTCACAGGTGTGGCATATCCAGATGCTGATTAGACAGCCTCATTATTGCACAGGTGAGCCTTAGACTGGTTATTATAAAGGCGCCACAGATGTCGAAAGTTTTGACGGAGCATGCGTGAGGTGGATGGATTATTTCAGCAAAGGAGAAGTGCTCACTAACACAGATTTAGACAAATTTGTGAACAATATTTGAGAGAAATAGGCCTTTTGTGTACATAGAAAAGGTGTTAGATGTTTGACTTCAGCACATAAAAAATGGGAGCAAAAACAAGTGTTTCTATTTTTGTTCAGTGTATGATGTCAGTATACAGTCAGAAGATCACCTTGACTGTCTGACATATTCTATAGATGTATTAACTGTAGTTATGTTGCAGAGATGATGTCAATATACAGTCAATCACTTTCACTGTCTGTTGCTGCTGTGAACCATGCACAGCTAGCGTCAAAAATAGGCGAGAATCTCACACGCGTCTCACACGGGCAGTGTGGAAGCTCTTACCTGTTAACATCATGATGGCAAAATGTGTGTGAGCCTCTCTGTGACATAAGCACAGCATAACTGTGGATACCATCAAGCAGTGTAGGTAAGCAATATCTAGCTCATCATGTCTCAGTCTAAACTGTACACACAAAAATACAGACAGATAAGATAAGATGAACCTTTATTAATCCCCGGAGGGAAATTCGGGAACAAAGACAGGAGTGGGAATCAAACTCTGAATTGAAGTAACTCCTTCCTTTTTCATTCAAAAGTTTGACAAAATTTTGTTTTTTTATTACCTGTTTTATGTATTTGATATTTAGTTTATGCATTATTGTGCACTGCAGTGCAGACACAACATGTAGATTGGAGAGCTAGACCATAGGTGTTGTTCAATAAATGTTTCCTGAAATTGAGAATTTTGTGTATATTTATTTTTAAACTGTTATATTTTATTAGATGGAGGAAAAAAAATCGGCATCAGTCGACCTGTAGATATGATGACTGTGTTTTCTGTCATTTAGAGACCAGACATCCTGGACGAGCTCCAGAAAAGCCAGAAGGTTTTTGCAGAGAAGCTAAACCACCTCTGCAGGAGACTGGCCTGGATCAATGCCACCATCTACTCCAAGGTGATCCAGATCCTCCACATGGCTATATGCTGTCCAGTTCATTAGTTCCTGTCATTTATGATCTCTTTACAGTTTGTCTTCCTCTTGTCAGCTGAGTGTTTATTTACTTTTCTTTTTATTTGTTATAGTATTTTTTTTCTTTCACTGGAAGTTTTTGTCTTTTCACGTGTTGACTTACTTCAGTGATTTTCTTTTTTTTTTGGCTTGTGTTGCCTTTTCTTGTTTTTCTAAAACATTTTTGTAAAATGTTGTTGTTGTGTGGAAATCAGGGAGACAAGTAGGAAGCTAATGTAGATCCAAATAAAGAATAACAGTCCCCCTCTCTGTCTGTCTGTCCAGGAGAAGATGCTGGACGTGTACTGGCTGCTGTGTGTTTGTATTCGAACCATCGAGCATGCCGATAACACTGGCTCTTTGTTTGCCTTTGCTCCGGAGTTCTACCTCAGTGTGGCCATGAATGCATACAGTGCCCTAAAGAACTATTTCAGCCCTGCAAACAGCATGGAGGAACTACCAGGTAATAACAACATTACAGTAAGTTCTCTTATAAGAGCCGCTGAAATAATGGTGGAGTAGGAAACGACCATAAATCCACTTAAAAATCATAGAACTTCAGAAATTGCGTGAGAATCATCACAAATTTTCTTCAGTATCAAAATAATCCAGTTATAGTTGTCTGTACATCCATCGCTATAGTATAAACAGGAGCTGGTAATAGATAATTCAGCATACTTTTAATGGAGACAGTTTGACTAAATGTAAACAAATACAGGGTCAAAAGAATCAGGGCCCTGTTTCAGAAAGCAGCTTTAACAAACTCTGAGCCTCAAGCCTGAGCTCTGATTTGACTGAGTCGGTTGGATTTGACCATTAAAAAAAACAAACAAACAAAAAAAAAAAAAAAAAAACATCATCAATGGAGCTCTGATACCACAATTCACCATGGCAACCGGTAAATAAAAGGTAGAGCCTCCATTTCAATCCAGGTGGCACAGAGATATGAATGCATGTATATGTAGACTGTGGACATTTATCATTTAAAATTCATAATTCATCTTTTACTAGACTGACATTTCCCTAATGGATGATTAAGTCGTATATAAATAAATCTGACTGTGTTTTAGGCTGTAGCCTAAATTACATTTTAAATATAGCTGTTCAGCTTTAATCTGACAGGACAAGACAGCGCATAAAAGCATAAACTTTAGATAGTCCTGAGTAACAAACTAACATCTTTAAATTCTGAGAAGCCTCGACTACTATATGCGTTTCATTACCACAACCAGGTCTGATTACTGCCAGACCTGTTGAATCAAGAAATCACAAATAGAACCTGTCTAACAAAGTGAAGTAGGCTTAAAGATCTCAAAAAGCAACACATCATCATCTAAAGAAATTCAAGAACAGATGAGAAAAATCCAAGATGGCACCAATTGCGGCAGCCTCTGCAAGTTGGTGCGTGCTGTTTTTCTTGTTTTTCTGTGTTTCTTTGGTCTTTGGTGATCGTTCACGGATTGTGTTCAATAGAGAAGAATCCACCCCATCTTTTCCCACTTTTCTGGCCCCTTCGGTGGATATTTTGGACCTTTTGCTCGGTGCTGTGGCCCTCGGCCAAGCAGTGAGGCGCAAGAGATGAAAGCATGCTGGAGTGCTGGTGCGAGGATTGAGATATTCCTCTCCAACGTGCGCTCACTGTGAAACAGATTTGACGAGTTTCTGCGGATGGTTGGACACAACAGAGACTTTTCTTTCTCTTCTGTTTTGTGCTTTACCGTCATCCCCACATACATACAAACAGGCAGAAGGTCAAACTGGCTAAACCTGTTTTGAGGAGTACCAAGAAATGGATCAGTAAAGCGTTGAGGATCTGCGTGAGTGCCTGGACTGTACAGACTGTTAGATGTTTAAGACTGCCACTGAGAGTCTGGACGAATACACATGCTGTGACTTCATATATCAGCTTCTGTGAGAACAGCTGCATACCGACACGCACCAGGGTTCACTATAACAGTGACAAGTCCTGGTTCACAGCCAAGATCAGACAGCTTCGTTTGATCAAGGAAGAGGCATTTAATAGTGACAGAGAGGGTTTTAAAGTGGCTAAATACGTGTTTGGCAAGGCAGTGAGGGAAGCCAAATGCCAGTATTCTGAGAAATTAGATAAACAATTCTCAGCCAACAACTGCCTCAGTCTGGAAAGGGTTGTGGCAGATCATGAACTACAAGCCCAAACCGTCCCAGTCCACAAATGACCTCAGACTTGCAAATGAACAGAATGAATTCTATTTTAGATTTGATTGAGGAAGCCAGGGCCCACTATTTCATCAAGGTACCTAACAGCAGTCAGGGTATCGTTGGCTATGGCATGGAGGTCTGTGCGACCCTCCAAGGATATGCCTCCCCAAACCATCACTAACCCACTGCCAAACCAGTCATGCTGGATGATGTTACAGGCAACATAATATTCACCACGGCGTCTCCAGACTCTTTCATGCCTGTCACATGTGCTCAGTGTAAACCTACCCTAATCTGTGAAGAGAATGGGGCACCAGTGGCGGACCTCCCACTTCTGGTGTTCTCTGGCTAATGCCAATCAAGCTGCATGGTGCTGGGCTGTGAGCACAGGTCCCACTAGAGGATTTTGGGCCCTCGTGCCATCCTCATAGAGTCTGTTTCTGACAGTTTGGAAACATGCACACCAGTAACCTGCTGGAGGTCATTTTGTAGGGATCTGGCAGTGCTCCTCCTTTTCCTCCTCACACAAAGGAGCAAATACCCATCCTGCTGCTGGGTTGATGCCCTACAGCCCTGTGCAGTCCTCCTTGTGTAACGGATGATTTTCCGGGTATTTCCTCCATGCTCTTTAGACTGTGCAGGGAGACACAGCTAACCTTCTTGCGACTGCATGTATGGATGTGCCATCCTGGAGGAGCTGGACCACCTGTGCAGCCTGATTGAACTGCAGGTTTCGCCTCATACTACAAGTAATGACAAGGACACTAGCAAAATACAAAACTAGAGAAGAATCAGTCAGGAAGGATAAGGAAAGAGCAACTGTCTGTGGCCACCACATGTAAAATCATTCCCTTTTTGGGGGTTGTCTTGTTGTTGCCTCTCCATTGCACCTGTTGTCACTTTCATTGGCACCAAAGCAGGTGAAAGCGATTCACATCATTTGTGCTTCCTAAATGGACAGATTGATATCCCTGAGCAGTGTATGTTGCCATAGATTCAGGGAATTCATTAATATTATTTTTTTTCAAGCTATACTATCAAAATATTCTCTTGACATTACTGGGGCTGTGTGAGGGCTAGGTGGGGGCTACTGCATTAACCATTAGAAGCACAGATTGATTTATCGACGCAGGTCTGTGGAAACATTTGTCTTCACATTAGAAGCACACACTCACACTGTGTCATCATTACCTGTGTGTCACATGCTGCTTGCTGCTGTGTCAGCTGTTCCATGTGAACCAAAGCGTGTCCAGGTTGACTTTAATGTGTTCTGTCAGGTGAACAACTTTCTGCACATCAGCACAACTCCATGTTTTTCTGCCCTCAGGCTACGAAGAAACCTTGACTCAACTAGCTGCTATCCTTGCCAAGCATTTTGCAGATCCACGTATAGTAGGAACAGGTAACACACACACACTCTACACACACCACACACATATCTTTTCTTTCATGATGATACTGCATTTACTTGATATAAATGTATCTGAAATTACTGTCAGAGGTGTCAAACTTTGCATCACCACAGTTTTTATATTGAGTGGTACATTCACAAGACTACAGATGTAAATCAGCCGTCTAGTAAGATTTGAGGCTCATGTTGTGTCAAAGAAGAATCTTGTTGCCCCATTGAATTTTATTTCCCCTCTTTTAAAATAGAATTCACACATCAACAAGGAAATATTTTTAACTTAGGTCCACATCTGGAAGATGCTAGAAATTTTCTTGCTGATATTCTTGTTAGTTTTGGCAGTGTGGGCATGTGTTCATTAAGTCTGCATGTGAGGAAATATGAGTAAGAATATTCTGATATTGTCAGCCCAACAAGAAAATCAGTGATTGTGTGAGGTTTGAAAAATCAGTGTTGGAGATTTTTTGTTAAAACATTATTCAGATTAAAAATAATACAATGGTCTCCTTATTATGTTGGTGGTACTAGCTGCTTTCTTCATATTTAACTGGACTAAAGCTGCTGTGAAACGTTACCAGTCAGGAAGATTAAACTCTGTCTTCCATCTGATAAAGCAGAGCTACAGATTTTACTGCTACTTTTCTCAGATGTTAAATGTCAGACTCAGCTTCTTGCTGCACTGTTAAGATATCCTTATACATTTATATTCCCTCTTTCTGTTTTTTTGCTATTCTGAACAGGAATACATGAAACTGAACACAATTTTACCTGCACTCTGTGTGGTCTTATAGTAAAGTCAAACATTATTTGAATGTTACAGCATCTGAAAAGGAGCCACAGTTCCCCAGTAAATATTGTCTCTCTTTCAATCACTCCTGGGTGAATTCTCCATTCTGATTGGCTGCAGGGTGTCCATCAGTTCCTGTTGATGGACACCTGCTATGTGCTTCCAGTGAAACTCTCTTGTCACTGCTCTAAATTTATGCACTGGCTACATCTAAAATGAGTGGCAACAGGGACACAGTGAAAGCCTCCAAATTGAGGCCTTTTCCACCAAGTACAACAATGGCAATATCTTCAACATTTAATTTCAGTGCAGGACTTCCAGTTGTAAGAAAAAGTATGTGAACCCTTTGGGATTATTTGGATTTCTGCATAAATTGCTCATTAAATGTGTTCTGATCTTCATCTAAGTCACAACATTAGACAAACACAGTCTGCTTAAACTAATACTGGACAAAAAATTATATGTTTTCATGTTTTAATGAACACAGCATGTAAACATTCACAGTGAAGGGTGGAAAAAGTATGTGAACCCCAAGGCTAATGACTTCTCCAAGAGCTAATTGGAGCCAGGAATCAGCCAACCTGGAGTCCATTGGAGGTGTTGGTTAAAGCTGCCCTGCCCTATAAAAACACACACCAGAGTGAGTGAGATGTTCTCAAGGAGCATTTCCTGGTGTGAACCAAGCCTTGCACAAAAGAGCTCTCAGAAGACCTAAGATCAAGAATTGTTGACTTACATGAAGCTGTAAAGGGTTACAAAAGTACCTCTAAAAGCCTTAGTGTTCATGTGTCCATGGTAAGACAGATTGTCTACAAATGGAAAAAATTCAGCGCTACTCTTCCTAGGCGTAAAGATGACCGCAAGAACACAGTGCAGAATCCTCAGTGAGGTGAAGATGAAACCAAAAAAGTCACAGCACACCAAAACCTCATCCCAACTGTGAGACATGGTGGAGGAGGCATCATGCTTTGGGGCTGTTTTGGTGCCTCAAAGCCTGGACAGATTGCTGTCATCAACGGAAAACTGAATTCAATTTTGTCAAGACATTTTGCAGTAAAATTTAAGACCATCTGTCTGCCAGCTGAAGCTCAACAGAGGATGGGTGATGCAGCAGGACAACAACCCAAAGCATAAAAGTAAATCAACAACAGAATGGCTTCAACTGAAGAAAATAGGCCTTCTGGAGTGGCCCAGTCAGAGTCCTGACCTCAACCAGATTGAAATGCTGTGGCATGACCTCAAAAGAGCAATTCACACCAAACATCCCAAGAATATTGCTAAACTGAAACAGTTTTGTAAAGAGGAATGGTCCAAAATTCCTCCTGACAGTTGTGCAGGTCTGATCTGCAACTACAGGAAATGTTTGGTTGAGGTTATTGCTGCCAAAGGAGGGTCAACCAGTTATTAAATCCAAAGGTTCACATACTTTTTCCACCCTGCACTGTGAATGTTTACATATTGTGTTCAATATAAACATGAAAACATATTTTTTGTGCTGTATTAGTTAAAGCAGACTGTTTGTCTATTGTTGTGACTTAGATGAAGATCAAAACACATTTTATGACAAATTTATGCAGAAAGTAATCTCAAAGAGTTCACATACCTTTTCTTACAACTGTTTATGTTGTCATGTATTAAAAAGAAATCCTCTCCTTCCTTGCTTTCAGATATCAAAGACTCTCTGATGCAGGCCCTCGCCAGCTATGTCTGT